>NMRA01000177.1:452579-588581 GCA_002633005.1 Phoronis australis | reverse complement strand
GGCTGCCGCAAAAAATAAAAAAGCAAGAGCGTAAGGAAATGTTGAGTTTATTACTTAAACCCGGTCGGTAATTAACATTATACGGCGGAAACAAGATTTAAATGTGTGCAGTTTTAATGTGTTGGGGGGGCTCAGATCCAATTTCAAGTGTCAAATTCGGATCGAAACTATGGCTAAGTATAGGCTCTCCCGCTTTATCCCAGGCGACCGGCAGTGGCGCTGCGCACTACGACTCCGTTTCCGTCGTCTGCTTCACTGTGAAATGAAGAAAATTACTTCATTTTTTAAAGAAAATGGAATCTAAGTGACGATGAAAAAACAGAAGCTGCTGGTAAGATGTCACTTTTAATCGAAGCCTTCGTGAATCACTCAGAAACTCATAATTCTCTCTTTGTCACACCTTAACTTAAGACGATTTCCAAAGCAATCGCGTCATTATTGCCAATACGAAAAACGGATTGGTCTTTTGGGCAATTGAAAACTATTTTAAATACAACAAATTTGTTACGAACTGATTGCACAAATATAAAAAGTGTAATAAACATTACAAAAAGAAGTAGGTTTCGCGTGCAAACGCTGTGGACCATAAACAACTACATCTCTTATTATTAAGAATGTGAGTGAAGTCGTCAGTGGTGCATTGGTAAAGCACGCGCGCATTAAACGTCAGATCGTGAATTCGAGTCTGTGACTATTGCCTTTTTTTCTTTTCTTTGTCTTTTTTCTTGCATAATACTTCAGGAATCAAGGAAAATGCTTGATTTTTAGAGGAAAAACAGAAAAATTTTCCTGGGCGTGAGGGGGGCGGACCCCCCTCCCGACCTCCCTCCATTCGGTGCTATGCGCATCTAATTGTGCTTTGCACAAATGTTNCCCTTGTGATATTCTAGATCCGCCACTGTACAGGTAACCTTCAGACAAGTGTAAATTATCAAAATTCTGTTTGGTAATGACTTTTTAACCTAAATTTCTGGAATCAAGAGTGCATGAACGTTTAGATTCTAGTCTCTTCGCTTGGAACGGGGCAATCGAGAATTTGTGATTTTAGATTCAAAAAGGCCAGAATCACAATTTTTTCGTCACTTTTGTCATCTCAAATTTTTCCGGTTAACGTAGCAAAGCATGGCTTTCTTGAATTCCTCCATCTTTGAGAAACCCCCGCTAGTATGTTTTCAGAAAGTTATGCTTTTTTAGTTTTGAGACAAAGTCCAAACGAGGGCTTTTGTTGACACAGACCACAATTGTTGTCTTTGCCCAACACCAACCGGAAGCTATAGATAAGCATGCGAAGCAAGTGACACCTTCAGCAGGAATTTCACGGGAATATCGGAGTTGAGATTCTGTTGTGTCTGTTGTCTATGATCTATGGTAGAATGCAAATCCGACAATAGATAGCTTACCGAGTTACAAACTAAGCCTGTGTTGTTTCAACATTTCTGATTGAATCAAATGAATGCGGTTAACGTTTGTTTTTGGAGAAGTAAATTTGATGTGTATAGAATTGAATAAAGGCATAAATGAAATACACACCTGATCTTAGCACCTGCTAACAATAAGTTCAGATGTTCCTGTTCTTTTGACGAATCGACGCTAACCAGGTGGCCGCCATGTTGATTACAATCGTTTTCAGCAGGCAACCATGGTTTCTATAAAAATGATAGTCATCACCGAATTCGTCACAAAACAACCTTCCGGTGCCGTACTCAGAGGCTTACAATTATACGTACTGATCAAAGCTCAATATTGATGAATGATGTGTGTTTTGTGAATTGCTATCGAAGAAGTGAAGGAGGTCTAAAGACTTAGAACCATGCACTGCCGGTAAATGCGAACTATTGTAATCTTTTTGATAATTTGAAACGTTATTCCTTGAGGATGAGCGGAATACAAAGAATAAAAATTCAAACTGTAGATACTCTACGTCATTTCTATGACGAATAATCAGTAAAGGGAGATCAGAATCGTCTGGTCTCGCAGTGGTAGTAGTCTAGTTATCCGTTCCCCAGCCACGCCGAGAGCGGCAGGAGGCAACACAGACTGGGGGACTAGTCTAGGACAACGCTTGCGACATCCGTCTCCATATGAAATACAGACAAACTAGCGATTACACAGGAAAAAAATTCGTCAAGACATGCGTTTAATGTGGGTACCAAGAGCAAGCCAATAAAAATTGTTATGTCCGGTCTATTCAGATAGTGGGGGGAACAATGCTTTGCCCGGTAATCTGTTTATAATTACAGTAAAAATGATATTTGGATCCAAGTTTTATCTCTGTATTCGAAACGTGACTCAAAAACTGGCCAAATGCAGGACACGCATCAAGTAATCTAAGAACTTTGTACTCGAATCGTGCGCTGTGATTGGTTAAATTTGGAGTCTGAGTCGAGTACGGGTTCAAAAAATCGAAAGCCTGGGCCTGAAACGCAAGCAAATTTTCGACATTACGATGACAGCTCCTCCCGCCACACACAATGAGTCTATGTATGGACAAATGTTGCATTTATAAAAATTAAGTTACACTGCCTAAGAACGCACCGTTGTTTGCTTGAGAATATAACATTTTTTCTCCCACTTGCTCCATCCTGTTGGACAGATTGCTGCAACGGACATAAGAAACAATGGTTCGGTTAGATGACAGGAACTGTGAGTTAATAACAGAATAACAGTTAGGCATGGATAATAATTACTGTAACCTCAGCCGTGGCGAAATAATGAAAAATACGACAGAAAGTCAAATGACCCGTCTTTCTAAACTTTCTCACAACGCCATTTCAAAGGGTTACATTTCCATTTATGAAAGTCAACACCAATGTGGTTTTTCGCAAAATGTTTTCAATTTCTTTTTGGGTAGTGTTCCCAAAATTGCCAGAGGGCATTGCATCAAGGCGCGGCTTATTTCCGTACTAAGATATTGACAACAAACACTCAATTACAGCTTACATACACAACCATGCAAAATACAAGAATGCTTTAAAGAGATAACAAACCCGGTTTTGACCTATTAATAGATACTAAAAACGACTTTCCCTTCCAGTTCTCTGAAACAAGATAATGTTCTGTAACCCTCAGCAGCCCTCAAAAGTTTGGAAGAAAATTTGAAAACTTTTCGAAGTCTCCTGAACGGGCAAGCGTGACCTACGCTTTTAGCGAATTACACGACCACTGTGGGAAAAGACCACCCACCCAGAACCATAATGTCCTATTTGTAACATAGGGAGTATGAGTTTTAGTTGATTCCTGCCCTTAACTTGGAAGATTGACACCAATGAGATGACAGAACGAGTATTGGTGGAAATCATCAAAACGGTCTAGTATCCTTTTAACATTAAATACTTTCCCTCAACCTACATGTAAATGTTTCAACTGTTGCTTACAACTATACAAAACATCCGTTTTTCTTTCAAAGATAAGAGTGTCAAGCTGCTGCCACGCAGAACAACGTTCACGGTACCTTATCTCCTTTGTCCGTAGTAAGTTACCTTGTGCGTGCTCGGTTTCCGTTGGAGGGATACTGTGTGCATGGTAGGCTAAGACTTCTTTAGGGGTTTTCCGCGTGCAGAATGGTAATAGTAGTAGCAGTTCTGCTCCGTTGTTAGTGTTCTGCGGACACTGGTAAAGGTTCGATTACCACCTAGGTTGTAGCCACGTTAAGTACGGGCAGCATTACTATATAACTATGGGAAACATGGATATAATTTTTGCTTACCATTGACAGCTTGTCTTTTTGTGACTGGCTTCGCTTGGCCGCTCTGAAAACAAAAGGACAGGCCCGTGAGAAGATAATATTTCCAACTTCTTCAAACTTTATCTCCCTCCTCCCACTGCAGCCTCGTCCCCAAGCCATTTGAGGTCTCGTGAGGAGAAATTTACTTGTCAGAATTCTGACACATTTTTACGGACTTCGCAGGGATATCACGAGTGATATCACATCTGAAATTTGGTGAAGTATGATATAAAAAATCAAAATGAGCTTTAGATCATTGAAAATTTTATGTGTTTTAATGCAAAAGCAGGATAATTTCTATGGTGCAATAAAACAGATTTGACAATGAATGCGCGAGCACCTTTTATTTCAAACAAAAACGAAAAACGGCTTCCGAATCACAAATGGTAGTAACAACAACGCCTGTGAAATTAGTTAAAATCTGCGTTTGGTTCTCAGTTATTTTTAGTTTCTGGAAAAAATACTGAAATCCATCACATCAAAGAAGAAAAGACATGAATCTTCAAGGATTTGTATTTAATATTCGGAGATTCAAGTGTTTGAAGGTTTCTTGTGTCGCTGTTGTCAGCGGTGAACGTCGTCTATGGCCAACCAGCGCGCAGAAGGGATGTCGCCTCAAATGGCTAAAGCGATCAGCTTCATCTTGAGGCTTAGGGACGAGAATGCCTCCCACCGTTGCACGTTTCTTCGCAGCGCCTTCGTTTGACCGGGTGTTGTGGTACGCCCCAGCCTCATCCCCAAGTCTCAAGATGGCGCTGATCGCTTGTGCCATTTGGGGCTTGGTGAGGAGATATCCCTTCTGCCCGCTGATTGGCCGTAGACGACGTTCACCGCTAACAAGACCGACACAAAAAGCTTCAAACACGTGAATCTCTGAATATTTAAAATAGCTGTTCTTGAAAATTCTTGTCTTTACTTCTTTGATGTGATAAATTTAGGTATCTTTTCCCGACACTAAACAAGATCCAAACGTAAATTTTTAAGTATTTTCGCAGGCGCTGTTGCTGCCATTCACGATTCGGAAGCAGAAGACATTGTTTTGGTTGTTGTTTGAAATAAAAGTTGTTTGCGTACTTATTTTTCGTTCTGTTTATTGATGGCACTAGAGAAATTATTCTGTTTTGGATCAAAACATATCATTTTTGCAATAATGTAGACCTAAATTGCTGCATAGTTGTCGTTAGGTTTGATTTTTGTCTTATACTACAGTACCTTTAAAGTTGATATAACTTGTAGAACTCGTAATATTCCGGTGATTTCCGTAATATTCAGAATTCTGGCAAGTAAATTTCTCCGTCACAAGCTTCAAAAAGGCTAATCCGATTAGCGCCATCTACAATGATATAGGCCTGGGACGAGGCTGGGTACCGCCCTTGATATCAGTTTTGGACGGCTGCCATAAAGTGGATCGTCTTCTTAGAATTCAAAATTCCTCGAAACCGGGTCACACCGTTTTATTACTCAACTTATGTCGACTCACATATGTTGTGATACAGTGAACTGTACGATAAATTGTAGACAAAAAATGATTTTTGCACAAAACGTGTTATCTGATGAATTGGGACTCACAACATCATAATTTGATTGGCAGGAATTCATCGAGTCTTAAGAAAGCTCTTACTTTGGAACAAATACTGCATGAAAGGAACACATTGCTTTGCTTGCTTTTCTAAAAAGGGTGTTTTTTCTAGACTCAAAATCATTTCTACATTTCCAGATTCAGAAACGTTATCAAAAGCGATGAAAATTGTTCTTAAATGAATCTTCTAACTAAACATCACTACGAATCTTCCCCGTCTAAACTGACTCCATTAGAAATCTATGGGACACTTCCGTCTAAACTGACTCTAACTAGACATCTATAAGAAAACTGGTCATTACTTTTTCACTTATGTTATTCCAACATTTCTTATCAACTGTGTAATACTCTGCAACTTGATTGTGAATGATTCTTGTCGTGAAAATAGAACAATGTAGAAGACCATATGTAAACAGTGTTATAGGAAAATTGCAGGCACTTCAATTTCACATTCCTTGCATAGATTGGCTGCATGAAGTACACCAAACAATTCTTCAGTTCTCAACTGACAGTTTATTCCGACCCAGTCAAAAATAGAAAACGGAAATTTCCGGGCCGATGAAGCAAACTGTATGCTACATTTACGTTCATTTTAGCTGAGATTTTTTATTCTATGTAAGTGAACTTTTAATGGGTAACCATTTAAGCACTTAAAGTCAAATTTAAGATTCCTGTATTTTGAGAAACGTATATCGAACTCTTCAAACGATTCGTTTTAAAAGGACATTCTCGCCGATAAAAGTGATTTTGCAGAAATACGCTTCACCCCAGATACACCCGAACGCTATGAGTATTTTAAAATATTTGAATAGTAAGGACGCGAATGTCTGGCAAACAAAGGCGATAATTGACGATATTCCATAAAATCACAAAAACACGCCAGATTTTGATGTTTTATACCTCTGGTCAAAGCTAATAACTTCAAGAACTCTATCCCATCCAACAATAGTCCCAAAATTACATTTTGACCGCAAAAACAATGATGTCCCGTTAACTTAAAACAACATCAGCGAAAAAGTAACCAACCATTATGATGAATTACACAAATAAACACTGAAATTGTCAAAGTTAAAACAGCAGAGACAAGAATTGGAGAGTCAAAGCTACAAATAAATATGACTGCGATGCCAACTGAAAGATTTTGGGTCCCGTTGCCATACACTGCCTGTGGCCCAAAAGTCCTAGTATTGTCAACTTTTTACTTACGCATATAGTAGCCAATAAAAGAAACGTCAGCAATCGCATGATGATACTCGCATTTGTGAGAAAACTTATGGTACAAGTAAGATATGGAGACTTTGAACTGACACGGCTACGACGATACATCGATAGCTTATCTTTCTGTGTCTCACAGTTTGTTTTTGTGTGATAGCCAAAATTTCCTTGAGATAATGTTTATATGAATGAATAGATCTTTGAGTTTTTATTCTAGGTATTGTGCCTATGAAGCACCCAGCCTCTATGAGGCTTACAATGCTGTGGCAATTAAACAAATTAACTAATGACGTCATGGAGGTACACGGAAGAGTCTCTGTGTGTACATTACTTGAGGTGATTGGCAAAATACCTGGTTACCATGGCACCAGTACATATCATCATGGCAACCCCCTGCGTTTCAAGGGAGCACTGTTGCTTGTTTCTAATACGACTATGCACCAAATTTAAAATTACTGATTTTGACCGGCTGACTGAAAAGCAGAGACAGAAAATTCTGTCATGATTAGCATGGTGGTTATTATTTCTGAAAGTGCGCAGACATGGATTTTGTCCATAAGAACGTAACACGCTTATTGTCCACGAGCGTAGAAGATGGGCACATGTCACTGGTGGGTGTAGGATCTCGCAATGTAGGGGCCAACCACAAATACGAAAGGAAAGATATTATTGTCATCCCTGAAGTTGGCATACTGTCAGCAAATTTTTCAAATTAGGATTTAGTAAATATATATACCGGTGCAGTGGTGATGGCTATGAGTGGATGTTGGTGTGAAATAATATATGTTCGTATTTGGGCTCATTTGCAGTATTGCATATGACGTGTACATTTCGCGATACGAAGATTGTCTATTTTCGTGTGACGTTATCGTGTACATTACTACATAGTACATTTATAAATACATTATAATGTCGTTCGAAAAATGCCGAATATTGTAACAAATGAGCGTGCCGAGTATGGTTCATTTTGTTTTTGTAAACATTCAGAATTAAGAAATTCTTTCAGTAGAGTTGAATATCCGCTAGGCAGATGGTGCTGTGGACGGTAGCCACGTCCATATCCCGAAAAGCAGGATGTTCGAGGTAGTCATCGTGGAATCTTGGCAGTTTCAGAATCGGTACGCTTGTCATCGTCGTCGGTGTTTTGGGTGCGGTAACATCAGTGATGGTGTTGGATGCTTTAACTGAACAAATGTGGTAGGTAATGCGAGCTCCGTGGCTGTCATGATGATGGTGTCTTGGACGATGGTGTCCTCGCCCAGTCTGCTGTGAATTTTGTCTGTGAGCACGTTGATGGATTGGTTTTTGGCGGTAATGGTGACATCAAATGCCTTTGTCGTAACGACAACATAGGCTGAGCATGTGGCGAGTAGTTGAGTTACATGGCCTCGCTGGGCCCCATTTTGCGTCTACTGTTTCGGATAGTAGGAGACGGCATCAAAATGCGACTGTACGTTGAGGGGTTCGTTAGGTGTATCTGGCTGAGACGTGCCTTGCCTAATATATTGAAGATTGCCAACGTTACATGAGGAGAACAACCATATTAATGCGAAAAACAATTACTGAATGAGATATAAATACCCAGAGATTAGAGAAACAAGAATTAGCCTATCAAATGTACAAATACGGATAGGACAGCTCTGACAATTCAAAGAACAAAAGGTATTACTGAACATCTCTGAGAATGAATAGGATAGTCATGAAGAGGTTAACAAGTGGACGTTATGTAATGAGATGACTAATATAATAGCAGGATAAAATTTATAAACATATTCTGCGACAGGAAAAAGTAAAGTAACACAGCGTTCAAGTTGAAGGAAATCCATAATTCGGGATAACAATATGTTATTTATATTATTTATCGTAATCTATTTTGCCCGGGGTACGCCACGAGCTATGTTGCAGAGTAAAACAAGAGGAGGATAGCGAATATTGTCATTTATTATGACGTAAATAGATAAAACTAACTAAGACTCTGCAAGATGGGCATGGACAAAACGCCATAATGGCAGCACGGGAATGCTGACATCTATTATAACTCACATTGCCAAACCACCGTCTCGGACGGAATCCATCGTTGCTCTCAGTAATTCATTTTTATTAACGATGTTTTATCTCCAGCAATTCGAACACTTGACTGTCATCTTTAATAGTTTGTTCGGCTACTTTTGTCTACATTAGTAGAACACAAAGTGGCCAAGGGAAAAATAGTTTGTACATTACTGTACGACCTGTTAAAGAAATTACTGTAGTGTCATTTTTGCTAGCGTTCCCGCTGTACTTTTATCTGAAGCATAAATTTAATATGTCGTAATTTGCATTAAAATGCTACAATTATTTTGAAAAGATAGCGAAATCAAGAAATAAAAGTAAATTTAGCGGTATGTTGCTAAATATTGCAAAATTTCTCATTACTGTAGAAAACTGGAGGTCACAATTGTCGAAGGTTAGAGGATTGTATTGAGTGCATGTCATTGAAATTCTCGAAATTAGTAGAGAAGATTGAAAGGATGGTTATTAGAGATTTATTGACTTTCACACTCGGTCAATGTGTTGGCGTACAGACCCTAGCCTCAGTCATTTTCACATTTTTGGGGTCTGAAAACTAACACATTTTTCTACTGTGAAAGTCAGTAATTGCTTTTATTATTATGTGTTTGCATCCGCTAAGTAATTCATGGAATGACGATTCGCTTGGGCCTTATTTACAGGAAAATTGATGGTAGCTTTTCACTCCTTCTGCTTGAAGCGTGAGTCATTCAAAATACAGTATATAACGCTGTCGTCCTTTAAATAAGATAATTTGTGCACTCTGCTTTGTGCTGCATTGGTTTTCAGTACCGAGCCATACATTTGACGCTGAAGCGAAAAGACTGAACTCAATCAGGGCAATACATCTGTAGTTACCTGCCGTAATTGTAGTAATTAACAGGTGCAACCGAGCGGCTAAATGAACTGTTTGCCATTTAAATAGATTAACTTAAAATGCATTAGACAGTGAAACATAGGCCGTGCATTGTTACACTCGTAAAGAACATATTTGCACAATTAACAAAAAACTGAGTAGACTGAGAAAGACTATCCTTGTGTGTTATGAACGTCTCCTGCAGGGCATTTCGACAAATCTGTATTTTGCCCTGTTCTAGTGTTTCAACTAACTGGCCTTTACTCTCGTAACTTCGGTTTTAAATTATTCCTTTTCGATGGAGTTCCATTTCCGTTACCAACTCAAGTCATAGATAATGCGCGCCTGCGCCATTTTTGAATTTGCAAATTTAGGGATGGCAGACCCTAATAAAACCCGAAGCGCTATATTGGATTTTGCGAACGGTTTCGTTCTTAGCCAGTAAAATAGGACGAAATGCAGCTTTAAATGGACGTTATCGGTTTTGATGCCTAAAAAAATCTTGGAATACTGTTGCATGGGAGAGACTTCTTGAAATTTTAGTTTTGACAAGAATTATAAAACAACAAGGCCCTAGTTTAGCACGCTTTTGTTACAAATCACCAACTTTCAACGTTGTCTACTAGACATTCACTGAAATCAAAACCGTTGATTTTACAGTTTAAGTACGTTTAAATACTCTGCCATTTATCAACTAGGATTTAGTTCTGCTAGCAGAGCGTTTGACTGCGACCATGGGAATTTAAGGTTCGATTCCACGCTCAGGATGATATCAGAAAATTACTTTTCTAGTCGGTAATGTAACTTTCAACTCGTTGTAAAATACCTTAGGTTTCATGCAACTCAAGATTTCAGCTAAACCAGACGTACATTTCTGCCCACGCACGACCTGTTTAAGCAAAAATTTTTCCTGGAGGGCAATATTTTTCCCTACAATTGTGTATTCGCCAGAAGCTTATGTCACGCTTACCCGTTTACCAGACTTTGTAAGGAAATTTCAGATTTGTCTCCAAATTTTGGGTGTTGTCGAGGGTTGCAAAGCATTATTTCGTTCCCGAGAACTACATGGGAAGTCGTTATTAATATCTATTAATAAGACAAAATCGGGTTTGGTGTACTTTCAAGCTTTTACAGACAACATTGAACAAAACTTTGTGAGGCAAATCAAAGCACTTGCAATATGTTCACTGAACCAAATCCACCGTTAAGTAGAATGGAATTTTAAGCGTGTTTAAAAAGTAGACGTCGACCTTGATTTTAGCAATGTCTGGCAGACAAAATAGAGAATCACAAAAGCAAAGCACTTGGTGGTTTTATATCTCTGGTCAAAGCTAACAACTTCAAGACGTCTATCCAATAACGTCAAACATGCGTTTTTCGGCCTTAAAAACAACAAAATCCCTTTCAGAGGATGTGTACCTGGTAGTTATTTTGATCTATAAGGGAAACGACATCTACAGGTGGATAGACGAACTTTATTGTCGTCTTCTTTCAAACATTTACACACAGATAAAAAGTTTCAATATACAAAATCAAAGGTATCGATATCAAACAGTATTATTTCTTTTCGTCAAATTTGACAATCACGCGTAAGTCACTCAAATTTTTGCAAACCATAAGTTAGTAAAACATTCGTCATCATTGAAATTTACACGTTCAATCGATTAAACATACATGTATCTGATCTGAGGTAAGCTTCACATTGTATTTAAACATAAATTAAACGGGGAAAAGACGTACTAGTATTTTACTTAGGACTTCCACTAGTGTTATACGCCTGTAGTTTTCTGGCGAAACTCTATTACCTTTTTAAACAGTCCTGGCCTGATTGTTCCTAACTGTCCCAATTCAGACAACGTACTGTTTAAATTACCCTATGACTCCACATCACTGGGTAAATTGCATGCATTCAAAATGCGATTGAAAAATAAATAAAATAAATTAATATTAAAAGCATTAAACTGATTCAGACTTTTTAATTCGAGATTCAATGCATTTCTCCAGGGCTCCATCTGGCGCCGAATAGTGAAGTTATCCGTCACCCTCTTTCTTCATTTTTGGGAAACTGCACTTTACGTGGTATAAGTTGGGACAAGCACGGCGGAAAGAAGCACTAATGATAGTATCAATTGGTGCACACTTCCTATTTTTGAAGTTGTATATTCCTTCATATCTAGGGTACAACTGAGGTCTTGGAGAGATCCGACACGGACATTGATGGCGGCATGGTCACCATTTTCGTATTTTATTACTTCTTTGTTCTTGAGGAGTCGCTCACAGGGAGGGGTGTTCCATTGATGAAATCAATTACCTCTCTTTACTTTTTTTGTCAAATTGTAAAGACTTTTATGTTAAGGAATGTCACTCCTGTGATGGAAACAAACTGTGCGGTCACTCCCTGTTTTTTAATGACATGGTCGTTCATAACAAAGAGGCATGGAACGCGAAAGCTCGTCAATAATGCCTTTTAAATAGTTCCTGACGAAAGTACCATCAAGCAACGTCTAGTATAGAGTAATTCACTTTCCTTGTGACGAAATGTCCAGGAAAAATAATATAAATCACGATTTTTAAATACGTGCAAAGGAAAAACTCTGTCGTTACCACAGAGTTTCTAATGTCCCTCCCACTTATGATAAATGCGCACATGCGCTCACAGTCAGTTGCTTGAAGTCGCTTCAGGTCAAAGGTCACATTTTCCATATAAGGGAAATGTGCTACGTCTATGTCTTGCCATACCAAATAAGGAGGCGTGATTTGCTTTGTGCGAGAAAAATCGACGAAGTGGCGAGCAGCTGACAGATCCTTTTTTTGAAATTTGGAAATAAAAGAAAATGCTTTGATATCAATAGAAGTTATTTTTTTACGAATAAACCTAAAAAATACCTGGTGATTAGGTTGAATAGTGTGTTTATCGCGTTCTAGGCCTCTTGAAGAGGCCCCCTTTCAGTCTGGATCCTCTCTTGAAAGGACGGCGCTAGACAATTGCCCTTGTAAATTAGTCCTTCAATATTTTTCTAGCATCAAAGGATTTCATTAGTTTTCTGTTTTTCATTTTTTGTTTCCAATAGGAACACCAAAAACATCATCGACTCGAGAAAAAACCTAGTAGTTTATTGGGGTTGGCTATCTCTAAAACTACTACGAATTCAATTTTGGCATATGTACATACCAACTAAGTCAATAGTAACGTGTACATGTGCTGCAATAACTAATTAAGCGTGGCATTGGACAAAGAAACGAATTGTGTATTCGAAAACTGGGACGCTACAATCTCTTTCAGCTCACAGCTCTAAAGAATGAGTTTAAGTTACAACTTTTGTTAAGTTCAAGTAGTAATTTCCCCAATCCTTCACCTGTTGCTACTTTTCAAAACACCTCAAATGTGAAAGAAAAAATGGGACAAATACTGTAACCGGAGGCAGTGTTAGCAGGGACAACTCGGGTACACTTCTTGCCTATTGTACCCAAAATTCATCACGAATCTTCAAACGTCTCCGCTTTACGTAACGGACATCTGTTACGTGAAGCAGGGACCGTGAAACATCTTGCACGAGAGAATCACGTTTGTTAACGTGTTCTCCAGTACAGATTGTAGTATTGTGGATAATGAGTCAGCAAATTTGTAAAAAACAAGAAATGAACAACGAACAAATAGACCACTTTTAAAGATTGTGATCTATTTGTAACCAAGGAGAAGTAGAAACCGATCGGGTCAGTTTTTCGATGTTTTAACGGATTTGAGATGCATTTACTTGAAACTGGGATCTATTAGTGATGATTTGAAAATGTTCTTCATTACGGAACATCGTCTGAAAGAACTGGCAAACTTTACTATCACAGCATACGGAATACGAAATGAAATGACGAGTTTTAACGGCAACTAAATAACTAGCAAACCACTTTTCTGAAACTGGCTAGTCCTAAATCATAAAGTACCTTTAACATTGAAAAACTGTGTGTGATCAGCAAGTTTATACTACAACACTTTTCACAAACAATTAATTGACCAAACGCTTTTAATGTCCAAGTACGAGACATGCCATTTAATAGATTGGAAAATAAAAACTATGTTTGAGACAATGATTTGAAAGGAAATCCACATATTTTATCAACATATCATATTTCCTGCATATTATCTGCATAGTTAGTTTGCCAATGAAATCAGACTTGTCTCAACAATTAAAGTAGGGTATTAACTTACTTCCTTTCCACTTCAGAAGCGGATCCTGGTAGTTAGGGGGGCCAGAGCAGAGTATTAGCCAGGATTTTGTCCGTCAGACATTAGCACCCCCGAACTGTCAAATGGAATTTGGGAGACTAGGGGGGTGGGGCCATGGCCCCCTTCTCAAATCCGCCGCTGCACTTAATTAGTATTCAAAAACCTGCTGTGAACTGCCAGTTATTCCAAATTCC
Organism: Phoronis australis; assembly: GCA_002633005.1. Lineage (NCBI taxonomy): Eukaryota > Metazoa > Phoronida > Phoronidae > Phoronis > Phoronis australis. The sequence continues at coordinate 574,742 of NMRA01000177.1, read as the reverse complement.
AGACATCAACAGAATGTGGTAATTAAGAATTTAAACTGCACTTAATTGACTAAGATATTACTGAAGTTAAATGTTGAAGCACTCACATGCAGTTTATAAGGGACTAGCTGGTTTGCCCTATGCTTTCCTGCATAATTAAATTGTGCACTGTATGTTGTTCGCGGCAGTAACAACGAAGTTCTACAACGCTAAGGAACATTTATAGCGATCTCAAAGGGGTCAGTATCGCGGTGGTCTTGAAGTGGTCACATACAGAGTTGGAATTTGTTGTTCCACTACCTGGAACAAAATGTACTGACACCATTAAAAAAGATAATACACGAAATGAAACTACACAGTAAAATTTGAAGACTGGGTCACAAATTTGTAAAGTTAAAGTATTAATTTTCTCAATCCTCCACTCTACGACTATTTTTAAAACACCACTTGTGCACTCGTGAACTCAAACCCGGCCAGTAACACCGGCGCCCGGGCGGCTCGGTGCCGAACTGAGCGAGCCGCCAGCGCTCGTCAGCGCTCTCTGGTGTCGAAGTTAGGTCAGTTTGTTTCCCCTGTTCTTGACCCATTTATCAACCAGCGGTCAACAACAAGCTAGTAAGCTAAAACAGCGTGGACCTAGTTGTTCATATAAACGATTGTGCATGCATTTAAAAACTCTGCTGTCGAGGGTTTTCATATTTTACACAGGTAAGAGAAAGAGAGAGAATGTATTTCTGGTGCAGATTCTTTGAAAGGCTGCATGATTGTTTCAACGAGTTTATTGACCTGAGGCTGAGACTGAGTGATGATTGACCAAATTGGCGAGCAGTCAGAGATACGTATTACACTCCGAAACCCTATAGTCGTCCGCCTAAGCATAAAACCGGCTTGTTGTCTTACTCACCCAATTATTCCACTTCAAAGTTATGATCTGAATAGGACTTGATTTAACTCTCACAAATATATAGTATTCGTTTATTCAAACGTTTTCTTTTACTTAAGCCGAGTTGTTCAACTGTGCATTGCTTTTCGGCAGCCATTTTATAATGACACCTATGGTCGTCATGTGCTGCCGCCTTTTGAAAGGACAGAAAACCACACAGAAAAAGGCCAAGAAAATAGTGGAAAGTGGTTTACAGCAACTCTACTTCAACCACAAACTGTTTTACTGGTATGATATCGATTTTTAAATCGATTAAAATTGATTTAGAATTTCAGTTCTGGAAAATAAATCACAATTGTTTTATTCCAGGCAGACCTTACTTATTTTGTATTTGTGACCTCTTTATTTGACTTTTTGCTCTTGTTGTTCTTAACATCACTTATCTCTGCTGTCCTTCTTTTTCTTTTCAGTTTCTCTTCATTCTCTGTTAACACCTTGTCAGCCAAAACAGAACTGTAAGCCTTTGAGACTTGGTAGGCGGAAGTTGATCATTGAACCTCGATACAATTGTTCTAATAAATTACCCATAATTGTATTGTTTGATTTTTTCTCATCTTTAACAGGCTTCTGCATTCATAAATAAATAAATAAATACCCAAGTTGCATTTGAATTTTATTGCTCAATCTCTTCTTTTATTTTTGATTATGTCATGCTGTGTTGTATGTAACAAATGCAATATAGTGAAATAAAGTCAATGTTTTACTTTATTGGTGGCCATTCTCTATCAATTCAAGTATTTTAATTTTCTTCAAATAAATTCAAAATGCTTTAACCAAAATTTTCAACATAAATGTTGAGTTCAGTACTGTGTTTTGCAATAAAAAAACAAGTGAACAATATTTTGATGACCAAGGCGTGGGCCGAAACTGTTAAGCACCCAGCGTGTTCCATTTGTCTGCTGCGTTTTTCCTTTGGCCTAACAGATGTCGGTTAGTGCCTGGGACAAATAGATACATTGCATAAACAATCCCTGGGTTGCTTTTTGTTCCGTCTGAAGAAAATTTAATTTCGAAAATATCTTCTGAAAATGAACAAAAAAGTGCATTAGTAAAATCAACAAGTTTTTAAGTGGTCTCAAAAAAACAGTCGGTAAATGCATTAATTTTAGTCTCAGTTCTTCCACGCGTGTTTCTCCCGAGAGGTTAGTACCTAACGTGCAGACGAGCGTTCCAAATTGGAACGCTAAGTCCCGCGTGGCAGCGCTGCACGCGAAACAAGATGGCGGACGACCTTTGGAGACTGACGACGAGAGGTAATCGGACTATAATACTATTAAACTAAATCTTTCCGACTTTGTATTGGGCAGTGCCTCTTTCGTTTGATAGTATCTGAGAGGGCAGCTAAGACATTTAAACCAACTGATGGCTCGACCAACTGAGGGTCATCCAATTATAACTATTCCAATAAATAGGATAGACTACAGGAAAAAACATTCTTTCGTAGAACAGACGCGGACTGGAATACCTTGCCGGGCTGCATTACATCAGTCCCTTCTCTTAATATATTTGTGAGCAAGCTGTCTGCCTTTCTGAAGTAACATAGTGGGGTGCCTCCGTTTGGGGCACCCCCCGCTTACTTACTGACTGCCTTATTTGTTGACGATCTAGCTTTGTTAACCGACCCCTGAAGTGGCGTCCACTATGTCATAGTGGCACTATTGTAGAAAATTTCGCGATGACCAGGACTTGAACCTGGGTTGCACGAGCGACATTCAAGCATCTAAACCGTTCGGCCAAGAGGCAATTGCCACTTGGCAAGCGGCTTAGAGAGGCTTTATCTGACTGTACGTTGTCGTGACAACTGGAAGTCACGCTTCACAACACTATGACTATGTATATAGCTATAGGCCCTAGGCCGCCGCCCTATATCCTTTTAAACCTGTTATAATACTCTGGAGAGAGTGTAGTTACACGTCGCTGCATTAACCAAGAAGAAGAAGAAGATAATGAGCTGCAGGTCACCTTTGCGACCTTGGCTGAAATTTGGAAATGCGAGCTGAGATTTTGGCCAGCTCGTATCAAGTCGCAAAATGCAACTTGGAATTTCCAGCGTATGCGAGCTGAGTTTTTACACTTCTGGGCAGATACCTGGTGAGCCTTGCTATGTCTCAAACTCAGTCTGTGACTCAACGCATGCTCTCTTTCTCTACAGCGGTCTGATGTCTCACCCAAAGTATTAGTCACACATGTCAATTTAACGGGGTTTACATGAAATTTTCCGAATATATGGTGAAAGTTGACGAGGTTTGCACAATCTTGAAACGTGTCAGACTTTAGTGAATGTTACTATCTGTTAAATAGTTCACTATCCTTTTGACTAGTTTAGATTCCTGGATCATTTCTTTGTAGATGGCCGATAGAGGCAGGAGATCCTGTCGTCTTGAAAAGAAGCGAAGTCATGTGTTTCAGATGCCTAGCAGGGAGGAGCGATTAGCAGCCACTGGGAGTAGTATTAGCCCCGGGGGTGGGGCCAGACTGAGCGATATTTCACCCTTAAAGAAAGTCAGCAACCTCACAAGAGTGTAAGTTGGCACATAACACCTTTTTGGTTTGCTAAATTGTCTTATGTAGGAGTATCTAAGGCCAAAGAAACTTGCTAGTCTGTCTTCTTTGAAAATTGAGTTGATGGTGTAGTATTTTTCAATTATAATGCTCAATTTTTCAAATATTAAATCCACCCAGGACGAGCAAAAATGATGTGGTACATGTTTTTTGTTGTTTTTTACTCATTGCTTTGCAAATCGTGGCATTTTTCGTCTTGCTTACCTTTGTGTGGTTTAAAAAACATCCATTTGGCCTAATTGGGACTTTCTGTGACTTCACATCAGGCTTAAAATTGCTGTAACCAGGTTTGGCCCAAAAGGCAGTTAAATTTAAGATTAAACCAAAACTTTTGTTATATATCACAGCGAATTTTGATCTTTGATTTGGGTACTTTGTTCATAGAGAAATCTGAAACATTTGCCAATCAAATGCCAGTGACCTAAACGTTTTTGTGGAAAGTATCAAAACTTTGTCAAACGTCTCGTCCAGTTTTACCTCCAAACTCTATAAAACCAATTAAAAATGTTAAAAAACAAGAAATCAGCATGCAATTTTAACTAAATCCTGTTTTGACGATCTTAACGAATTATTTGTTGCCTGCTGTTTTTCGTGTCTGATATTTGTGACCCTTTGGTATTTCAGTACTAACCGGTACAACGCCGACAGTGTAGATGTATATGATAGTGGGTCAGATGTGGAAGATTTCATCAACGACGGTGATAGCACCTCGGGTAGCCAGTCGGATAATAATTCAGCCAGCAGCTTTGAGACCGACAGTTGTGAACCACCTGTTAAGAAACGCAAACGTCGACGTTTCTCGCGTATCCAGAAACCTTCCTCAGGTTCCGACAGCGAACAGGAAGTGAGCGTGCAGACAAGTAGTGTCAAACAAGATGGTGGAAACAATGAGAAACTTGCAACATGCGTGGCCAATCTGTCGTGTTCTGACGATACACAGGCTATGGTCGTGAAAACAGCAACCAACCGATGTGACGATGCTGATGATTCCGCTTTGGATTTAGGCACATCACCAGATAAGTACCCACAATGTTTGAGCTCCAGTGGTATTTCAGCCGGACATTCACCTACGCAGGCACTATCATCTGACATTGATGATGAAGACGCAAATTGCAGCACTCACCACAAAGTAGGTGGCGCTTTGGCTTCAGGTTCCGAAACTGAGTATGACGACAGGCCTGTATCATGCAAACCGGGTGGGGTTGTTGTATTCAGGCATACATCGTGTTCAAACAGTTCGTCGGAGAACGGGGACCCGTATGCCTTCGGTGGTTTAAATCGTTATAGGCGTAAGTCAACGACCAATAGTTGTGGCTGTATTGGCTCAGATTCTGATAATGACGAGGTGATGCGTGCGCTCACCCCATCTGTTGTGTCAGAAATGGGTAGAGAGTTTGAAGAAAGTGATGGCGATAATGTAATAGAATTTAAAGACAGTCATGAAACAAAATGTGAAGCAAAATGTGAAACAGAGAAAAGGAGCAAGGATCTTGATAGCGATGAAGATGATGTAGTGGTTCAGAAAGCCAAAAACACTTCATTGTGTATTAATTCCGAGTCCGAAGACTCTGATGTTGTTATGCGCTCTGGTGGAAGAAGGTCTTCGGGTCACGTGGGTCAGATCGGATCGTCAGGCAGCGAAGATGAAAAGGAGGTTACGCCTCAAAGACCTAGATCTAAACGAGCTTCACGATTGTCGGCAAAGAAGGAAAAATGGAAGGATGGGGTGTTTGGTGCATTGCAAGAGGAGAGGAAACGCAGACGAAAGGAGTCTGAGTAGAGTTGAATATCTGTGACAACAATAGTGCAAGTGTTTAGTATAGTGATGGATTTGCAATGGTATTTTTTCTACATTTACACATAAGTTATTGACAAACTTGTTAATAAGTTTCAGGGGCTGATCTATGATTTTTTGAAAGGGGGTCCGATCAAGGATTTTTTTAAAAGGGGGGTCCAAGTCAGTAATTTGTAAATTCTAGATTTGATAACACTAAAGTCAAGTTAAAAAAGGTGCCTGGACCCCTTGGATCAGCCTATGTCTTTTGATTTTTCAAAAGCTGATTACCTTGTTGTAAATCATGGCAACTTTACTAAGTGTTATTTTGTAACATTCACGCTGTACAAACAAAGCAACATATTGACTAAAATTCCGTAATCTCTATTTTTGTGGAAAATTTGACAATAAACTCACATTTGTCCACCATATTGTAAAAGGTAGACGTTAGCCACACGCAGCAAGAAATGGTCACTTTTGTTACGGGAATGGTGAATTCTGGGACATACTAAAACATTCCAACCTCTCCATCAAGCACTTCCGCCATCACTGGCTTCCATTTTGCTTTGTTACAGTAATGAGGTCTTCAGTATACTTGCAAAGCACTCAACTTTCACTCTTGATTTTGATGAAAGTTTGCTTCTTGGTGAGATTTTGGGGTCTACAGAGTGCACTCTATGTGAAGGATTACCATAAGTTAGCTATGGGACATAGTCTTTAAAGAGATTGTGTTACTCAATCAGCATTTCTTTTTGGGCTGGATGGAAGTTTAAGAGCGAAGTTTGTACTGGACAGTAAACAACAAAACCCTCTTTTACAATCTTCTCAAAAGTAATTGAAGTTCACTTAAATTAAGTGCACTCATATATAGTACAGTTGATTTGCGAATTGGAAAATATAACTTAAAGAGGCATGAAACGCAAAAACTTGTAAAAAATACCTTTTAAACAGATCGTGGCGAATCTCCTTGGGGATGTTAATGCAAGAGTTATACACTTTGAATAATATTTTATGTAGAATGTGGCTTTTAATTTCTAGTATTGTCAATTGTCATAAAAATGGTTCTAGAGTTGTGGAGCAGTCTGTGCTAATGCTAAGGCTCCTGAGTGAAGGGTCTACTGAGGATTTACAGTCAATCGTCATTAATTCTGTAGTTGTTGATTTCAAGGCAGCTTGGCAACTAATGTATATGGCATTTTATGCTATGATAGAAAGGTTCTAATTTTTATACAGACAACAGTTTATGATCATTGATTGGTAGACTGATGTTTATTTTCAGTCGTGACGAATTTCAACAGATTGATTCCAAAGCAACCTGATGGAGTGTATTAAATGAGAATTGAAAAGTATTTTGAATTTTGTAGAGCAAGTGTTCTATATTAAAGAGATGTGTGATAATAATTTTTGACTAGTGGTAAAAATTAAGGTCAGTTAGAAAGGTTGTGGTAATGTGGTCAGGAAATGCAATAAAATACTTCTTGCTATATTATGCTCTACTTTTATGGCAATTGACATATCGCCAGGATTTTGAGTGGCGGCTTAACTGACCAATCGGAACACAGCATTCTTGACACACCTTCGTTTCCAACTCGCCATTTTACCTGACAAACAGCACGTTGTCGGGTAAAACGTAATGTTTGTTTGTCGACTTTTCGCAAGGGGACGGAGCTTGTGATAGGTCAATTGAGGGACAGAGGAAGACCTCACTAACTATAATGGGTCATTTTCTAACATGTTCACAGTCTTACGAAAAACAGGTTGTGCAATCACATAGTTGAGGTATGTCCAAACAACAAACATCGACTCTGTAGAGGTCACCGAGTTGGATTTCTTCACAGATCACATGATCAATACTAAGGTGAGATACATCAGGAGTCTGTTTTATGAAAAGTGACTCGAGACTTTAAAAGACATAGATTTGGTCTGATGCTCCCAAATCACAATAGCAGAATAAAGGTTTAGCCAAGTAATTATGAGCGTGTCACAATTGAGAAATAATTAATTGAAATTGTCTCCGCAACAAGCACATGTGTGTTTATTCTCAAAGACTGCACTTTTACTCAATTGAGATTTAATTATGTATTTTAAAAATAGGTTGTGTGTAATCTAAAAACAAATTTCTGACTTGACCTCTGAAGAACAAACAGTGACCTGTCCAATAGAGGTCACAAGGTTAGGCCCCAGAAAAGGCTATACAATAACAGAGACAATACTTAGTGCAGGTACAGCTGAACAACAAATATTCACTCCTGCCCATACATGTCTCTGGGATGGGCCTCTTCACGGATCACAATTACAGAGGTGATACAGAGTTGAGATAGATCTGAGTAACGAAAATCGAACAGTCCAATAGGGGTCTCTGGGTTAGTCCTCTACACAGATCGCACAGTCATGTAGGCAATATGAAGTTGAAGTATGTCCGAAGAACAAACACTGACTCGTGATGAGGAAGTTCCTGGGATAGGCCTCTTCACGGGATCACGGAGGAGATACGTAATCAAGGTACATCTGCAGCACAAACACCGACTCATCCAGTTGAATTTCACTTTGTTCTAGCCTGAAAAAATACTCAGATAGCTAAGAGAACTTTCTTGGTTGAGTTCACAGAACTCCATTCTCAATAAAAAGCATTAGATTCAATATGTAATCAAGTATTATTTTGAAATTTCTTAGCTTATGCTATTTTATGCCTCAAAACCTGGGTCCATTTTTCATACAGAAATTTCAGTTAAACGGCAGTTCAACATCTCCAAACAGCTAGAGCTCATAAGGCAAGAAGACCTTACGCCCAACAATCACCCTATGAACAATACTTCTATGCTTCAAACTGAAACCTCCATTCACAGCAAACACTGTGAAGACAAGTACAGCACGTCTACAAAACTAAAAATGGTTTCAAAAGCAAAATTTCATTTTACAAATGAACTTTGATGGTCAAACTCTTGAAACTTAGCATCACTTACTTGTTGGACATGTGTTTCACTTTAGCTAGTAGCACCCTCTCTGGGGGTGTGATCATTTCCTCTATCTCCTCTCGCTGGGACATGTCACCCCCCGACTGCTCCACCGAGGCCGCTATCGCTTCGACACGCTGACTTTTCTCCAGCAGACGTCGATGCTCCTTTGTCTCATGAGTGTGACGCAACTTCACATTGCTGAGCGCCTGAATGTGAATTTTCCAAATCACAAATTTAAATTAACCTTTGGAATTAGAAAATGTATTATTGCTTTATAAATGACAACTTTCAGGGTCAAGCCAACTTTCAATTACAACAAATGTTGCAGACAAGATTCACAGGGGTTTCTTGTAATGCAAGTCGACTGTACTGCAATCATAATGTAAAGGTTTAACAGCTAAGAGATACAGACAGACTAGATCCAGAAAACCAGCCAATTTCACCGTAATCTTGTCCAATGTTTCTAATACTATCTTTTTGAACAAAAGTATTCAAACGAAATGACAGGGAATTCCCCATCATGACAGATGGGCGGAGCCATTCATTGTCACATTGGTTTTCCCTCCTGACCCTCAATGAAGTGAATTAACAGGAAAGTTAGTGAAAAGACTAACCATTCTGTAGTCATAATTCTGCCCCCATAACGGTTATAACCAGTCAGTTTTGCTGTTAACCAAATTTATCCTGTCATGACATGGAAGGGTATTTTGTTCAATTACTTTTGTCTTGTAATGTACTTGATTACATTTGTCTTGAACTGTACTTGATTACTTTTGTCTTGTACTGTATTCGATATTCGTGCTAACTTTACAAGAGCAACTCAAAACGTTGAAATGTGCGCACGAATGCACCGCTAACGTTGTGCTTCTAGGGGTGTTTATTTGGAACATAAAAATTTGCAACCAGATGGCACAAAATATGTCGAATCCATCTGAGAACTTGTATGTGTCACCAAAGCTATTTACCAAATTTCATAAAAATCTGTCAAGGAACTTCTCAGAAAACAGAAAAAGAAAAAATGAAATTGCCACTAAGAGGCTATAAGCGCTAAAAACATAACTGCCACAAAGAGGCATCAAAGTAGATAAAGTCATTGGAAAATCATCGTCAGACTTCCTCTTTCCATTAGGAACATAAATGCCAATTTCCACAACCATTCTTAGAGTGGTTTGGTTGACAGAAAGGCAGACATCAAATAACAAGACTCGAAAACAGTAAAAATGGCCACAAGGTGGCGCAAAATGCCTCGAATTTTACCGAAAACCGGATGATAGCGTCACCTCATTAATAGATGCCTAACTGCCAAATTTTATGAAAATCCATTGACGATCCCTTAAGATACAGAGGTAAACGCAAAAAACTAAAATTGCCACTACAGGGCACACCGGTAGCCCAATTCGTCCGAAAGTCGTCATCCTCTGTAGTCAACTTCATATGAATACACCAGCAAAATTCAATAAAGATCCTGTAGAGCATTTAAGAGATACAGCAATGGGTGCAAAAACAAACAAAACTGCCACTAGGAGGCGCCATAGTATTTCAAGTCATCAGAAAATCATCGTTAGCCGGCCTCTTCACAGTAAGAACATATATGCCAACTTTCAAAATCATACCTAGAGCGGTTTGGTTGACAGAACGGTGGACGCCAAAAAACAGACTCGAAAACAGTAAAAATGGCCACTAGGTAGCGTAAAGTTCCCCAAATCCGTCCGAAAATGGAAGGACAGCATCATCTCACTAATAGATGTCTAACTGCCAAATTTTATGAAAATCCGTTGAGGACCTCCAAATCTACAGAGGTAAGCATAAAAAAATTGAAATTGCCACTAGGGGGCACAGCAGTAGTTGGAGAGGTCCGAAATTCGTTGTCATCTGTTGTCACCTTCATGGGAACACATCCGCCAAATCTCATTAAGATCGTGTGAAAGGTTTAGGAGATACAGCCATGGGCTCAAAAACAGTAAAAATGGCCACTTGGTGGCGCAAAGTACCTTAAAACCATCCGAAAACGGGGGGATGGTATCATCTCACTAATAGATGCCTAACTTCCAAATTTTATGAAAATCCATTGAGGACATCCGAAGATACAGAGGTAAGCGTAAAAAATAAAATTGTAACTAGGGGGCACACCGATAGTCGGAAAGGTCTGAAATTCGTCGTCGTCCATTGTCAGCTTCATAAGAACACATCTGCCAAATCTCATCAAGATCCTGTGAGGGGTTTAGGAGATACAGCTGCGGACGCCGGACACCAGACGCCCGGACTGGCAGAGATGACGGCAATATGCAACCACATATAAATATGTGGGCACATAAAAATGGTACTGGCCTATTGATCATGTGACATAATGCATACTTTGCAATAAATCTTCGAACTGTCAAAGAAACTAAATATTGATTTAGACCAACTACCGCAATAACATTGGTCTCAGCTTGATCCTCAGATGAGAAGTGATATCGAGGTTTGAAAATAATGTTTCGTTATTGCTTTAGACCATGCTCGTCAAATAAAATAACACTTCATGGCAAATAAAATGACACTTTATGGCAAACAAAATAACACTTCATGGCAAATAAAATAACACTTCATGGCAATTTACACTTCATGGCAAATAGAATAACACTTCATGACAAATCAAGCAATAACAAACTGACAGTTCATTCCAAGCCTAGAAATCACGACTATTAACACTAAAAACAATGCGAGACCAACTTCAAAACATTATGTGGTCCAAATTAAAATTTTTGTGACAGCAGGGGTTTATATTTGCTTTAAAATGGTGACATTAACAAATCATCATTTTCCTGAAGATCGTTAAGTTTCCTTAACAGATGTTTTCTTGCATTTGATTCATTCCAGCAATTCTGATTGATCATAATTTATCATAAATAATGAATTTGTTTCAACAAAGGGGAAGTGATTGGGTGGCTACTATGAAGCGCTGAATTATGGGTAAATCGTGAACAATCACAAAGCTCTATTTCTATTGTGCAAGCCATAACTCTGACTGCCGATTCTCACGAGTGACTAGCGAGGTTAGTTTTCGTACCTTGAAACACCTGTCCAGTAGCATCCTGGTCAGCTGATTTATGTTGACTGAGAACAGATAGAACGTTCTTGAAGGAGCGTGGTCAGGGGTCCTGGACACTTCCTGAAATGAAGAGTGAATGAGTGACTTCCGAGCTGTGGAAAAACCGACACGCACAAGCACATACACACAAACACACAAACACCGTATACACCAAAACCAATATGGAAGTTACGCAGCTGAGGAACAGATATTATAATACATCATTACGACTTTACGACTTTTCATGGTCCCTAGTATTTTGAACTTGTAAAGGGGATGATCACGAAGATATTTTTTTTGTAAATTTAGCATATCTGCTTATATTATCAAAGATATTTTGAAAGTTTTGAGTTGATTTCTCTGAAAACCAAATTAATAAAAAGAGACCAATGGTCTAAATCAATTTTTTTTTCACATTTTTAGCAAATTCCTGCAAAAATTGATTGGTTAAAAACACCATGTCTTCAAACCGGAAGTGTCATACAATGTACAAGCTACAACAATGTCCGCCGGAGAAGTTAACCTGCGTTCTCTCCTTTTTCTGCAAATGAATATATATCGAGTACATACCGTGACGGAGATAAATCTTTCTGAGAACATATTGTATAACATCTCCTTGGCCTCCTTAGCAGGAATCATTGCCGCACTCTCGATCTGAACACAAAAGAAAACCAAACAAATTATAAATAACTAGGCCCCAGCAGACAAGAAAACATGTCATGGACATCATTGCCCAATCTTCAAATATTGAGTAACCTCTGAACTTTGACACAAAGCCACAAACTTAAAATTACATCAAATTACAAAGAACTGGATTAGTTTGTCTGGAGCCAAGCAGTCACAAGTAATGAAATACGAGTATCCACCATTTAAACATGTAATTTTAATTAGCAAATTTTCAAATGATAATGTTATATTTTCTCTGATTATCTTAAGGATTTTTATAAGCTTGATAATCTTGACTAAACCAGACACATTTGACAAAATTCGTCCACTTTTTTTCAAAAATACAATAAAATGTTATCAAATGACACTGAATGGTACCGGACAAATTATTTTTTTTTTCATGAAAGAAAAGAGCATCAATGAAAGAAATACTTTCGAAATTTCAAGTTCTCAATCACAGCTACGATCAGACAATATCTTCAAGAATCCTGGCCATTCACAACAATGTGGGAAGCCCTTGGAATCGAAAAAAACGTAAATTCTGACAAAAATTTTTGTTCAAAATCAGTGAGCAGACGAAATTTTAACATACCTGTTGCTGCTCTACTCGTCTGTTGATCATCAACAGTCTGAATATACGGAGACACTTGGAGCCGAACCTCTCCTGAATCACTGACTCAATGTGTGCCTTACACAGACAGATGGCAGCACGCTCAAAGTCTAGTCACAAGTTAAGGAGAAACAGTCAAGTAAAAGATTCTAAATCCTCCAGCAGCCGTGAGGATCATTGTAACTAACTTTCTGAAGTGCTAGAATATTAATTTTTGAAATAATAATTTTCTAGATTATAGCAGAGTAGAAGGATTAAAATTATAATTCCATCACTTTTTTCAACAATTTCCAAATTTGTTCAGTCAGGGTACGAGCACAGATGTAGCTATATTTTTGATTTCTTAACTGTTACTACGTGTCATTCAGAAGTGAAAAATAAGCCCAACTGAGTATAGATTATTATCACAATTCATATGTTGCTGGAATTAATGAACAATGAATGTACTTGTCACTATAACAAATGAACAATGCTGCTGCTGCTGCTGCTGCTGCTGCTGCTGCTGCTGCTGCTGCTGCTGCTGCTGCTGCTGCTGCTGCTGCTGCTGCTGCTGCAGCTTTTGCTAATCAACAACTGAGTTGACTGCAGCAACGTGGGTAAAATGCCATAACTACAAGGCTGTAACATTGAGCCCTTATTTGAACCCACGATCTTACATATTAAAGTCGACTGCTAGCGCCCCCTCAGCTGCTGCTGCTGAACATGAAAAGATACGAATAGAGTACATTCCACCGCCACTGTCACCACTCTTTGTAACATAACTGGTCTAAAATAATGAAATAGTAAGCATTTATATATTTTTTAAATACACAAGATCCTACCACTAATGAAAGCAAGTGCTTTGATTTTCTGTAAATAGCAAACCATTAGCCAATTCAGTCTAGTTAAATAGTTAGGACTTAAATATTTGTGTGAACAACACCAGTTGTGTCGTTTTTAATAACACCGGTCTCAAGAAGGGCTTCATTTCAAATAACACAAAATTAAATAAACCTCGGTGAAATGCAAACGTACAGAATCACCAACTAAGAGGGTCAGGTACTGCTCCAAGTCTGCTTTCCTCATCCCGACGTCTTTTGGCAATGCTGAAAGTATCTGAAAAACACAACAATTAGTATAGAACCCCGTCGAGTAAAAGACTGCCGTACCAGCACAAAACAACGGGTTACTGATGAAACAATGAAACTGACAACAATCCCTGAGTAAATTAATGAAAGCGCTTTATCTTTCACAAACGTTGAATGAAAATGAGGTAGAAATGGAAGTGTACACAAAGGCAACAGTGCCACAGCTATAAGTAATATACAGTACAAGACAAAAGTAATCAGAGAAAATACAGAGCAAGACAAAAGTAATCAGACAAGATACAGTGCAAGACAAAAGTATTCAGACAAAATACGCTGCAAGACAAAAGAAATCAGACAAAATACAGTGCAAAACAAAAGTAATCAGACAAAATACAGTGCAATACAAAAGTAATCAGACAAAAAACCGTTTTCCCCATCATGCTGACCAATTCTATTAACACCAAAAGTGACTGGTAATAATCACCTAGCCACCTTTATTAACTTTCCTGTTAATTCCCCTTCATTCTCAGTCATCAGGGGAGACTACTCTAACCATGAATTTGGCTTCCATCCAGCCGTCATGCTGGGAATTCTGGGCCATTTTGTCTGAATACTTTTGGCTCGTACTGTATATTGAATTACTTTCAAATGTGATTACAAGTCATAGTGAAGTGCACTGAACAATGTCCGAGAGACATGTACTCAATTCTAGTGTAAACAAAAGAAACCCAACCCATTGAATTTGCATACCTCATGACAGGAAACAGGACTAGTGTAGGTGGCGCTAGGATCGGTCTTCACTTCACTCAGCCGGAGGATTGTGCGCACCACTTCCGCCGCCATCTACAGCGTAAGGTAACATGCATTTATTCAAGAATACACAGAACATACAAGGAAAATAATGACAAACCCAGAAATCGTGAGGCATTATATCTAGGTAGAAAGCAGAACCGCATCTAGCAAATTCAACCCAACTACTGCGAGTCCTGACTAACAACACAGTCTCAGAAGTAGCACTACAAGGACCTCACAAGGTCATGCATCGTCAATCGACAGGCCAACTTCCTGACTGTCTTTACACGTATCCACAAGACTTGCGACAAATGCAAGTGCAAAACTGCAATCACAGTAAACAATCACATGTAACTTGTAACAAACACATACACTAGTTCCTTATGGGACATCTCCAACTGAGAGCCAATTAATTCATCACATTACAAAGACGTGGGGAATGGCGTATCTTCGTCAACTTAGCCCCTTCCTAACCATCATAATTTGGGATTGAATCAAGCAGAACTCACTTTTGTCCTCTCAAAGCACAAAAGGCCTGAATGTCGTACGTTTGCTATTAGAACCACCAAAATCATCAAATCAAAAACAAGTTTGTTGACATGTTGGCGTGTATTTCCCCGAAGCGAGTCCTTAATCCTCATTGTCAGAGCTTAAACTCACCTTGTCAATAACATTCTCTGTGGCCGAGATGATTGCCTGGTCTCTGAAGTACTGATGAAACCGTGACAAGTTGACGCGCCAATAAATTCCTGAGTCTTCACACAACTGCAATGTGAAGTAAACAGTAACCAAATATAGTAAACAACACTTGCAGCAGAAACAGAGCAATGAATACACCGTCAGGAACACAGAAAATCATAAATATCTGACTTGTAACTCTTCAGTATCGTTAGAGAACACTATTATTCAGGACATGCAATGACCAATGACAAAAAGAGGAAAATTTTCCAGGTTAAGTATCGCTGTACAAAAATAAGCTAATGTGATAGAAATACTTTCTATGTTCTTGTAAATTAAACTGTAAGAAAATTTTTTGCAAGAATAAAGTCAAAATAACAATAAACAAGAGACGAAAAAAGAGGAAACTGGAAACCAAACAAGAGGAAATTCTCTTTGAAGAGGAAAATTACGAGCCCTGATGATTAATATTATTTCTCTATCATCATTTTCAACAAATTTTATTCAATTAATATTAGTATTTTCACGACTATTAGTGCCATTGTTGCTTTTATAGTTTATTTTGTTTTTGTCATTGTTACGGATGTTAGACATCCTACACGGACTTTTGATCAAAGATTAGTGTACAACACAACAGGTGTTACATCCATCCTCATCTCCAAGCCTCAAGGTGGCGCTGATCGGTTTAACCATTTGAGGCTTGGTTATGGGAAATGAAATGAGTCCGAATTTTGACACATTTTTACGGAAATCGCCGGAATATCAAGAGTTGAATAATTTCAAAATTTTCTGTAGTTTCATAAAAAAGGAAAACTAACAGTATATTGCAACAATTTAGGTCTAAATTATTGCAAAATGATGTATTTTGATTAGAAAACAATTAATTTCTATGATACTATTAATAAACAAGAATTGAAAATAAGTACGCCAACAACCTTTATTTCGAACCATATTCAAAACAATGCCTTCTACTTCATAAATGGTAGCAACAACGTCTGCAAAAACAATTGAAATCTGCCTTTCATTTAATGACGCCAAGGCAGCGGCCAATCATTGTGCAGAATGTAATTCCCAAAAGCAGGCCTCAAATGGCTAAATCGATCAGCGCCATCTTGAGGCTTTGGTGTCATCACACCAGAGCAGCAGTGTTCTCCCTACAAAAGTACATGCCAGCAAACATGGTGCTGCTCCATGTTATAAATGTTTTGCACCATGTTTGAAAAGCCCTTTGTCTGCTTCACCAGACAAATTATAGGAACAGTGTTGCATGGTGACACTTATTCATCTTATTTTGCAGTGAAAATGACAATGACACGCTCAGCGAGTGAAAATATTACGTAAGACATAGCTGAATTTGTGAATTAACGGAAAGGAAATTAGGACACAAAAACGTGATGCGGAATTCGCACCATGTTTTATTTTAAATAGCAGCAACAAATCGCCCCCATGACCTACTTACTTCATCGTTCCCTGCCTCACAGCGAGGCTTTTTGGCAGACGAACTAGTGGAGTCATCGGACAATTTTCTTTTACGAGAACTCAACTCTATAATACAAAAACAGAGATCATTGCGTCTTAAACTAACGTGAAATTCAAATAGTGACTCAAGATGATATTGGCTGAACCTCTAAATCCCAAGTTCACATTCTGTATATATAAATACAATAAGTGGACACCAGATACCACATCTGAACTTTGACCTGCAGTGACTAACAACTGATTGGCTAGTACATTTGAGAATATGGTAAAAAATAGTGCAGGTGATCTGATAAAAGTGCACAGGCCACTCAGCCGGGTCCATTGCACTAGACAACTGAAACCCTTTCTGTTTTATCAATACACACCTATAGACACAGAGATACACCAAGACCAAGCTGAGGAGCTAAAGACCTGACTCAAGGCTTTAGCAGTGAGGTTCAGTGGAATTTGTACTCATTGACCTTGAGAACAGGAGGCACGCGCTCAACCCACTAGGCCACACTGTCTCCTCAAGAGAGAATATAGTAAAACACAAGAGAGTTTCCACATGCAAAATTGCAATTTAACTTCTGGTCAAAGAATCTTGTCATTTCTGTCTGAGAAACAAAACTTTTGAACACTTTTACCAAAGTTCCATTAAACCAAGAGTACTCACTTGAAAGATTTATGTTCGGTATATCATACAAATGTTTCTCCTTTTCCTGACTAGAGGCTGCTACTGTTGTGCCAGTGTTTGTCGGCTTCACTCTTTGTAAGAAATGTGTCATGACTAAACTGGAGAACTTCTCATGAACAACACCAGGTGACATTGTCTGTGACCCTTCAAAACAAGACATAATACAGTTAATGCAGCACTCCACCTCATATTAAAACCAATACAACATCAAGAACAGCAACTGACAAATTGGTTTACTTGGTTCCAAAAACTGATCTCTGCCATAGGAAATTAAAGTGTGGAGTGTTCAGTGATCCTTGTTATTAGTTATGACACACACCTGTGATGCCACCAAATCACCTACAGCGGCCATTTTGCTAGCTGATTAACTATAGCTACAATCTGTGAACTGGTTGGTGATATACATTGCAGATAGAAACTTCACGAAATCACTCTGTTAGAGATTAGCTGCTGTGCCCAGCTCTACCTATGATTCACAACTGACTGGCAAGAGTACTTGAGAAGGCAGTAACTAGGTCAAAGTGGTGATACAATTTTTAGGTGGCCTGAAATGGGTCAGTATCCTTTTTTGTCCCTAGCATTACCTGTCAGAGTAAATTAAGTCAGGATCCTAATTGATAATCCAGCGTCACCAGATGCCAACTAGGTGGCGCTAGTTTCAAAATGAGCCAGGAGCACTAGTAAACCAAATATTCAATTTTTTGTTCTTATCAGAGAACTACTGAAACCTTCATCCAACCAACTTACCATTTAATGACTCGTTGAGTCTCGTCACTACAGTCTTTATAACTTGACTCATTGTTTGGTATCCATGCTTGAGTAATTCTTCGACAATTAGTTCCGCTGTGTCTCCATAGAGGGTCTTGGCGCAGTAAATGAACCTAAAGTATAGTGAACATCTAGGAACAATTATTTGAGCAAGCAACGCTGGAATAATCAACACTAGGGCCCTCGCTAAAAGGACGAAAACAGTACCTGTGAATTCTCAGACTGAGGGGAATTTTGTGAGGTTGATGGGGTAAGCTCCCATATACCAGTGTTTGTTCTTCTATGCTGGAACACCTGGAGATGGCCAGAGAAACGACCAGCCGAAACACCTGAAGATGGCCAGAGAAGTTCCCGAACGAAATTTTTTGTCAATGTAAATAGGCTAGAGGTTGATGGAAATAAACCAATAGAAATGACGTGACAATGAGTACACAATCCATTTGACCTTGACATACAGGTCATGCTAGTGAGAAGTGCCAAACCACCTGTAGATCCCAGCTTGACAATAAACCACGGTACAGGCAGGTAAAACTGTAAATATGACGCAGCTGTGGGATAAAATGTCTGAATTCTTAAAAAGAGACAAAATCTCACCAACCGCCACTCCACCTCCCCCTCTGGCTGTGATAAGGAATCTTTGTTTAAAAGGAGGCGTGTTCACGAGCTACTGGATGTCTGACGAGGGTCTCAATCTCGCCACTGAGTGATTTGTTTCTCGATTGTTAGCTAATCTATGAAGGATTGCTGATTGCTGTCTACAAACTGGATTCATTCAATTGACAGTGAATTTTGAAACCTGACACCGTCCAATCACTAAGGTGTAGCTAACATAGTGGCAAGATTGCAGAACCTTCTTGAGAAATATGTATGCTTTGAGCTGGAAGGAGCGAATGGCAGAGAATGTCCCTCTCTTACACGTATAGTATACAAGATATATGTTCTGAAAAGAATGCTCTAGTGGGCATGTGCACAACTCAGGGTGTTCCATCGAAACAGAAACCCTGGTGTAAAACAGTTATCCTGGAGTCGATTAGACTCCCGCAACTTCAAAACAGCTAACAATCCTGAAAAACACGAACCTTGGCCTTTAAAACAGGAATCCCGGGGATCGTACAGGAAACCTCGGGACCAAAAAAGTCCTGTTTTCCTGCCCGATCTCCGGGATTCCAGTTTTAAAGGTCGGGGTTGGTGTTTTCAGGAAGGTTAGCTGTTTTGAATGTGCGGGAGTTTGTTTTCGACAACCCAGACTTTTAAAACAAGAATCCTGGGGATCAGGCAGGACACCCGGGGACCGAAAAAAATGTCCTGATTTCCTGTCCGATCCCCGGGATTCCTGTTTTAAAGGTCGGGTTTTGTGTTTTCAAGATGGTTAGCTGTTTTTAAGGTGCAGGAGTCTGTTTTCGACACCGGGATATCTGTTTTACACCGAGGTTCCTGTTTCGATGGAACACCCTGCAACTGTAGACCCGCAATGCCACTGAATGATTGGTCTTGTCATAGACATATACCTTGCAAACCTCAGCCTCAATAGAACACATCCACTATCCAGAGTGTATTCAACCACTCCACGTTTGTTCGTGGAGGTAGACACGATGCTATGTTGTATGAGGACACAGAGTGATTTCTTCACCTAGAACAGAAAAATGAATCCGAATAAGTTATCAATTCAAGACCAGAAGTCAAGATACAGCTAACACCACCTGGTGAGCAAAGCTACTCCTGAGAATAACTGTGTTGTGATGTTTTGAACTTTCGGCACTCCATTTATGTGTTTATTACCTGATTTAAGGGTAGTTTCGTAACGTGTACCAGCTCTCTGAGCAGAGCAGGGCCATGTGAAGCCAGTCTACTGCCAACTTTCTCCACGACATCACCGAAATGCTCTCTCAGAATAAGCGACACAAGTTTCACCACACTCTTCGACATGTTTGTCTAGTTTGCTGAACGGCCACACGGTAGCGCTCTTGACAGGTGCTCCACAAAAGAGGGAAAATGGCGGCGGTCCAGCAGCAAGACAACTGGTACCTGTCGCTACTGGGATTTTCGGAAAGTTTTAGGACTTCTAATCCACCCAATTTTAGGTTGTGTATACACTGCTTGAAGACAATTTTGAATTTGAAACCTCCGCCTCGAATCGAGACACGGACACATCTACAGTTAGGAAATGTCTTGTACACACACACCAAAAATCTGGACTTAGCAAGAGCTCATCTTGAAAAAGCGGTAAGTGTGAACTTATGTTAGTTTAGGTGTTATTTACTTGTACGCGTAAAACTTGAATAACTGATTTTCATGCTTGTTGAAGTGTGTCCAGTCCAATACAATTTTAAAACGTTGAAAGGAAATGATTTTGAACTGTGAAAGTAATGGTGATTCCCGTTTCTTGTTTGACATACACTTTCACAATCCTGTATTGTGTAGATTAAGTAGACACTTCAGTTGTAGTAGTTGCACTGTTACATTTGGCCGCTTGACTTTCAGTCTGGAAGACAGTGAATTTGTCTTATCATTCCTTGACTATCAGTTAATGCACTTCCTCAATTTTTTTATAGTCGAACTTGTTTTAAGATTTTGCTTGTGGTCTTGAAAATTGTGGAAGTCATTGAATACATAGTCACTTATCATTTTCCTGAGCTGTGAGAACCAGTTTCCTCCATGGGATAACAAGCAACAAACTGGTTCTCAAAATCCGGGGCCACTCTTAAGTGACTTGAATGTCTGTCTTTTTATTTGCAGTGGACCATGTCCCAGAATGTATCCTTATACGACTTGTCAACCAAGGCCAAGATTTAAGCTGTCATTTGCAACTCAGAACTGTACAACATCATTGGATACGATACAATGGCTTCGATGACACTTGTCTCCTAACCAGGCCATTAGGAATGATAAACAAGAATTGTAATACACCAATCTCGCCTATAACTACTGGCCATATATTTTAATTGCTTGACGCTTAGCTTAACACAAACTCACCAAATACGACTTAGTGAAAATCTCAGATTTCGAAATGAAAACTGAGGTCGCCAAACTGAGGTCGCCGAACTGAGGTCGCCAAACTGAGGTCGGAATTCGCCAACCAAAAATAAAAAACTAATGTGCTGTTACGCTTACCGCTTTACCTCTTCCATTCTCCCAAATCTCTGATACACGAGAGGTCTGTGTTTTATGGCCCGACCTTGTCCGATTTTTGCTGAACAATTCCAACTTTCGTCTGTTTACTTCCTGTTGTAATTTATACGTGTGTTTGATATGTGTTGACTGCTGAGGGTGCTTAATGAACTGATTTCACGAAATAAATGAAATTGCGAACCAAAGGTATTGAATCTAGGAAAAGTTTTGTTAATTTCAAGTTTGGAAGTCACCACAAATTTTGAAATGAATTTCGTGTGAATTATTGACTGACTTTAATACTCGTTTTGGTGTCTTCATGGCAACTTGGGATTTTTATCTGTTCGCCAAACACAGTATAAAGTCGCACTGGCGAACTGCAGGTCACCAAATCGATCATTCTAGAAAGATATGAAATTTCATGAATACTTAATGGAAAGGATCACGAATATAAACAAAAAAAAATGAAAACCAAAAGCATGGGTCTGGGCGATGTAATTGTGGTCAACATTTGCCACCATTGACCTGTTGGGGGCGACGTTGAATAGCAGGGAGACTCCCATGTTTTTTTCATTCTGACTTTCTGACAATGTTTCCTTTCACAACCACACACTAGAAAGCCACTAAAAACAAAGGTCTCTGTACCATGCACATTTCTAATAGAACAAGTCATTTTTATTATGTTCAATATTCACTGAACAATCTAAAGTATTGACTGACCCAGACATTTTCTTGTAAAACGTGGAAACAAATTCACTTGATCTGTCTTCATGTTTCTCGATTAGTCATAACAGCCAAACTTTGTTACAGTGTGCTTGGTTTATAATGTTCACTCGCTCTTTTTCTTTCATTCCAGTCCTGAGCCAACTGCACTGTGTGTAATTGATTTGGTTACAAGGAACTTCAGTTACAATGAACATTTTAGAAAAGTCTGTAGAGGTCCGTTGTAAAGCGGTTTGAGTGTTGGTTGTGTAATTAGATGACAGTTATGTTAGTAATCCTCAGGATGTTTCAAAAATATCCATCCAATATGAAAGTGCAACATGTCCATTTTGGTTCCATCATATTGAAGCACCCTGTAATGTTAACTAGTGTGTCTGCGTGCCTGCGTGTGTCTATTGTGGCAGGTTAATGGACTATTTTTGCATTTGCAAATTTTCGAGACCTTAACAGTTCGCCCAGCTTACTTCATTTGAGGATGTCCGGTTTGAAGCCGCCAGTATTTTAGCTATGGTCTACGAGAAAATGGTAAGTTTAAGAGTCGCGTACGGTAAAATCTCACCAATTTGGGACAAAAGTAAATATAAAAAAATATTTTTTTTTTATTTTTCAAGGGCTTTTAACATTGTTGTCAGTGTCCAGAGTTTTTCAAAACTTTGACTGGTGGCAGTCGTGGTGCAAAAGTTGAACATGGAAAAGCATTAGACTTAGGCCAAGAAGTAGCATTAATGGTTCTGGTCTGCGCCCATTTCATCTTTAAACCGACACCTCAGTGCTGGCATCAGGTGGCGCTGGGTAATCAAGAAAAAAGAATGATCCCAGCCCTTTCAGGTGGCTTCAGGTAATGCTGGGATGAAAAAACACGTAAGGATTTTGACCCNGTGTAATTAGATGACAGTTATGTTAGTAATCCTCAGGATGTTTCAAAAATATCCATCCAATATGAAAGTGCAACATGTCCATTTTGGTTCCATCATATTGAAGCACCCTGTAATGTTAACTAGTGTGTCTGCGTGCCTGCGTGTGTCTATTGTGGCAGGTTAATGGACTATTTTTGCATTTGCAAATTTTCGAGACCTTAACAGTTCGCCCAGCTTACTTCATTTGAGGATGTCCGGTTTGAAGCCGCCAGTATTTTAGCTATGGTCTACGAGAAAATGGTAAGTTTAAGAGTCGCGTACGGTAAAATCTCACCAATTTGGGACAAAAGTAAATATAAAAAAAATATTTTTTTTTATTTTCAAGGGCTTTTAACATTGTTGTCAGTGTCCAGAGTTTTTCAAAACTTTGACTGGTGGCAGTCATGGTGCAAAAGTTGAACATGGAAAAGCATTAGACTTAGGCCAAGAAGTAGCATTAATGGTTCTGGTCTGCGCCCATTTCATCTTTAAACCGACACCTCAGTGCTGGCATCAGGTGGCGCTGGGTAATCAAGAAAAAAGAATGATCCCGGCCCTTTCAGGTGGCTTCAGGTAATGCTGGGGTGAAAAAACACGTAAGGATTTTGACCCATTTCACCTGGGGTCAGGTGACTCTGGGAAAATGAAGGACGTTGACCTATTTCGGCTAGAATCGGGTGATTATTTTTGAAAATATTGACCACAAAATAATACCGCATCACTGCGTCATTTTAAAAATAAACTGACCAGAACCAACTATGCTATTTTTTACATTAATATATGACGCCAGCTCATTGCTGCAGTCTCTGTCGATTACAGAAGCAGACAGCTAACGCCAAGCCACTGTTGCGCAAAGCTGTTGACATCTCCCATCAGTCCCCCTACTGGAGGTGTAGACTTCTGTTCCAACTGGCGGTGAGTCGTGCTAATTAAAACTAGTCCGCATTTTTTTATGAAATAGCAGCTGTATCAGCTGCGGTGTGGCTTGTGGTTTTGAGATGTAATTGGCTATCTCTCCCGTTTTTGTGTGCCTTCCTGAATTATATATAATGTAGGTGCATAGGGAGACGCTGGTTTTCTGTGAGAAGAGAAAATGGGTGGAAGTCACGTAATCTGACTTTTTTTCACGGAGTTAGTAATTCAAATGGAACTCACATATTTCAGTTGTAGAGACCATGATTCTGATATTTTTTGGTTTAATATTTAATCTGGAAATATTGATTAAACAAAATTTAACTTTTCTATTATAGTGTTAAATAAAAAGTATGTGAAGAATTTACATATCTTTTCTTGTGCCTTTGATTTTTTCAGTAGTTGGTCATCGCTGGTACCAACTCAATATATAACAAATGTAATGTCACCCAATTCCATTCACAGCAACTGCACATCAATGATCGTGAGTTCAGTGCTGCCTGTGGTCTGTTGGCAGCTGGGGCTGACTTCTGTGCATCTACACGCAACGAACACACAAGGATATTGTTCCTTCTCAGCAAAGGCATGGTGAGTCGCCTGTTGTCTCCTACTGTGAAGAGGATAATAGGCCTGTCCTGAAATACCAGAGTAGTCTGTCATACAATGAGTTTTGTCTTTCTACCTCCCAAAAAAGCATAGTTGGATTCAGGAAGTGGCTATTAGCTCTTGCCATAACCACTGATATGAAATATGGGGTGAACAAAATTGCCCAAGGCCAGTGTTTTATGTATGACTTACGTGTGCATGTTCACGTGGCTCAGGCTAATCTCCCATGCATTCATTTCAACATCAACCCAATAAGTCCCAGTCAAAGCTCTGCTTTTGTAAAATATTGGAATATGGCAATTAAAAAGGTTATAAATTTTCTGCATTTTTTCCCATTTCTCTAGTTTTGTTTTGGTCAGCTAATCAACTCATTTGATGCCTTCCACATTTGTGAAAGAATACCAAAACAAGATTGGCCTACTTGTATAGCGAGATCATGCTGAACTTGCCATTATAAGAAAAGTGCTAATTGTGGATGGATTGTTTTTCATTTAAAGACTGTTCTGAAGTGATTTCTCATGCTGGTAACAAATGTGGAAATATCTTTTACTAACGCTAAGTGGTTTTTATGTGGCTTACCACCAATGCTAATAGCCAGGCTAGACCTTAAGAAGATTGTGGTTTTCAAGCCGTGGTAAGTTTTGCCAGATTGTTTACAAAACTCACGCACTAGCTGTATAGAGATCCCTAACCACCTCACTGTCGACATAGATTGTATGGTAGGCCTCTCATGGGGGTTCGTTGATAAAGTCATTCCTGTTACAGTCTCACAGTGGGCTTTTTTACCTCGCAAAAGAGGAGAGTTGAATTCAGGATGTGGCTATTAGCTGTTGTCTTTTCTCTTCCAGATCTTGTTAGTCAATAAAGACTTGCAGGAGGTCCATCAAGTTCTCTCCCTCTGTGGCCAGCTGATCGACCAGTTTGTCAGTCAAGCCAATCAAAAAGAGTCATTAAAGGTGTTCTTCCTGGTGCTGCAGGTGGCCCACTTCCTCATGGCTGGACAGGTAAGGGGCGTGGCTCGTGGAGGTCAGAGGTCGTAGCGCTCAGCACCCATCGGCCTGAGCTTTCTCGTGGAGTATGTTCAACTTCTGACTTACGCTTTTCTTCTCACTTTTTACACACTTTGTAGAATGCTCAGAATTTCTGAACTTTTCTGGTCTCGATTGTTTCAACTGTATGAGCAGTCGTCACATAATTATTGTTTCTCGTGATCACACTCTAGTACATTGCAGATGATGCAAAAAAGCCAATTTTCCTTCTTTTCTGTCTTTGATGACTGGAGTCAAGAGTACGTGGTCAATGGTGAAATGTTTATAGTAACATTCAGCAAGTCAGTGTCTGTTGTATTTTGTATTGTATCTCTTATGCTTGGCCTTATTGTCAACTTTTGTGACTGTGATTCACATTTCGTCAAATGCCTTTGGGTTACGCGTTTATCATTTCTCAAAGGTTATTAACATTTTCTGAATCCGCTATCAGATGTACCTGAATACTTTTTATATTTTTATGCTTTATTAATATATTTTAACCATATATTAATAAAGCATAAAAATATTTCCAGGTGATCAGTGCAATGGGCCCACATGCGAGGCCTGCGCACGTCTGGTACAACGTGTATCAGACCGCCTGCAATTATTTTTTATTATACCTGAATACTGAAATATTAAGCAACGTTATTGTGAAACTACAACGAGTATTTATTGAACTCAAGGTCTCAAGTCTGTAGAGTACTATATCAAATTATACGACTGTTCACATGTGACATTCTCAGCATATCAGACATCGTGTCTGCTTTTTGCTTGGATGGCAAATGAATGCTGTCAGTATTAGTGTGTGGGTTCACAGATGTCCTCAGCTTCTGATCATCCCCAATACACTACATATAATACTACAAGGTATGACACTCCCGACTAGAAATTCCATGGGTGCTTCACTTCAGCCCTCCATAGCTAACATAAAACTAAAAAAATTTACACAAAACAGGGTTTCAACAAACCATTTTCAATTGTTCTTTCATCCAATATCATTCATGGTGTCCTGTTCCGGCGACTTTGTAAGAAATTCGCAGTCAAAGAACAAAAATGTTCACAAAAAGCCCATTGGTATTGGATGAAAGAACAATTGAAAATGGTTTGTTGAAACCTTGTTTTGTGTAAATTTATTGAGTTTTATGTTAGCTATGGAGGGCTGAAGTGAAGCACCCGTGGAATTTCTAGTCGGGAGTGTCATACCTCGTAGTATTATATGTGGTGTATTGGGGACGATCAGAAGCTGAGGATGCCTTTGTGTGGGTTGCTCTATTTTGCCGGTCAGAACAATCATCTGTTGCTTTCTGATTCTCTTTAGGTGAAGAGTGTTAAGCCTTCCCTCAAACAGCTTCACCAGAGCATACAGACAATTACATCAATACACGATGATGGTAAGACTGAATCCATAAGTGCATATTGTCTGACATTGCTAGTTAACTGGTCATGTCATGGGTGACTACTGAGGTCGTCAAAGGGTCATGGGTGACTATTGCGGTCATGGGAGGGTCACTAAAGAACTGTAGCTTTGAAAGTAGGCCTATGGGCCTATATTCGAAATTTGTCTGTATAAAGACTTTGGGCCTATATTTGAAGGGACATGTTTGCGGCAATTCCTGGTGTATTTCGATTGACACATATTACAGTCTTTCTAAATTGTTCTCAGCTTTACGTGTTCATGTGGTTATCCAATGAACACTCAGTATATTTTGATTGACATGCATTACAGTCCTTCTGGGCAGCACTCAGCTGGACATGTACTAGTGGTTCTCCAATGAACACTCAGTATATTTTGATTGACATTCATTACACTCTTTCTGGACTGTATTCAACTTGACATGCACCAATTGATGTTCAATGAACAAACATTCCTTGTAGTTTTTAAATATACTTCGTTCTCTCCTAGTTTGTCCACAAGACGTAATTGTGATAGCTATGTACAAAATAACAAATCAATTACTGTGGAGTATTACATAACTTGCTCTTGATTTCTGGGCAAAAATCTGTAACCTCTGTTTTGATTGACATTGCAGACCTTCTGGGTGGTACACAGCCAGACATGTTCCAATGGATGTCCAAAGAACACCTGTGCGTGCTGGTTTACCTAGTCACAGTCATGCACTCTATGCAGGCTGGCTACATGGAGAAGGCACAGAAATACACAGAGAAAGCCCTGCAGCAGATAGATAAACTCAAAAGTAAGTCTATCAGAAGAAGTGCGGTAGGGCCCATTTAATGTCAACCTTAGAAGTTTTTGAAAAACGAAAAAAGATCCCTTTCGGGTGCTCTTTTTGTCAGAAATTGGTGATATTTTACTATTTATTTATTGATAATAATATATGTCATGGGTTTGCAATGCAAGTCATTAGTTAATGTTAGTAAAATGTAGTAAGTCACAGGGAGAACATGTATAGGAAGCTGTTGTGAAGTCCTCAATTTGAATTTTACTTCATTACCCATGCATTATTTTTAGTATAAGTAATTTTTATGAGTGTGACAAGTTTGTTATTATTTTGAAGTCAAGCTGCACCTAAACAATGGTAAGCAAGGTTTGAAACGCCATGATTAGTTGAGCGTTGAGTGAAAAAGATCTGACATCGGAAGCAGCTATGCTTTTATGTAAATTTAAATATGTGAGCGTATTACTGTCTATAAATCAGTTGTTTGAAAATCTCCATTTTTGTCGTTTTCAGTGCTAGATGAACACCCGTTGTTATCAACGTTTCAAATCCTTCTCTTAGAACACATTGTCATGGTACGGCTGATCACAGGCAACAAAACTACGGCAATACGAGAGGTAGGTATGGGAACAGGTCAGAGGTCACGTAGACACACGTGTCTGGGATCGCTTTGGTGTTGCTCTTTGTAGAACAGCGAGATGATATTGAGGCACGTTTCGGGAGCCTTTCATTGGACGAGGCGGACAGCTCAACAGCCGAGCAACTCGCCAGGTCCTTAAATTGCTTATGTTGTAGAAATGGAAATGAAAGCTGGAATCTGATTTCATTGTTAATTGGAATGTTGCATGCAAGAAATGACACATTTATGCAAATTTATGTTAATACACGATGTGGACACGTGTTTGGAATTTACATAAAAATGGTATTTGTCATTTAATCTCAAGTTCCTTAGGTGTACATGTAATGCCCGGATTTCCTTTCCAAACCTGTCACACACGCCATGTACAGTCTCTCACACTTATTTCCATTTGTGAGTTCTCCATTTTCAAAAATTACCTACCTATCACACAAGTCAAGTGTATGCCTACCTGCTTCACTCTCTTATTACTTGGCGGAATTCTTCCGCCAAGTATGTTGGTCTGACAGCAAGTTTTTTTTGTTCGCACTCTACAGGTTGCAATTTTCGTCCGATTTTCACGAAATGGTGGACGTGGCAGCCATTTTGTATCCGATTTCACAGTCAAATGCTCGTAGAGGCCGCATTTTTCGACGTACATGGCTGAAAATCGGTACGATTATACTAGAATGTATGTGCTACAAGTGCGTCGAAAATCGTTGACTTCTGGTCAAAGATGGCGGAAATGTTGGAAGTGGCGCATGCGCACCCCGAAATAGGGCCAAAAACGTATTCTCCTGTAGAGGGCGCATTTGCTAACCAATCACTTTCAAACTGGTCACGTTTTGTTGAGTTTAATATGCTTTTATTAAATTTTGTTTAACCGGAAGTCACTCTCACGATGGCGGCTGTGGCGCATGCTCACACGTTTTCAATTGTTTTGGGGTCGCGTTTTTAACGGGAAGAGCAAATGATGTGAATTTTTGCATGTGCATTCCTTGAAGTATGCTCTTTCAAAAAGTCTGCGAGAGCGTATTTCTCAGACTTAACATTTTCGAGTTATTTGACTTTGAATTTCAAAAAAAATAGCAAATTTTAAATTTTTCGAAAAATTTTTGGATTTTTGCCAAACTATCACTTAAGATAGAGTTTTGAACGGGCTTCCAGAAAATATTTTCCATTTTGCGCTACGACATCTACTTTTTGAATTATTCAAGATTTTCGGATACCGTTGTTCCAATTCCGTCACCTATGCAAGCACGCAGCTGGCTGGCTTTCAGTTCACTTTGTTTTGGTTATGCCTAGTTGACCCAGACTGACCCAGCCAGCACTGTCGTACTGTAGACTGGACCGTCATGTTGCACCATCTATTGTTCTTTATTGTAGTTGATTGTTTGCTCTCTATTTGATTCCTTTGCTACTCACATGAATGTTACCGTGTTATTCATAATTGCCGCTTTGATCATCATGATTGTCGTCGTCCTCCCCATCGTCATCTTTTCGATTAATTCCGCCAAGTTTCGCTCCTCCGAGCGCTCTCGTTCTAATTTGTCTACCATTTCAGGCACTTCATGCCTGTCACACATGTCAAGAACACGCCCACCTGCTTCACTCACTTGTTCCTATTTGTCAGATCTGCCTTACCAGACACTACAAACTCCAAAACCGTCACATGTTTCAATAAATGACATACCTATCCAAGTCTCTTTATCCTCACTTGTCATTTCTTCCTTTTGAGACACCGTCTGTCACGCTTGTCAACAACTTCACTCTCGCCCTCATTTGTCATCTCTTCGTATTCAAACCCTACAATCCACAAGCCTGTCACACGTCATCAAGAGACACGCCCACTCCATTCTCTTGTTTCATTTGTCATTCTTCCTTTTCCAGACACTACAAGCCTGTCACACGTGTCAAGAACAGCCCCGCCTACTGCAATCTCATGGCTCCCAGCTTCATACACTGCTGGGCCTTTACGCCATGTCCATGAACTGTATGGAGGCAGCTGAGGCACAGTTCA
Source organism: Phoronis australis (assembly GCA_002633005.1). NCBI lineage: Eukaryota > Metazoa > Phoronida > Phoronidae > Phoronis > Phoronis australis. The sequence goes on along the minus strand of NMRA01000177.1, from coordinate 544,635 downwards.
CAACTGCACTGAAAGTAGGTCAGAGGGCAAGCTGGGAGGTCATGGGAGAAAATAGGTCAAGGGTTAAATGTGTTCCCAAAACAATGCTCAGATTTGTTTTTATGTTATGTATCAGAAGCTTGATGCTTCTCTTTTTAGTGATGATTGCATGAAGTCTACAAATCAGCTTTTATCTTGACAGTTTTCTGGTGAATTTTTGCTGAAAGTTTTCGTATCCAGGTTATCCTTCTGGTAGAGATAAAATATTCAAAAGATATCTCTTGATATGCTAATTTGTTTATTTTGTCTCCCAACTCACATGTGAAGAACTCGTAGATGTAATGGGAGGTCCATCTCACAAGTGCAGACTTTCAGTGAGTTAGAATTAATCAGTCTTTTCTATTTATTCATCTATATGTGGCTAGCCCAGCTTTGCTTATTGATCATGTCGCCATGACAACACTTCATTGTCATGTGGCCCTTTTGTTTGTTGTTATTTTAGATGTCAGCTGATAATCAACTGTGGATCTTTGCCAAGTTGAACTTGGCCATCGTATTCTTACGCTCCAATAGGCTGGCAGAGTTTGTTAGGCTGATGGAGAGTGTTGACCCAGATACACAGTCAGCCACGTGAGTACATGAACTCGGAGGGTTATGACAAAAACTTCTTTGAATTCAGATACTGAAAAATTTAGAATTTTTTAAAATGTCTACGTACGAAAAATACCCCACACTTGGTTCATTGTCCTTAAGTGTCGTAAATGTGTGGGATGAAGAAATATTTGCAGTATGTTAATGACACTTGGTCGATTTAATGTAACAATCCTAAAAGTTCTAGAAAACTTAACAGAAGTAGTCATCTTTCTCTTTGTTTTGGGTCATTATTTAAAGAGTCGGTGTGGTTGTAGTGAGTTTGTTATGGAGTGATTCATTTCTGAATACCATTCAGGTATCATTCTCACAGTCTTCGAGCATCTGCATATTTTGTGAAGGGTTTGCAAGCATTCTTCCAAGCAAGATATAACGAGGCCAAGTAAGTGATATATCGTCTTAGCAACTTGTGTGCCCTTCCTGTACCAAACTGATCGGTTGTTAGTGGTTTGTTGTGTGGTGTTGTCTGATGCTGGCTCATTAACTATTTTTATGGACACAAGGATCTCATTAACTCATGAAAGATAGGTAATGCACGTAAAAGACGAGCCTGTCATGTCTAACTCGAGGAGTTTGGTCTGTAACAACAACGATTTGTCAATTCTTCCTAAACGCAGAAATCACGTATCTGAACATTGTACATTTTTACTGAAAACTGCCAGAAGGTGGCTGGCTTAGGTTTTTTGAAAAAGAAAAATAATATTACGATAATTCTTCAATTATTTTCCATTGAATGTTTTACAATTGACCTATCACAAGCTCCGCCCCCTTGCAAAATGTTGACAAACAAACAATAAGTTTTGCCCGGCTACGTGTTGTTTGTCGGGTAAAATGGCGGCTTGGAAACGAATGTGTGTCAAGAATGCTGCATTCTGATTGGTTAGCTAAGCCATCACTCATTGTCCTGGTGATAGGTCAATTAGTGGAAGTTTCAGATAATGTTTTAAGACATCTTCACACTACAATCCATGCCTAGTGAGACTAAAATGTTCTTAATCTTAATTTTTGTGGAGAAATTCAATTCATTCTGTGCCTAATCACAGTGCAAAACGTAATTTTTCGCATGCCTCATTATGTTTATGTCTCAAATGCGTGTTTTTTAAAACCTAAAAAGAGGCTTTTTTAAATGTGTACTGTGTGAATAAGGTCTATAGAATTTCACTTGCTGGCCATATTGTGTGCGTAGTAAGTGAGGAATTGCCACAACATTGCGATTATTCTTACCCAGCTCTTGTTACTTCAATCTCTAGAAGACCGTTTGTGAAACGATAATTAGGTCATCTTACTTGTTCTCATTGATAAGATTCTTAAATTGCACGGCGTTGAATGAGTGACAATCAGGGTCCGAAAACAACTTGAGAATGAAGGTACACTCCCTCTGTTGGCAGGAAATGGATGTGTTTCGTGTGAAACAAATGAACAATTTCCCACAATCCACTGCGCATCTGGTGTCTCCCTCTAACATCAGTTGCCTTAACTTAGTTCTGTCAATCAAATAGTTGCTTTATTCTACAGACGTTACCTCCGTGAAACCCTGAAGATGGCCAATACTGAGGATCTCAACCGTTTGACATCGATGGCGCTAGTCGTTCTTGGCCATATATTTTTATCACTAGGAAACAGTCAGGTAACGCTCTGAGTTCATGGTTGTCTAACAAATACAGATGTCGCTTCCTTATTTACTATGGAGATGTTTTCAAGTTCTTTTGTGAATATTTCGTGTAAGCTCTTGAAACACAGTTGTATTTTTCTGCCCTGAATTTATGTCCGTTGTCATGGTTACGTTCCAGTTCCCACATCCCAAATTCTAATCTTCATTTGCGGAGGTAGAAAAGCACGTCGTATGGTTGACCTAGTTTCCAATAGGTAACACCACTAGCACTCTTCTTAGAGAAGTTGGGACAATTGAAGAACAATTCATCACGCATCACTTTGGTTTCTAATATTTTGATATCTGCTTTGCATCTCTTTATGCAATAGTAACATTTATTGGCATAATAATGACAAATCTTGGTAAACTAATCTAAATACAAATTCGTGATTAACGCAGCAGTAGTCTACAACTGCTAGGTGACCTACAGATGCAGGGCATTGTGGGTAAGTATCACACAATCAGAGGGCGCTGTTATATTCTAGGAAGTGGCTATTAACACCATCTGTTGCCATTCATTGACAATGCCTTCACCTATTGTCTGCCTTCGACATTACAGGAAGCCATGAACATGGTAACCCCGGCCATGCAGCTAGCCAGTAAAATACCCGATGTCCACGTCCAGCTGTGGTCATCTGCACTACTCAGAGGTAAGAAATTATGTGCCATCACACTGGGGTATGATGCCATGGTAGTGATGATGTGTACCATGTTGCTGTCGCTGCTGCAATGAGCACCTCTGAAACACTGAAGTGCAGTGTCCTAAGACTGTACTTTACTGTTCTGGCATTAAACTGGAGTATTAATGCTAAAAACCATGCCAACTTTATAAACTTTGTTTTCGTCTCACTAAAAGGTGATGCACTTGTTTAGTAAGCTGTTCAACTGTCTTGTTCTTGATAAAAAGTTTTTGTCCTCAGATCTTTGTCTCTTGTCATAATATCAGGTTATGCATGGATTCCTGGTGTTAAATCTTTCTGGGTTTGTTTTTGTTCTAAAATAAGGCCGTGCTTGAGTTATTTTTTTTTCTCTCGCTCTCACCTCCTCTGAGCTGAGTAGGTCAGTTGGTAAACTGTTTCATTTTTTTCTGCTTTCCACTGTTTGGGCTCTCTCATTTTTGCAAAATGTAAATTTTGCTTCTACAATCGTTGAAAAAATTATGTCAGATAATGTTAATAAAATGTCTCCTGTCGCACATATGATCTATGATTGCTCTCAAATTTTGATTTCCATTCTATAAATATTTACAAGGATTTGGTTGTCCCCTGGGTTATCATTGAACGTCCATGTCGCATTTTGTGTTGTAGATTTATACAGATTACAAGGAGACCAGCTGAAGGAGGTCGAAGGTCAACAGCTGCACGCCTCATTCACGCAGTCGCTGTTAGAAGATCATATTCAGTCGTCACAAACCACAGAACACACGTTAATACAGGTAGCTTGGCAAGCCTTTCTTTTGTGACTTTTGTTTGGGAAACCCACAAGTGGTCACTTGTTATATACTGGCTGACCTGTATTGCCATATTCTTCTCATGATCAGTAAGGACACACTGTGCATTGAAATTGCTTTCCAGACATACTTGCCTTGCTAGAAGCGATGAAGGATTTTTTCACGACTCCGTAATGGTTTGCGGACATGAAACTGCCGTTTTTCTCATCCTGGGAGGACTTGGTGGGGTAGGGAGGAAATCTGGGGCAGAATTGATGGAAACTTTGAGAGGAACAAAAGTCTGTGAAATTCAGGGTGACATCAATAAGAGCTACACATATCGTGATGCTACTGCCCTCTTTCATCCTTCGTGTGTATTTATCCCTTACTTCTTTACCGGATCAATATCATGGCATGATACCACCACTAAACAGTAATGTCCCACCGAGGTGGTGCTAGCTTTGTTTTGTTAAACTCCTTAAGTTTTCTGAAATAACTTAAATATTCTCCTTCAGTAGTTGCACGAGTTTTTGTTGTACAGGTGGCGGGAAAGTAGACCATTTTTGCAGTTATTTGTGAACGAGATAATTGACATTCTATCAAAAAAAACTGAAATGTCTTCCCTATTTTGGGTCTGAATCCATCACTGTAAATAGGTGATTGAAGTGTGACTGCAGGTGTCTCTGTGAGCGTTGCTTCTTCTATTTCAGTGGACAGAAGGACCTTGTCCCCTGTTGAGCGGTGCTAATAACCCTGGTCCAAGTGGTCTTCTCTGACCGTGTCCACCCACTGACCGGTTTGTGTAAATCTAGTATGTACAGTGTAAAGTTTGTAATCCGTGTGTAGGTTGATGCCCTGGCAATGAGCGGCACCGCCCCCTATGAAGCTTGAACATGACAAAGTGTACTATTAAAGTGCGTTTGCACGCTTATTTCTTATGTGTGTGATTATGCAGCCAATCTTGGCATAGTGAGTGCAAGTCCCACTTTGAAGTGTCTGTGTATCCACGCAGAGGGTGTGCTCTGTAGGCATTAGAATCTTGCAAGAAAGCAAGACCATGCAAAATCACGAAAGACAAGTGTCTCCCGATATGCTCAACACTTGAGCTGCGTACTCTAGCAAATTGAAAGCGTCTGAACTGATACACGATTCCACAGTTTCTAGTTAGGCATGTATAGCAGAAGGGGCCGCAGTTGGGACTTAGTGTACTGCCTGCTTATATTTAATACATATAAACATTATACGCGATTCCACAGTTTCAAGTTGGATATGTGTATTTGTGGACGTGTGTTACAGAGGTAGAGTAAACAGTCCGATTTTTACATCGCCCTCTATCAGTAGATTGGACAATAAAATGAAGATATTTCTTAAATTATCAAGTAAATGATGAAAACAACACTTGATAATACATTTGTGTAATCAGTACGTGAATGCTGTGGGGTTCTTTGGGCTCGGAAAATTTGAGATTGTTCACAAAATCACCTTTTATCCCTCGGATCTTGGCTTCGCAGGTCAACCGGGAGTGGTATGATTAAACTTTTGACAATCCAGTCGATATCTTTTGAAGAATATTGGTTTTATCAGGTCTTACATTCCCGTACAAGTATGGGAAACGGACATGAATTGTTTTGTTTACTCTGCCTTGTTGCATATTCAAGATGGTGGACTAAACTGCGGACTCGTGTATTGGTCAGTCAGGCAGGGATGTTGAATTATGGGATAGAATTCTCTCGTTTCGTTCCATGATCGAAAATTTCTTTCCCCTAAGTCTCAGTGAGTGTCTAGGATCTACAGAAGGTGGCGCTGGTTAGTCTTTTAGGATGACTGTAGGGGGCCTTGCAGCGTGCCACTGTAGTAATCATGTCACGTTTTGGACTGCCTGCTTAGAAATTTGTGAAGCTGAGGCAGGGTATTACACTCAATGAATAGAGGCTCTGAAACTTGACGAATACGATAAAACCTCATGCATGTCTTTGGCATCGGAACTACTAGTTTAAAGTCATGAGCAAACAGAATTTAGGGCTACCCTTTTTTGTTTAAGATGTCAGAGCCTTTTTTCTTAGGACAGCCTTTATATAATTTAATTATTAATTTATGCTTTTGTTTTGACCCAAAGTTTACAACTGAAGGTATTCACAGTGTATGACTCATTTGACTTCAACTAGGGAGGAAGGGTCTTAACAATTTTAATCGTACGTCTGTGAATGAAATTAATATATATATGTCACACAGACTGACTGTTGCTAATCTCGTGTGTATTTTGAATTGAAGCAGTTTAACACGTGTGCCGCAGTGGTTGGTCGTCTGTAGGCCCACATACTTGAGGTTGTTATTGTGTTGAAAAGAGTTTTGATGAACTACCAGCAAAATATTATTCCGAGGGTATCAGAGGGGATATTTGAGCCAGTAGCCATCACCTTTAGTTTATATGTGAAACTCTTTGGTGACTATGTGTCTTTTTTAAATTCAGTGCACGCCAAGAGTAATCGGACAAAATACTATTTGCCTTCATGACTGGTAATGTACTGTCATGAGCTGTCAGGACGGGTCGTTCTGTCATGACGGGTCGTTCTGTTGTGACGTGTTGTTCTGTCATGACGGGTCATTCTGTCATGACAGGTCATTCTGTCATGACAGGTCCTTCTGTCGTGAGGGGTCATTCAGTTATGACGGGTAATTCTAGTTACTGTGATGCTGAAATCTGCTTGCACTAAGATTTCGTGACGGAGGACTTCCCGTTCATTTTGTCAGGTTATTTTCGGAGTGTACTGCGGAAACAAGCAATCACAAATCATAAACCTCACTGTTCGTTATAGTGTGTAATATTCAAAAATAGTTTGATTATTCAAATACACTTTGGTGATTCTATTCTTCAGCTGCACAAATATTGTTATGCATGTCATCAGAGTTTTGTATCAGTTTGTCAAGTATCGATATCTGTTCATATTTTTGCATTGTGCGTCATAGGCTTGTATTTATTTCCATGCTTCTGTATCCAAAGTGAGGCTATGTTGTACCTTATCAACAAGTCATGTATTTAGCCAAGTTACTACAAAACTGTAGATTTTAAATTCTTGAAAGTGTATATTTTCTGAAAGTAGAAAGCCTGTAGAATTTGATTTTTGACTTTTTACCAATGTCGTTTTATCAAAATTTTGAAAAAAGAATGCATTTATAGCCAAAAACTGATATCAATAACAGGTCATTATGAAATCTCAAAAACGCTGTTTCAGTTTTCTAAATCATCATTGCCTCTTCGTTTTGTGCACTTTTTTGTGAAGGTCGTAAAAATCCTATTTTGTATCAATCCCTCATGCAAAGGTGAAACGTTTTAAAAACAATTATTCCAAACAATTAGATAACAGTCTGTGAAGCATACACAGTATATGTTAGTTTCAAGTGAAGCCAATCAGCCATTTCTGAGATAAAATAGTTTGGATATCTTTCTTTGGTTTTACATGATCTTAATGAGTTTTTTCTATAAAATATGTTGCTCTTGTCTTTCATGCATAGGCACACCTCATTTTTCTTCACATACTTTTCATTGTTTAGCGAGACGGTGTTGAAGGCACTTCATTTTGTATCGGATATGTCGCGTTTCATTCACAAATTGTCACTTAAAGCAGTTTAGTGTGTCACTTAAGCGGTTTAGCGTGTCACTTAAAGTGGTTTAGTGTGTCACTTAAAGCGGTTTAGTGTGTCACTTAAAGCGGTTTAGTGTGTCACTTAAAGCGGTTTAGTGTGTCACTTAAAATGGTTTAGTGTCACTTAAAGCCTAACTTCAACGGAGATTTGTTATTCTAGATGCATTGGGCTAACCAGATAGTCCTAGCAAAGCCTTACTAAAATAAGAAAACGTGATTTTAATCACTCAAATGTAGTCCCGTCAAATGATAGGTGAAGTTAACTTTTAGTGCCATATTGTGTCACCGCGAGAACCCAGCACAAACAACAAAAGGCCGATAACAGTTGTATTGAATAGGGAAATGAATAGTACACCATTGCGTGCGGGTGTTATTCACGGCTGCTTGAATTAAAAGGTGATTCTCGCAGTGACCTAGACAAAAGCAAACCAATAAGTCTAACAGTTCGTTACATTTAACAATTTATGGCACTGGTGGACTCAGAGAGATGCTGTTCAGATACTCTAAAAACCAAATTTACATGTGTTACCGTTCAAGATAGGCTTTATAGCAGTTAAGTGTCACCTAAACCGGTTTAGTGTCTTTTATGGTCTCATGCGCCTCACTCCAGATGTATCCACAGCTTCACATGAAGTGGCGTGAGGTCAAAATAACGTTTACGATATACTGCTACGATATGCAATCACGCCTCATTTCAGAGATTTCAGTGTTGTACTTGTGACACTTTTGCAAGCACTGCGCGGACTGTTCATGCAAGTGCGAACAGTTGTCTTGAGGAGCCGAATCACGGAATCACTTCATTTATAATTATATTTCTTAGATGTTGCATGAAAGAAATAATTGCAGGTCAAAGAGTATGTTGATTACTTGAATGAAATTCTCAAGTCTGTGTTGTTTTGCTGAAGTGCTGCTGATGAATTTATTTGAAAATTAAGGTTTTTGTTGTTTTAATTGTTCACTCCAAGTATAAAACTTTGAAAGGCTCACTGCAATCATGGATGTGTCGAATTTTCAAGAGATTTGAGTTGCCATCATCATGATTGTTCTGGCATGTTTTTCTAACATAGATAAAATATTGAAAACATTGATTTTATTTCGACAAGAATCTTTTATAGCTTGTAAATATGTATTTTTGTACAGATGTCCACACTGGGTGTATATTGTATAAGTACTGTACATGAACTGGATGTTTTTAGAAATAAACTGTGACCCAAACATGTATATAAAACGCCGTTTGTTCAACTTCATTCGATAAAATACCTGGGGTGTACTCCAATAGACTGGTTGTTCAGTGAAGTGCTGCTTTATAAGAGAATGCAAGTCGAGAGCTAAGTAAACATTCTGAAGAACTTTGACAAAATCAAGGACTTTGAGATTACAAGTAATCTCATTTGCAGATCTATGTTTTAACCAAATATCTGTATAACTATGGAATTTAATCTCAGTTGTTGTATCGGAATGCAGAAAGTGCATGAAATTTTGATTTTGAAGTGTACACAAGTGCTAACGGTTTTCTCAATTTTGTTGGTTTCTGTTTCAAGTCTATTTATTTCTGCAAAAGCAAGTCCCACTTCTTTCAAAAACGAACAATTTAACATGACATTTTGGAAATGATGTGCCAGTCATACTATTTGAAAGTCTCATCTCAATCGAATCACTCCGAAAATATGATGTTCCGAAGTTAGCCAATTTTTATATCTTTCTATGGTTGTTCATGAATTGTGTGCCAATTAAAACTTAAATAAAGTTTAAGGCAGGTCAGAGCCCCTAGAAAATGTTCCTAGCAATACTTGGGAACATTGGGCGCAAAAAATAAAGTAATTAGATACTGAAAATATGATTTCGTTAGGAAAATGCATCCAAGATTACATAAATCTTGCGAGACAAGATCATTGACTATGCACTGTAGTGACCAAACTACAGTACTTGATGGGCAAGTTTTAGTGCCCCCTATGAGAAAGATAACGTACTAGTGTTGGCTTACTCTAAATGCAGTATTGCGCATTAAAGCCTTGTTCTTTTTAGAAACAAGTTGAACAATTCAAAATAATGTTTTGGATTGTACGTGCTGAACTCTATTTCATGTCACATGACTCTCACGTGACTAGACTGCAGCTATGGGTAAAGAACTTCAGCAATAGAAAAACGTTGAAAATTTATCAATTTACACGAATGTATATTCCAACTATGACATATGGCTGTTGTACTCAAGGAAGACAAGTCAATAAACACAATCTAACAATATATATAGATATATAACATAAAAAGAATATGCATATGATACATTTGTAAAGTGATATATACAACAGGAAAGCACAGCTCTGACTAGGAGAGCAGATACGATACATAAATAAAGGGTATTTACAAGCAATCTCAGACTTCACTCAGTTCCAACAGTACAAGCACCCTTCTAGTAAAAGGTAAGTTTCACTTGAAACAAGGATGGATGATAATCTAGTAATCTGTAGCCAGCTATCAAATCTTTGGTACCACACAGCTACTGTTCATGTATCATGTGACGTCTTATATCAGCCTCGTCCCATTACAAAGTTACGCAAAATATACACAATATCAAATTCGAAGCTTAGCCGAGACACCAGTATACAAACACCAGAAAAACCGTCTTGAAGGCATACTGTCCGAGTAGCACGTGTTTGTTTTGGAACTTACAATCATGAAAAACTAAAGTAAACTAGCCTTGCATATAAGAACTCAGAGTTAATAATTTCATTTGACCAAATCAAAACAAAACGACACTCGTGACTGAAACACAAAAACACATCTCGAAATAGTAGTCATACTAGCGTGTACATGAGGTTATGCGAACACAATATGCCTTCAACATAATACTCGAAAGACAGATTTTCTCATTACCTTCATGCCATAAGGTAATACATGCAACATAAACATTCAGTTTTACATAAAGAAAAATTTCCAAAGTAGCATCCATCTTGAAATATAGCAGCCATGTTGAAAAACAAATTCACCGTAACAAGACAGGACTCAAGCATTCATAACTTCACAAACGAATGCACCAATCCTTCAACAAAACAAACACATTTTGATTATAAGTACCAAAACCAGGTTGTATTCAACAAATGTGGGTAATTAGCCATGATTAAGTACACTCAGCACAACTGGTGAAGATTTGAGCACTGAATTTCTCATCATATAAACGATTTCCACATCCAAGTTCCAAATAGTGATTGTCAATGTAGACACCATGAAATAACAATGCCTCTCAACTGCAAGGGTAATTAAAATGGAGCAAAAGCAACATAACTGGTTCACAAATTCAATACCTCATTCCCTCAGACATACAAGTTCTAAGCTGACTATGAAACGTATAATGCCACTAATTTGTAGACACAGCACATGATATCATCGAATCCTACGCCTTCGACATTTCCATTCTCCATCCAATCACAGTGAGCAAAATTGTCACGTGTCTCGTAACGTGGCTAACAATGCCACTCGTAGAAAAAATAACACAGATAGCTCGACGACCCCTCCAAAGACTTGACCTCACCGCCGCGACGTGTTCTGACCTTTGCCCCTTTTCCTGTGTTGCATACAAGTCCGACAACACTGCATGGCTATATACCTATGGGCGCACTGTCCCTTACGTTTGAGTTGAACACACATGGAGTGTCGCATCTTGTCCATATCGCATTTCTCCATGTTGTCGTGGACCTTGGCAAATCTATCTTGCAGAGCTGAAGAGATGTGACAAGCATGTAAACATTGCTGCGTGCATGAATTCAATAACAGATAACATTAAGTTCCACGCTGACCAATTACTCACGAAAAGAATCCTACATTGACATCCTTACCAGTCGGTCGAGATTGTGCCAATCGACCAGTTTGAGCACCTCAGAATCTGCCAGTTCAGATAAAAGACACCATGCTGTTGTGGTTAATAAAATCACCTCAGGCTGCGGATGTTATCATTCTATAGATAATGAGACCATCATAAACACATTGGCGGCAGTATTTTGAAATTTTCGTTTAGAAAGTTTGTAATAGCATATTTGAGTAGTCTGTGAAAAGCACACGTGATTTCTAGGTTTTTAATTTTGAAAATTGGACAAGGAATGTGACTTTTGAAACCTGAAATGTTTGTTTAATGTTGCAATAATATGTTCCCCAATAATTCTGCTGGGTGTGCAACACAATTGAGCCAATTACCAAACCACCAGGCAGCAGTTGAATTTTGAGTTAAGCCATGTGTCATCATACAATTCTTAGCGTGTTCAGCTGATAAAAAAATGATATGAAAGCCAGGTGGCTCGAAGCGTTGAGGGGTTGGTCAGTTCTTTATTCGACATTATTGCTAAAACCTTAAATTAATCAAGAAAATGACTCAAATTTCAAATATCCAAATCTGGTTATCATACATAGGAGTGGAGACAAGCCCAAAACAAAAACATCTAGGTCTCTCATTGACTAATCCCAACACGTCAACACTGCCGCCATATTGGAGCGCACGAGTTGTGGAAATACTGTAAGTTGTGAACGAGCCTGAGAGTTGATTGTAAAATGCCACAACACTGTGCTGCGATTGGGTGATGCAGGCAATAGGGGATAACGTTTCACAAATAAGTATCGTATTTGTTATAAATAACTCTTTGATTTCAAATTAAAACTTGTCACCTGTGTGCCACCCTTCTCACCCGCTTAGCGTTCTGAAGGCTCAACTTCACACTCAACCCAATTCAGTTTTCCCTTTTTCAAAAGCTTATAACATTGTTGTGAATACCCACAATATCTCAAAATAATTACCTGGTGATAGCTATTGTAAAGAATGTGAACATTTTAAAGCATACATTTGGGTGTTACGCATAATCAAAACGAAAAACTGCTTCCAGATTGCGTAAATGTATTGAGAATTTTTACCAAATTTCTCACAGCGGATATTGGTAACTCACCGGCATTTTCCACTTCGCAAAGTTCGGTGTTACATGTCTGCGACTCCTCGGGCATTCTCAGCGAATCACATCCCGTCGCTGGTTGATCAGTCACTAAGTCAATACACTGTACATGGCGGGCTTGCTCTCCTCCACTGCAGGTTCTAGAACACTGTAACAGCAGAATAAATTTCCTTGAATTCGTATAACATAATTGTCAAAATTGTCATTTCCATTTTTTAAAAACTCACTACCTCATAATAAAAAGCTCAAAATTTCACCATATGTTTGCTGACGAAACCTGTACAATATACGATGAAGTATCAAAGTTTGCTTATTTTTATTGAGCATTTTCACCGTTACGCCATAGAAGAAACTGTACTGCACACTAAGGGAAAGCAGACCAATGTATGCAGGGCAATAAAATACTGGCTGAAACAAACTGAAATGTTAAGAAACTGGTAATTTATAAACGTCTTTGGCTTCTAAAATTGAATTCCACGTGAAAAATTAGAGTAGCATGCTTCTTTCGCAGACAAAATACAATAAAAATTAGCGAAGACGCTTCCATGTCGTGAACACATCCACTAAAACAAGAAACTGTAGGAACACTGCATTTATCCACCTTCACTCTTATCAGGCTTCTATTGTGAGTCAGCATGCGTGAATAATTGGCTGATAAGCCACCTCTGGAACTACTTTTGGCTGAATGTATGACCAGGCCATAAAATGATAATATTAGCCAAGACCAGTTACTAATGCAACAAAGAATATTGTCGTAGTATCACCTAGCCTTGGTGGAAAGCTGTATACTGTATTGNAGCTGACTATGAAACGTATAATGCCACTAATTTGTAGACACAGCACATGATATCATCGAATCCTACGCCTTCGACATTTCCATTCTCCATCCAATCACAGTGAGCAAAATTGTCACGTGTCTCGTAACATGGCTAACAATGCCACTCGTAGAAATAATAACACAGATAGCTCGACGACCCCTCCAAAGACTTGACCTCACCGCCGCGACGTGTTCTGACCTTTGCCCCTTTTCCTGTGTTGCATACAAGTCCGACAACACTGCATGGCTATATACCTATGGGCGCACTGTCCCTTACGTTTGAGTTGAACACACATGGAGTGTCGCATCTTGTCCATATCGCATTTCTCCATGTTGTCGTGGACCTTGGCAAATCTATCTTGCAGAGCTGAAGAGATGTGACAAGCGTGTAAACATTGCTGAGGGCATGAATTCAATAACGGATAACAATAAGTTCCACGCTGACCAATTACTCACGAAAAGAATCCTACATTGACATCCTTAACAGTCGGTCGAGATTGTGCCAATCGACCAGTTTGAGCACCTCAGAATCTGCCAGTTCAGATAAAAGACACCATGCTGTTGTGGTTAATAAAATCACCTCAGGCTGCGGATGTTATCAGTCTCTAGATAATGAGACCATCATAAACACATTGGCGTCAGTATTTTGAAATTTTCGTTTTGAAAGTTTGTAATAGCATATTTGAGTAGTCTGTGAAAAGCACACGTGATTTCTAGGTTTTTGAATTTTGAAAATTGGACAAGGAATGTGACTTTTGAAACCTAAAACGTTTGTTTAATGTTGCAATAATATGTTCCCCAATAATTCTGCTGGGTGTGCAACACAATTGAGCCAATTACCAAACCACCAGGCAGCAGTTGAATTTTGAGTTAAGCCATGTGTCATCATACAATTCTTAGCGTGTTCAGCTGATAAAAAATGATATGAAAGCCACGTGGCTCGAAGCGTTGAGGGGTTGGTCAGTTCTTTATTTGACATTATTGCTAAAACCTTAAATTAATCAAGAAAATTACTCGAATTTCAAATATCCAAATCTGGTTATCATACATAGGAGTGGAGACAAGCCCAAAACAAAAACACCTAGGTCTCTCATTGGCTAATCCCAACACGTCAACACTGCCGCCATATTGGAGCGAACGAGTTGTGGAAATACTGTTGTGAACGAGCCTGAGAGTTGATTGTAAAATGCCACAACACTGTGCTGCGATTGGGTGACGCAGGCAATAGGGGATAACGTTTCACCAATAAGTATCGTATTTGTTATAAATAACTCTTTGATTTCAAATTAAAACTTGTCACCTGTGTGACACCCTTCTCACCCGCTTAGCGTTCTGCAGGCTCAACTTCACACTCAACCCAATTCAGTTTTCCCTTTTTCAAAAGCTTATAACATTGTTGTGAATACCCACAATATCTCAAAACAATTACCTGGTGATAGCTATTGTAAAGAATTTGAACATTTTAAAGTGTATATTTGGGTGTTACGCATAATCAAAACGAAAAACTGCTTCCAGATTGCGTAAATGTATTGAGAATTTTTACCAAATTTCTCACAGCTTATATTGGTAACTCACCGGCATTTTCCACTTCGCAAAGTTCGGTGTTACATGTCTGCGACTCCTCGGGCATTCTCAGCGAATCACATCCCGTCGCTGGTTGATCAGTCACTAAGTCAATACACTGTACATGGCGGGCTTGCTCTCCTCCACTGCAGGTTCTAGAACACTGTAACAGCAGAATAAATTTCCTTGAATTAATATAAAATAATTGTAAAAATTCTCATTTTCCATTTTTTAAAAACTCACTACGTCATAATAAAAAGCTCAAAATTTATATTGCCAATGGCTACTCACTTGTTTCAAATGCTATACCCTTGATTGGCGTAAAAACGTTTTAACGTATGTTTCAGGATAATTGACTAGCTTTGTTGACAAGAAGAGGAGACACTTTGGGCGATTGCCAAGTGTCCTCAGATAATAGGACATAATCCTCAGATGTTACCTTGCTCCATGGCCCAGCAATCCATCCCAGACATCTCTGTGTGTTACAGAACTGCTGTGCTTTAGGTCGGTCCCGTTGGTTGCACATCTTTTCAACAGGGCACGCTACCTGTCTGTGCTGTGTACCGTTACCACATGATTTGGAACACTGAAACCATTAGAGCATCAATTGTAGCTGAAGGCAAGACTCCAATGTCTTGGGCTGCATTCCGTACAATCAAGACACAATGAATTTTATTCCATGATTCAACATTCCAAACTGACCAACCAATCACATCAGCGCGCGCCATTTTTCTGGGATAGGTTAGTAATCTCAAGAGCATACTCACAAAACACTCCTTACTCACATATTTTGTGTGATCTCGCTTTTTGGCGAATTTCAATATGGAGCATATCCCCCATTTCATTACGGAAGATACTTGCGAGACCTAGCCAGACGAGTTCACTCTTAATAATGGTTAAGATATGCGTGGCAAATTCATCTCCATGACTAGCTTCTTGGCATTCGTAATTAGTATGCAACCCGAAGATTCTTCAGCAAAAACAGGGTTACGCCTGTGCCTCAGTTTCAACACTTGATATTTTATAACAATGCAAAATTTCAATTCCTAAAATTTAACCCAGTTGCGAGTAGTATATGAAGCATTTTTGAAATTACCTCCGACCAAGATGAGGTCTGCCACCCAACACAGGGCTGCTCATTGCATCTTTTCTCAGTAACAAGACGAGGAATGTTTTGACAGTTGACAGCGGGTACTTCGTGAAGTGTCGTCTTTGACATGCACATTAGTTTCCGTTGCATGACACCGCCGCCGCACTGCTTGGAGCACTGGAATAATGAACAAAGAGATAACATGAACACGTCACACGAAATTATAACAATTACAACACTGAGCACGTTATCATTACTCAGTAGGCTGTTCCATTGGTGCATTTGATTCAAACATCCCAATTGTTCTTCTTACTGCCTTGTTCATACCATTCATTACTCCTGACACTTCAATTCAAAGTGAACAAAACTGTCTTCATCTGAACAAGGCAGGCACAGGCCACCTTGAATAATCATCAAGACTTACAACTTCCCTTGTCCTGTGTATGACCCCAGTTCAAACCGGTCAAATTTATTTGGTGATCCTCAGAAGAAGGGAGAAACAACAATCAAATGGCGTTAGATACTACACTATCATATATTACACATTCCTATATGAAAAGGATTAAAATTACACTCTGTGATAAAAAAGTTGTTTACAAAATACCCATGTTGACTGGGAAGTGTCAGTGGTGTTGGTAACACAAAAACACTAAAATAATGTTGATTGTAAAATAATCTTAATATTAATATTGAAGTGTTGATTGGAAACAATGACAATGTTGAGAAAGTCAACTTGATCAATAAAATAAATATATATATTAAAGCTAACAGCGAATTTCATTGACAAACACATTCAAAATGATCTGTCAAACTAAGCAATAACCTTTCTCTAAATTTCACACCTGAGGAAGCAATTTTGCAAGCAGGGATTGTACCTTGACTTTTAGTTTGTTTTGTAAAGAACTTGTTTGCCTATGGTGAAGAGTGGTTTTTATGCTAAACTCAAAGAGTGAAAAATGAAAGGACAACTTCAAGTAAAATGTAAAATATGATTATTACGCATCTTTATGTTTAAAGAAAAAGGCAATTTTGACCTAAAAACATCACAATGGAAAAAATGAAATTATGCAGATTTTAATTAAAACTGAATTCGTTTTCTTCAAGTGTCTTACAGTTAAAGAATTTTCATCACCAAAAGAATCTTAGGATAACTCTAACAAAAGTGATAATAGAATCGTTTTTTTTTTCAATATCGCAAATTTGAATTCTAGCAACTGAAGGAAATATCGTACTAAGTGTGCCTCAAGTGGTTTATTGATTAAGTGATGGAAAATCACCATAATCATGATTGTATGCGAGACCACATGTGACTAGTGGAAGAAATGAAAGTTTGTACAATAAGGGTAGAAAAGTTTCTTGTTCATAAAAATGAAACAGACATCGTAATAGTGGAGAAGTGCAAAAATTGAGTTAGCAACCGTGGGAGTGCAAATGTTCACCAAGATGTGTGCGGCTAATCATTCGTGTGGCAAGTCCTAAATAAAGAAATGAAAACTGAACATGGCCATGAGTGCAGAAAGACAAAGACCAATCGGTTGAACATTCAATACATCTGGTGCTCGAACGAGAAGATACAATATTCAGAAACGGTACATCACAGTGTCGTGAAAAGACAGAAAGTTGTGCAACTTACAGCCTGCCAGAAGAGTGGTAGCCATTTGTAGGATGGAGAACTACTGGGTGTGCCAACAGATGTCTCTTCATCATGCAACTTTGTGACATGCGAGATACCATCAGCGGCAGTGGTTGAATTTAATGGTGGACTAGCGTCCTTAGATACGGCATCCTTAGATACGGCGTCCTTAGATACGGCGTCCTTAGATACGGCGTCCTCACTCAACATTGGCTGTGATGGCAAAGCAGGAACATTGTGTATTAACTTCTCTGGTAAAGCAGTAACATATGTAGTTGTCTCCGCTGGCCGTAAGGTTTCCGGGAGGGGAGATAACTCCTGAGCAATGGAATGACCAATGGGACTGCCGCCAACAAGTGGAGGATCCACAGCAACTGTTTCTCCGCCTTCCTTGATGTTAAAATCAAACCTGAACCACTTTCCGCCACCAGCATCCTTCGCTCCAGCAAGTGCATCGCCATCCTTAGGAGACCATTCTCTGTTGGCGTCATCAACAGGACCATTAACTGCTGTTTCTTGCTGGTCTCCCACTGCGTCGCCATGGTCTGGGGACCAACTGTCTTCAGTGACTGAGGAAGCATTAACTTTCTTCGGAAGAGTTTTATTGATGGTCTCATCAGCGGAACCATTGATTGCTGTCCTTTGCTGGTCTCCCACGGCATCTCCAACATCTGGAGACCAACTGTGTTCAGTGACAGAGGAGGCACCATTTTTCTTTGACAGAGCTTCATCGCCTTTCTGTTGAATTCCATCAGCTTTCTCATATTTGGATCCCAACGGCCCGATGGCACTACGAATGCCATCTGGCCCAGACACCATGGAATGAGTGAAGTTTGAATTGACAGCTCCTTTCTTGCTTGGAATCACCACTGCATTTCCCTGTTCTGGGGACCAGGCATAGTCATCCTCGCCATAAATGTAATCATCACCCATGATCTTTTGGATGACAGCTTTGTCGTCTTCTGACAAAGCACCCTTGGAAGTATTGCCAACGGGACCTGGCGCCGTCGTTTCGTTTACCGAAGGTGTACCCGATGTTGATCTTGCAGTGGTCGTCAACTCATCGCAGTCAAACAAGTTACATATACGCTCCGATGTTGGTTTCTCCACACTAGGGCAGGTGACATCGCCCACACAGGTCACGTCTCTGAACTGTATACCTCCACCACACGACCTAGTGCACTGTAAGAGAAGGAAGCACACGGTGCATACTGTACAAGGTCAAACACAGTCAAGTGCAGACACATATCACAGAATTGCTGTAGTTCACGAGTCAGCAAGCAAATAGCATACCGGACAGACAGGACACAGCCATGACAGAAACGAACATGCCAACAAGCACATGCAAAGAGAGTATAGTGAAAATGAAACGAAAACCCATGCACAGGGAAACTGATAGCAAAACATCTTCAGAGGAAGAAAGGGGGGGCAGAAAGTATTGTAAGACACTGAAGTAGCCATGTGCAGTCTACTGTGACACCAGTCACCTCGCACCAGATGGAGCCACTAGTTGGTAAGCGTGGGACGATCATGCCTTCATGCTGTGCAATTCGAAAAATGACAGATGCAGTGAAAAACCAGCACCACTGTTATACCAGGAGACGACACCAAGACTCGAGAGATAGAGCAACCACTTTGTGAACAGTGACAGAGTTTCTGGTCTACCATGCAAAGCTTTGGAGATAACTCTGTTTAGGGGATCTCTTGACAAGTCATTTAACAGGAGAACTGTATAAAGAAGCTGTTTAATCTGTTAACTTGTAATAATGAAAAGTTTCTATAACTCAACTTCATTGCTTAGAAAAGAATTAAACAAGGTGTAGCATTTGTAAGAATTATCATTGCAATGGTCGAATTGTTTTTTTTATGATATACAACTGGCCCATAAAAAGACGGGGACAGAAATCGATTGTAACAAAAACGTAATTTGTAGTTTTAGTTTCAGTAATACATTTGACAAAATTCTGACAGAACTAGTGTTATAATTATTGTACTATTTAAAGAACTTTGTAGCTGACATAATTTTGTTTCAGACAAGGACTATCAACCACTTAATCAAATTGAATGTTCATAATAACTAATGTCATTACTATAATTAAGAGTGTTACACTAATTATTATTATTACTGTATGTAATTGAACATCATGCAATATTCAGACAGATATAAATAAATAAATAGGTCTAAGTAGCTAATCTAACATAAGAGACACAGTTTAAAGTTAAACAATTACTCCTTACTACAGCTCCTACTAATATCATAGGTTACGTAAACTCAAAATTGATAACGTTTAAAAACCCAGTTTGGGGCAAGCACCACACATTTCGTTAGACACAAGACACACAAGTTAGTCGCCACATATAACTGATATCAGACTGAACACACCACAGTCGGGTAATTAATTAGCAAATCTATGACTACAAACATCCCAATGATGAAAATTCATTATGGAAAGCAGAGTGGTTTTTCGCCTAATTACATATGTTTTATTTGCCAGTTTGTAGAAACTCGCCTAGGAGTCCATCGGTGGTCGCTAACATTCGGGAGATCCTACGTTCACTTTCTAGGACAGACAGGCAAATTCTTTCAAACTGACACATAAAGCCACTGTAATAAGGCATAAAACTGCTGTGCTTTCCAGAGTGATATTTCCTCATTAGATAATTTTGCACTGTGAACTAATTACCCATTGGGTGATGTTTACAGTACTGCCATGGTCTGCTACTAAGGATAACACTGAGAAACACGATCATAATTTCAAAGNGCGACGCATCAGTCGGCAAGTTTTCGCCCTGTGATGAGCACAATTTTTTGAAAAATTATCGTAATTTAACAACGGAAGTTCATAGCAATGCACCACAATTTTGTAGAAAGACTGTCATAGGCTAAAATTCGTCACAAAGCGTAAATTTTATGAATCCCAGCTTCCGATTTTACCCGTTTGGGAAACCGGCTTTCAACTGCCGTAGGCTACAATAAGAATCCCCTCCCCATGAAATGATTTTTTCTAAGCGTTTATTAGAGCCAATACAGTATACAGCTTTCCACCAAGGCTATATGATACTACGACACTATTCTTTGTTGCATTAGTAACTGGTCTTGGCTAATATTATCATTTTATGGCCTGGTCATCCATTCAGCCAAAAGTAGTTCCAGAGGTGGCTTATCAGCCAATTATTCACGCATGCTGACTCACAATAGAAGCCTGATAAGAGTGAAGGTGGATAAATGCGGTGTTCCTACAGTTTCTTGTTTTAGTGGATGTGTTCACAACATGAATGGCCACTAGGTGTCACAAGCTAGGTCGAATCCATCCGAAAACGGGAGAATAGCGTCATCGCACTAATAGGTGCCTACATACCAAATTTCATGAAAATCCGCTTAGGACTTGTGAAGATACAGAGGTAAACGCAAAAAAATAAAATTGCTACTAGGGGGCACACTGGTAGGCGGATCCGTCCAAAAGTCTTCATCATCTGTTGTTAACATCATATAATTACACTTATTAAATTTCGTAAAGATCCTGCAAAAGGTTTAGGAGATATAGCCATAGGCGCAAAAAAAACAAAACTGCCACTAGGAGGCGCCACAGTAATCCAAATCGTCTGAAAATCATTGTCAGCTGTCTTCTTTATAGTAAGCACATACATGCCAATTTTCACAATCATCCTTTGAGCGGTTTGGTTGATAGAGGGGTGGACGCAAAAATATAGACTCGAAAACAGTAAAAATGGCCACTAGGTGGCGCAAACTATGTCGAATCCATCTGAAAACGGGAGTATAGCGTCATCTCACTAATAGGTGCTTACATACCAAATTTCATGAAAATCCGTTCAGGACTTTTGAAGATACAAAGGTAAGCGTAAAAAACTAAAATTGCCCAAAAGTCGTCATGTTCTGTTGTTAACATCATATAAATATACTTACACAATTTCGTAGAGATCCTGCGAACGGTTTAGGAGATACAGCGATAGGCGAAAGAAAAAAACTGCCACTAGGAGGCACCACAGTAGTCGAAATCGTCGGAAAATCATCGTCAACCGTCCTCTACATAGTAAGCATATACATGCCAATTTTCACAATCATCCTTTGAGCGGTTTGGTTGATAGAGGGGTTGACGCACAAAAACACACTCGAAAACACTAAAAATGGCCACTAGGACGCGCAAACTATGTCGAATCCATTTGAAAACGGGAGGATAGCGTCATCTCACTAATAAGTGCCTACATACCAAATTTCATGAAAATCCGTTCAGGACTTTTGAAGATACAAAGGTAAGCGTAAAAAAATAAAATTGCCACTAGGGGGCACACCGGTAGTCGGATCCATCCGAAAGTTCGCACATGCCGTACCATTCATAAATGGAACATATGTGCCAAATTTCATGACCATATGTCAAAGGGTTTTGGAGATAGAGCAGCGGACGCCGGACGGACGCCGCCCGGACGGACGGACGGAGATGACGGCATAATGCGTCCACATATAAATATGTGGGCGCATAAAAATTGGTGGACTGGCGAATGATTTCAAAAAGACCAGTACTAAACTAGT
Source organism: Phoronis australis (assembly GCA_002633005.1). NCBI lineage: Eukaryota > Metazoa > Phoronida > Phoronidae > Phoronis > Phoronis australis. Next base: position 522,698 of record NMRA01000177.1, on the reverse strand, counting down.
CTCAGAGACTCTGTTGTTTTTAGGCCTCATCCCATTTCAAACCGACGGCAAAAATTCTCCAGTTCGGGATGGTAAAAAATCAGTTATTTTCCTCAAGGTCAAAGTTTATCCCAAATTTCAGAAACAAGCAATACTGGTTGTCCCAAATTCAAGAATTACAATCAATGACAAAATATCAATCATCTCGATGTTGCAAAGCATTAGGAGGCATGAAAAGGCTGGCAGCAATTTTTGACAATTTTATGAACAGCAAGTCTATGTTCAGACTCTTTAATACAAAACATAGTGTCCAAAACTTGAGAAATATGATGAATGCCAAAACTGACCGTGTCCAAATTTACAGAATCTGAAAATTCAATTCCTACTTGAATTTCTGTGCTCCAAATTTTAGAGACTGGAGAATTTTAACTGTATGCCAACTCGTAAGACATGTAGTCAAAATCACAACAACCTTTCTACATTACGCACAAACCGCAGCACAGCATAGCTTCATACAGGTACCTTTCCCCACCACCACCACACATTTGGCAGACATTTTTCTACAACAAACCGGTTTGACACTGCAAGAAGTTAAAGAGCCAGCTTACCGGGCAGGACAAAGGTGTCTATTGCACGTGCGTAACTTATCATCAGGTTTGGTCATATTCTGTAGAAGGCAATAGGCGTTGTCGAGAACTCCGGCTTCCTGCTCCATACAGACAACTATGGATTGTTGGGTACCTACAGTAGACATTGTCATCAACTCACAAACAGAAGACTTTGGCAACAGCTTCTCTTGTTGACAAAATTTGTTGAGCACACAACAATGTTCACGATTAAAAAACTTTGCACAATATTTGCTCAAGCTCTCTATATCTTTGGCAGTCATTACTGACACATTAATCATTAGTTTACTTATGTCTATATAGCTGTCATTTTAATCATTAGTTTTCATATGTTTCTTGGCCATCTGAGTTCTTGTTGTGTTGTGAATGTTCGTCGAAGATACTGAGAGCTCAAGTGAATAGTGTAGAACATTATTAATTATGACCATTGCTGTGTGTTCAACAAAATTTGTTAACTCATAAACAGAAGACAAGAAATCTGTTTTTCCATATAATGCTCTTATCACCATTCTTATCCCAATTTTTTATAATCTGATGAAAATATAATGTACCGGGTATAAGAACTTCTATTTTCTTATGACTAAACGGACAACTCCAAAACGAATGCCAACAGATGGTGTGCTCACAAGACATATATGTTTGCGACTTTAAAGAAGTTTTGCTGTCACTAAGATCAGAGTTAATAAATAACAAGTGTGATGTATTTAGCATGCACAAAGAAACACAATATGACATATATTTATTGTAAACAAATGCTGCTTATTTTATCTTTCTCTCACACATAAAAGCAAGCAAATCCACCAGTCCAATATGGCCGAGGCGCCTAAACATTCCTACCTCCACCACACGAAGAGGTGCAATGAGTCCACTCAGAATATTTCCATTCAAACACAGGCTGCCTGGTCTCCGTGGCGTTTTCATTAGGAACGGTGTACTCAAACGTGACACCGGGGTTGTGCGATTGGAACAACAACTGCAATGTAGCATTTGATAAGACATAGAAGTCAGAAACATTAAAAAACGACTGACGTAAAAATTCTCTGACCGACAAAAAAGGCAAAGAAATCCTACTGTTAGTTATTGCATAAATAGGCATCACAATAAAACTGGGAGATTTTAGCCTAACCTCTAGATTTCTGACTACACAAAAAATTGGTGGCAGATGATTTGGCGAATTTTGGTATAATTTCATAATTAAAAAATACCGCGTTGTGTTAGTTTGCAGTGCATACCAAGACCTTCGGGTTCAGTACTTAAGTGACCCCTTTTGTCATTCTCCCACAATGCCTAAATTTGAATCTCAAAACTCCTGATATCCTACTTCTAAAATTCGTCCGAAACAAAATATCACAGTTGAATACGTCACATATACAATGGCCATATTTTCATATGTGGGGTAAATTTCAATGAACATTATAAAACTCGTGATAATTTTTTGTGAGGATATCACAATGCTAAATGAAAATAAATGTAAACTGACACAGAAACAGACTTGTCATCAGGCAAGTAACTATATTAATTATGAAAATTCCCAAACACTAAATAAAGACATTTTTGTCAACATTACACTCAAATTAGTAAAAACCCTGTATGATTTAGGTGCTGCCTCACCATGACATGGAGCGGTTCTTTGATTGGTCCCAGAGCAAAGAGGTGCTCTTTGTTTCCATTTCTCTCGTAGTGTACTTTACTGCCAGCTGCGTCGTAATCACCGCTCCACTGAATGAACCAATGGCCATTAAGGAAGTACTCCCCTCGGTCGTTACGCAACGCGATGTAATTGTTTGCCTCTGCTACTTCTTCAATCCTTATGTTTCTGGCTCCGGTTGGAATAACAGCAGCTTCCACATAGCCTACAAACAAGAAACATGCACATTCAGTATTCCATTGTTTTAATACTAACATTTGTAATTGTTTCAAAAAATGCGATGGCAAGGACAATCTACATGGCGGATCTTAAATTCACGATTTAGGTTTTCAATATAACTACCAACAAAGATTAAGTAAAGTCTACTGTGAAACTCAATATGGCTGAAGTGCTCAAGTATATTACCTCCTTATGAGAAGAGGTACTGTAAACTCACACAATGGCACTCCGACATATACTTTGCTCTTGGTTATACAACGAAACAGAATCCCAATCAACTTCACTGATACTACACATACAGGTACGATATAAGTGTTCCACAAATAACAATGAAAAATTACGGAATTTCTTCGTAAAATTTCCCAGGTAAACGAAATGTTAAGACCATAATAATATTCTTTCATTATTAATATTGTTTAAGATGAACAAGTGTCCTCAAACAAAACATAGAACAATTTTTTTATCTCCGGCAAATCACTATTTCACATCACACTTTTGTGAGAAATAAACAAGCTCCTACTGAGCCCTTACCCAATCCCTGCTGTGCTTTGAACTGATCTTTAACAGTCTTGCAAGCCCTTCCATCGCCGTGACAAACACCGCAACGATCCTCTTTGGCATTGGATTCTATCACCCAATCACAGCCTACACGCTGTAAATGAAATAAAAAGGAAGTCAAACTCTATAAGCCCACTTGCTGAATACGAATATATTAGGGCAGACTTTTTAACCCAATCACAAGTGACATGCTGCAAAAAAGTAGGTCAGGCTTTCCGCCCAATCACAGCCCATGTGTCGAAAATGTCCATACTAGGTCAGGCTTAATTAACAAATCACACTCCACATCATGAAACCATGTCTGAATCACTATTTGTGTCAATGTGTGGCCTAATAGGCCTACCTACTTTAATAGATACTTGAGTATGATAGTTTTATGAATCTTTGCCTCCATAGACTATAACAAAAGGATCACTAAGTCTGTATATTTTCAGTGCATGAATCTGTGATGTTGGGTTCAAGCCGCAGCCTCACTACTCACTAGCGACACCTGTTGGGTTTGCCAGTTTTACCTAAAGCATCATAGACTACAGTACATGGACCGCCAACTTCGTATACTTTCAATGGATGAAATCTGTGCTCTTACGCAAAAGTCGTTACGTCATTATTCACTAGCTACACCAGGCTGTTGTGTGGTCGGGACTGGTACTAGCATTGCTAAAAGTACTCGTGATACTGACAGTTCTACTACTGGAAGACTGTTTCAATGCCAAAATATTTTTTCCGTTGTACTTTACAGTAAAATAGATGCGAGAATTTACCGCCACAATACACTGAACAGATAATTTAGGAGAGTGGCGCCTCTTCTAGGATAGTACACAAGAGTCGGAGTTGCGAATCTGTTTGTCTATAATCTATGGCCGCATGTACATCTGCTGACTATGGTTGTTAATCGCCTCATCAGAGTTTGAATTTTGAACTTAATTCCATTTTCTGGACTATTGTCAAAATTATTCATGACATCAAGAGGATAATTGGCTTCGCTCATGCGGATATGATCAGCTGATTACAATCTAGCTAGCAGACTGTACTTTTTATGGTGAGAGTTTTACGTAGTTTTTACTGTAATATTTGAAAAGGGGAGCGAAAACAAGTATGAGTACAACTTTGAATTTTTCAAATCGGCCCAGGATAAGAGATTTTGCAACANAAAGCCGTTACGTCATCATTCACTAGCGACACCAGGCTGTTGTGTGGTCGGGTGGTACTAGCATTGCTAAAAGTACTAGTGATACTGACAGTTTTACCATTGGAAGACTGTTTCAACGCCAAAATATTTTTTTTCGTTGCACTTTACAGTAAAGTAGATGCGAGAATTTACCGCCACAATACACTAAACGGAAACTGCACCAGATAATTTAGGAGAGTGGCGCCTCCTCTAGGATAGTACACAAGAAAATGTCGGAGTTGCGAATCAGTTTGTCTATAATCTATGGCCGCATGTACATCTGCTGACTATGGTTGTTAATCGCCTCATCAGAGTTTGAATTTTGGACTTAATTCCACTTCCTGGACTATTGTCAAAATTATTCATGACATCACGAATTCCACAAAAGGAATTGTTAAAAGTCTTTTGAATTCTGAAAAGTTTTCTTTGGTACTTTAAGCAGTACAGAAGTATCAGATCTTTCCACATAGACAGACACACCGGAAACTCAGGTTGGTAAACAAGGTAAGTGGCACCTCTGCTAGAAATTTCATATGAACCTGTTGTCTACGATCTACGTTGCCGCACACCAGTGCTTTTGACTCACCCTGCATCTTCCACTAATACACATGTTCTTGGTGCCAGGCGTACAGGGTGTCCCATCAGTGACAATGTCTTTTAACATGACATGAAAGAACCTGTTGATAGGCTTACAGTGCAGCTGGCATGGGGTGTCTGAAATACAGTTCAAATCCTTAATAATGATCTTGTGACAACTACTACTAGTGACCTCTGAAAAAGAGCCATGGGGCTCTTTCAGAAACGGCCATTTTATGTAAGTGACTTTGCATCTACAAGACCAACAACAACACCCAGGGTGGTCTTCTGGAAAAAAGTGGTGGGACTTCTTCTGTAGCCAGCAGCGCCATCTGTCAGTCACAGGTTTCTGTATGTTGTAAGAGTAAAATTTACATAGGTTACTACAACAGAAGTCCGATAACTGTGCTGTTGACAAGGAGTCAATTTGGAATATTTCAACTTTTTTTTCATTTTAAACATCAAAAATTGAGATCAGAGTGTAGGCATCTTATCCACATCTTCCACAAATACCAGACATACAAAACAATCATCTTCAAACGTTCAATAAAAATTATAAGGGTCACAATACAGTGTAGATCCTTCACAACAAACCTATATGCAACCCTTGTTGAGGGACTAGTTACTACGTCTTAAAGCGCTCACCAGGTGTTGGCACATGTTCCCATTCGTAAAGACCATTCTTGTACGGGATGTAGTTGAACTCTTGACACTGGGTGTCATGGAAACTGGGGAATCCCTCAGGACAAGGCTGGAAATAATCACAATATTTTGCTGCTTGAATTATTATAAGACATGACCAGCGATACGAACGATCTTTATTTTTTGCACAACGAATAGTCATCTTTGTAGTTTTGAAAATCTGACAAGATCCATTGTGTGCAATCTTCAGTTCATTATGTTAAAGTAGATCAAACAAAACCTCTTGTCCAGGGAAGGTTTTACTTCATTTGGCAAGTGTCTAATGACAGATACAGACAACAGTACAATGCACCATGGCAAGAACTGTACAGTGGCACTTGGCTTTCCTCAATTCCCAGCTACTGGTTAATGACCCTTGGTAATTGGCCTATTGCATTGTACATCCAGCAGAATTAATGCAACAGAATACTGGCTGTGAACTACTGTATAGTTTTAGATTATAAAAATCACATTTCTTGCCAGATTTTCAAAATTCAAAACCAAATCATGTGTATTTTTCATGAACTATTCAAAATTAAACAACAAAATACAATAGTTGCCCCTAATATTTACAACCAAGTTAATAGTCTCCACAGAATAACATCGGCTGAAACTGGATAGTTTCTTTGAAGATAGCTGCAGATTTCGTGTTTAGCAAACCGGTCGAGTTGCCCAAACTCAACCAGAGAGGGCGACAGCATAGGATTTTTTTCATGACAGAGTCAACAACAATGAGTTAAGGCCAGATCTTCAAACACAAGAGATGTTTGCTAATCAAAGATAAAACTAAAATCATAAAAGCGCGCGAAAAAAATAATACACTAGGATTAAATAACCACACGCGCTAACAATTTAAACATCAAATACATCTTGTCAAAATTTTCAACAATGCCTGTTCAAAGGAAAGACTGTTGCCAAAGTATATAGTCATCTTTGTTGCTGGTTATTTTCTAATGACGTTAGCCTAACACTCACGTCTTGAAAGAGATCCATTAGAACTAAGCAAAAAGAACAAAGACAAGTATGTTTTTCAGCTGATAAAAGTACACTCACATCTGTGTCACAAATTCTAAACCTCTTCCTCTCTCCTAAACAATACTTCCCACCATTGGACGGTCTACAAAATAAAACAAAAGGATACAATCTCAGGGCCTTCACGGATTATATAGTAAAACTGGATACTCACAGATTTGAATAGGCTAGTCTATCAAAAGCAAAAGGTCAAAGCAAACAGGTTGGTTTGTTCGGCAACTCTTAATATTATCGGCTTAATTAATTTGTATGGTGTGAATCAAATGTCACCTGCCAAACAAAGGCTTCTGGTTCGCTCAAGACTGAATTTCCACAGTTGGTGTGTCAGCTGCTAGCGACGATCCATCACGACGAAATTGCGTAATGACTAGTATCAACTGTCGTTCAGCGCTACTAACATCTGGTGCAATTCATGACCAACTTACGGAGGGTTGTCACAGAGTCTCTCGGCGTAACTGACCCCAGCCCCACATGACCTTGAACAGCTTGACCAACTGCCCCACTGTGACCACTCCCCATTGATGGCCTCTGGTCGGTCACCGATGGTTACGCAATCTCCAGCAAAGCACCACTGTGGAAAATAGCATAATATCATGCTACATCACGTTACATAATATTACATTACTTAAAATCATGGGAAAATCTCACTTATACAAAACAAAATAAAGTTTCGTGACACATTATTTTTAATGGCCTGAATAGATAAATGCTTTGATTGGTGGTAGGAACTTGTCTCAAGGAAAATTTATAGCCAAGATACTAAAACCAAATGAAGTGAAATTCCAACTTAGTTTTTTCATAAACTAACACTATGAAACAGCATCAAACTAATGCGTTAATATATTTCAAGTTCTGTAGCACAACTACCATCACGGTGGGTGCTCACAAAACTATTAGAAGCTTGTCCACCCAAAAAAAAAAAATTATTTTTTCCAAGACAAACAGCTGCTGGCAACGAATAGTCAAGATCCGTCATTTTAATAATGGTCAACATCAGACACATCATTTCCTACCTTCTTGGGAGTGAGAGCGAACTGTACAGTATTTAAGAAGTCATGCTGTTCACACAGTGTTCCCTCGGCCGCCGCCTCCACACGAGTCATGCACTTGTTATCAACACGGCACCACAGTGTCTTACAAATACTCTGTAATGGATGCACCCATCAATCAAACGTGTATCAGCCAATCAGGATGTCAGTGTGATTACGAGGCAAGGTTTTTAAATGACTCACACAAGACGTAAGTGAGTGCCAGCCATTTGCGAACTGTCGGGTCAGACCCACTGAAGTTACATAAATTTTCAAGGGGAATGGTTCAGGGGCTTAAAGCCCCCGTCAGGATGCACAATCAAAAAAATGCACTAGCACATCAAAACACTGCCGCTGTTCTAGTAAACCCCCTCGCTTAATTCACAGGTACTCCCCTGAGCTAAATATCAACTCTTCCTTCAAGAAATGTCAATGTAAGTCAGATTAACAGCAGTTCATTTGCATAACTACTAATCAATAACAAGGCACGTCTCTCCATAAAATAATTCTGCAACAACTTGCAGATCATTAATTCTAAAGTAATGTGACTTCAATCTGAAGTCCCTGTTTATACCCTCCACTCACCTCAATGCCGTCACAGAACTCAGCATCTGGGCCATACTGCAGACGACACTGGTGATCAGCATCATACATGACACCTGGTGGCAGGACTGGGAACTGAAAGTCATGCTCTGCTGGTTCATCTTCTAGACAGAACCCCCAGTCACGGCTAAATGGGAAAATATGGTGATAAATTTAGACTCCTATTTGAAAAGCCCAACACCTTACATTCAACCAGATGTTCCAAAGGCCAAGTATAAAGTTCATTTTTCTGATTGAGAGAAGCATAATTGTGTTCTATTGCAGTATTTCAGTGAAGGTATCAATTATCCGGGTACTAGCCAAGAGTGAATCAATGTCCAACATTAGACGGCAAACATTTCATGGTCACTTTAGACCAGTGACTGGCACAATATTTACTTCAAGCTGAGCTTCTTGCATCCCTCAAAACATACACGCAAAATGCAGAATGATACTCCTACGATTGCATACAATACTTTATCTACACTACACACCAAATACATTCGAACAAAATACTATTTCTTCGTCATGACATTCAAGTTCCCTAACAGCGAAAATGATGAGCGACAACTTTAGTCAAAAACCAGTACGCTTACTACAGAATTATAACCTTATTTAATTATCTGACAATTTCTCTGTCATTTCTAGTCTTGATGGACAACTAACTATGGGCAGTGTTCTATAGACCTAAGATACTTGTAAAGCACTTGCAGTGAAAAATCTTCACTTATAGAATGGAAACCGTGTGTGATCTTACAAGATTCTTATATCTATGCAATGCAATTGCCCTCAGACACCAGGACATGTGATTACCATGACTTTGGCATCTTCTGTATTCCCTAGAGCACAATATAAGCAATAGCTGCATACCACAGACCAACCACAGAGTTTTACGACTTACTCCAGGAACTTAGTGATTTCCGCCCGACTACAGTTGGACCAAATCAGAGGACTGGTGTCCACATGTAACTGTGGTGACATAACATAGCGCCGGTCACCATCTCTCACCATACAGCCGTTGATGTACGAATCGTGCTTCATGCCAAAGCTGAGAATAAATGAAAAAGTGAAGACGAAAAATATCAGAGACTATCAAAGACTTTTGTCGTAAAGTAAATTATTATCAGGTTTGAGGTGGTGTGAGGCCCTAGAAAACTGTTCATATTTAGCCATCATCAAATGACAGTATGAATCACTACTTCCTGTGCTATTCCCAAAACGCTGTTTTCATGAAAAGTTTCACATTAGCATGAGAGGACGACTTCTTGGAATTTTTATGAAATACTCTCAATGTTGACATAAAATGAAAATGAAAGGATAATAGCGTCTTTACTGAGATTCATATAAAATTGAATTGTTGAATAAAGTTCAAATGTCAAAATAAAAAATAGTAAAAATTATTATAAAGCTCTTTTACATGCCACTTGGAAAAGTGCTTTGAAAATTATTCCTGCGCTATAGACCTGGTGAACAATGGGTATAGTAACTATTTTCAGCACACACCAATTAATCCTAATGCACAATAGGTTTCTACTGCTAAAATGTTACCTGAATGGGAAAATATCTCACAGAATAATTGACAATTGATGCGACTGAGCAATTCATATCCCATTTCCGTGAGCAAATCACATCATAACAGTGCCAGACATGTCTTCACTAAATATGCATATTGACGAAACTGATTCAGTGTTTGAAGTTGGCGAAAACAAGACAAAGAGTAACCTGTACATGAAAAAAAAACAAACCAAAATAAATAAGCACATACTTGTGACCCAGTTCATGGGCGACGGTGTAGGCCAGTGCCAGGCCAGTGTCTTCGTTCACATTACAACTACGATGGGGCTGACACATACCAGACACTTGCGCCAGTCCCAGTGTGCTGCATGGCTGGTTCATACGAGAGCAGATGTTGTATCTGAAAAAAGAAAAGAATTTCTTCACGCGCGAACTTAGATTCTACTTGGTAAAGAACAAAACCTGTTCATACCAGAACATAAATAGTAACTGGCACAGAACAAAAGTTGCCCAGGCATTAACAGAAGTTCTATTAAACAATTATCAAAACTTGTTCATATCAGAATAGATGTTTCACCTGGCAATGAACAAAACACGTTCATACAAAAAAGACTGCTAAAATGGCTGTTAACACTGGGGTTTATTTATATACAGGCAAAAGAAAAGAAAAGAAACATAACAGAAAAGCTAATTTTAAACCAAAGTTATACAAAAGATATCACACAATGATGAGTCAAAACACTTCTCAGTGAACAGATGTGATAAAGTCAATTTCAAGAGTTCTACGTCGTCAATCCTACTTCCTGACAGTTCGTTACGTACCTTCTAAATCACTTCCTAAATGCCACTGAATACAAAATATAAAATTTTCATCATCACGTGAAAATAGGGCTTACAAACACAAATCACTAAACCCTAAAAACAAGTAACAACATCTACCTAGTCAACAGCACGGCCACATCATGGTGGTTAGCGTGGCTGTCATCTTTGGGGTTAATGTTCTTCTGCCAGGCGCAGAAACTCTTCAGAGTGTTGTCGGCATGGTGACTGATCACCAGATCTTTCTGTGAAAAACAAGCAAAAGCGATAAAACACAGGTTACAGGCAGGGAAATAATGAAATGTAAGCCAGGTTAGTTTTAGTGTGAACTGTTTTGCTTCCACATGTCCTGTTGTATATGATCACTCTGATAGACCTTGCCTGCATTCAAAGTTCAAAGTTACATCTTGAAGCCATCAGATTCTGGCTGTACCCCTGGCAAAAAACAAGAGGTGCTGAAGGAAACTCTCCTGCAGATGGTGCTAGCAGAGACGGGCTGCACAGTCTCAGGTATTGTTTTGGGGTGGATTTTTTGGCTTCGTACAATTATCTTGGGTATGGTTTTTCAGCATTAAAGTTTTGTCCACACTGAGTTACCTTACATGAGTCATGGCTAGGCTTAGTAGTAATGTGGATGACATTTGTACTGGGGAAACATGACACACGCTTGACATCGCCCCACCTTACTGAGGTAAGGTAACTTCTTCTAACAAGATAACTTACTCAGCGCGAGTCATAGTACGGACCCAAACCTCCAGACAAGGCAGAAGTCATTAACAGCTTAATGCTTGCTCACTTAAGTCCCGTTTACACTTCAAAATTAGACACGGATCAGCTGACACGGAACGAAAAGTTCAAGTGTATAAACGGATTGACGCGGAGCCAGTTGACACCGCGGTGACAAATTTTTGCCACCCATTGGTGAGGTAGAGCAGTTTGCGTCCGAACATCTTGCTCCGTGTCAATTATATGTCTAAATGCGAAACTGGGGCAAGGCGGAAAGGATCATCTCTACTGCGCTTGCCTAATGACCAACATACGGATTCTTTTTCTCTGCAACTCTCGTCATTTGTAAACCTGCGCATGTGCGATTCAGTCTCTCCAGCCTGTAATTTCCGTCTTGCCACAGTTAGTGAGTTGAGTGTGTAAACGGCCACTTGACAGGAGTCAGTTTGCTCCGTGTCAGTTGCGCCGGATCAAAAATTGATGTCTAAATGCGTACAGGGTCTAACCCTGTTTGTGTCGTATTTATGACTAAGTGTGGGATGTGCAGTGCACGCGCTCGACTGAACGGGAGCAAGTTGCTCTCGGGCAAGTTGTTCTCGGGTAACTCACAGTGAGAACAAGACTGAAGGCTTTTCTTGGTAACCGTTTTTTCCAGTTGCCCAGGTATTGCGTTCATCTAGCTTTTGAACATGCAGCGGCACCACCTCTGCATTATGTAAAAGAGTACCTCATTTTGGCAGCTGAAGCAGCACTCCATCCGGGAGGCAGTGAGTCCATTGGAGTCGCATATTTAGCAGAACACGTGTACACAAAATCTTATTGCCCAGTACACAATAAGATACAGTTCAGTGAAGCAGCAAGCAAGTAGATTGAAATGCAGCGTAAACTAACTCTTTCAAATTTCAAACTTATAAAAAAGTAACCAGCGCATCTCAACATAAGCCAAAGACCTACGTTTCAATTTACGGCCTATGATACTGCGGATTACTAAACAAACGATAAACGCAAGATAACAATTTGAAAACCACACAAAGCCTGTAGTAGCAGCACACGGCATAAGCTACTCTAAATATAACATTGCACGTGACCAGTAAGGTGGCATTTTTGAAAATCAACGCCTAATTTGCACAGTTTGTGAAAAAGGAATATTAATTAATAGCAGAATAAAGCATAGCTCACACGCGAAGGGACACAGAATTAAATATTTAAGCCAAAATTTTCTTATATTCTAAATTAGCATCAAAGTGCTGAATAAGCGAAAGTGTCATTTCAAACATTAACACAACTAAGAAACCATGTTACAAGCTGTTGGTTTTTAAAAATGGCGTTTACATTTTATAACGGGTGGTTATGATTTGGCTGAGAGAAGCAGACACAAAACATGTAAAGCAAAGTAGCAAACTAACTCTCAGCTCATTAAATAAGCTAACCGAATATTGATAAATAATCTAAAAAAGGAAAGACACTTCACACTGAGCAGAAGGGAAATACACTGTAAACAAACATGAAATTAATTTCAGTCAGCAGAACACCTTATCACGCTGCTGAAAAGAAATCTTAAAATGAGAGAAACACGTGGGAAGGAAATATATCACCAAGACATACACAGGACAAACCTTGTGCAGGTTGGTAAGTATTTTTGAAAATTCCTGTAAAACAAAACAGTTTGTCTACTTCACAGATCATCGAGCGGGTTGACCACTTTTGGGTTTCCGTAATTTATAACAAATTTTAAAAGGTGTGCTGGACTTGGCTTTGCAATCAGTGGCGGATTTGAGGGGGGGGCAAGAAGACCATGGCCCTCCTAAAATTCTCACAGATTCCATTTGGCAGTACGGGGTGCGAATATCTGACGGGCAAAATCCTAGCTAATATTCTGCCCAAGCCCCCTAACTCAAAATCCTGGATCAGCCCCGGGCAATGACAAATAGATCACTTGAAGTCCCACGGAGAGCAAATTAGGTCAGTCCAGCTGCAGAGAATGTTCCCGTTGACGCAGTCAGTGAACTCCACTCCTACCACAGTTTTATCGTGAGTAATTATAAGAAACGGCAACTAGTATTAAAAAATACAAATGGTTCCACTACAAAACACAAATCAAAACTAGCAGCATAGGATTTGCTAAAGGCTCATACAGCGGTAAGTTTTTCAATGCTGGCCCACCGCAATACGTAGGCTCCAAAATGCACTCTCTACTATAAAACAGAGGCACTGCATAATAACCAGTTGATGTTGATTTGGGACAGGTCATGATCAGGAGCCCTCATGTGATTGGAGTTCCCAGACAATCGTTTTCAAGTCCAAATCTTCAAATCTCTTACATAAAAGCATAACACATAGTTGCAAAACAATGCAAGTCGACTAAACACCATAAAGGGGTTCATCTTTTTCACAGATTGGAGAAATTTCTTTTGGTCGAAAATCACTGCACTTTCAAAACATACTTTTTTGTCTTTTTAATTCATTAACTACATGACCATAATTTGCACATTCTACAGTGAACAAGACGTTGCTATGGTAACATACCTCATCTTCCTCCAAAAGCATCATTCGCACCAACACTATGTTCACCGCATTCCCTATACTCGCATCATGGTACATGGTAGCCACCTGGTGGATGGAAACACGAAATTTTCAATTATTTGCGCAACCTTACTGAATATAACAAACCAATGTATAACTAATTTCATCAGAATAACAGAAAAAATTTTGACCAAACTTGTCATTTTTGCAATGAATTTTTTCTTCTTTCCAAATGAATTAGAATTTAGTCTTTTATGTAAGAATTAGGTATAGTTTTTGGTCACAATGTATACTTGGCTTGTAGTTTCTGAAATTTCAGGCACTTTTGAGTACCATTTGTGTCTTACCAAGGAAAGTCAGGTGTTGTAATAAATTTCATTAGTAGCAACAACGTAGAAAATAAATCCAAAACTAAGAGGCAATCCAGATCCTCTAAAGGATACACTTGTTTGTCGAAAAGTAGAATAAATTTACGTAAATAAAACAACAAAAATGGATCACTGAAATTTTCCGTTTCTGTTGACGAAGGATGTTATTATATCCAAAAATTTCAGTGATCCCTTATTGTTGTTTTATTTACGTATATTTATTCTATTAGAAGCAAGTAATATACGAATCATCTTGGTGCAAAAACGTGGCATTGTGAGTAAATGCCCTGGACTTGAAGTACGGTAAATTCTGATAAATTTAGGATGCATTGTGGCGGACAATTGAAATCTTATTTTCTCACTTTTTCCATGAGACGGGAAGGACCATATTAACACTTTCCATGAGACGGGAAGGACCATATTAACACTTTCCATGAGACGGGAAGGACCATATTAACACTTTCCACGACACGGGAAGGACCATATTAACACTTTTCATGAGACGGGAAGGACCATATTAACACTTTCCATGAGACGGGAAGGACCATATTAACACTTTTCAGCGTTCAGGCTCAATACCACAGCTACCATGAGACAATGTTTTGAAAAATTGTGGGCAGTCACAAGAATGTTAGAAAGCTTTAAAAAATGAAAATGTAGCAATTTTGGCAACCATTTTTCTCCGAAATTTTACCGTAGTTTTGTTGCATTTCTAAATAGTGCAAAATATTTATTTTTGTGAACTATCCTGTGATCCAACCATCTAGGAGACGCGAATTGATATATTCATCTGCCATGGAACCTCAAACATAAATCAGGGCCCTGGACCCGGCATTCACAGTACTTACCATATTCATTATAGTCAGCACATATGTTTCAATGTCCTCATCTTTGTAATAGTGAACCATCTTGGGATCGACAACAACCAGGGTCTCCACCTTACGCTCCAGACTGAAGGACCTCTTGTGGCGGTGGTGGTTGCCATAGTTACGCCTCACGCGCCTCTCCCACTTTTCTCGTTCCATTTCTTCATCCTTGTGACCACCTGGAAAACAGGTGTAACATTTGGAATCACAGCCGTAAGTCTATGGGCAAAGTATTAATGGAAAGAATTAGTAGGAGACAAGGTGAGTAACGTGTCACCAATGTCGGACAAAGTCATTGCCAGAATTACCCTGTTTTCATTCTCCAAAGGACTCTAAAACTGTCATGAATTTCTACTTGAAAATGCCAAAATATGGCTTGGCCTGTTTTACACTATTGTGGAAAAATGAGATAATACGATTTCATTTCTCTGTCATATTGAGTGATGCGAAGTTGGCCACATTAAACAGTAAAATTTTTACTGAGGGAAGCTGAATTTTGTTTTCTGTTACAAATAGCTGAGCGACATTTGAGGTAATGAAGTGCTTGTTACAGCAAACTGTCAAAGCAGGTGTAAGACTACTGTTTCCACGTGGGGGGAGGTGTGTGGACGGTGTGCAAACAAATTTGCCACCTTTTATTTACGTTGCTTCCCCACCTAAATAGACAATTGTTGGGGCTGTCGCATCCCCACAACCTTCTACACACCTCCATTTAGTGTTCAACGTCTGTACATTCAGTGCACTCAATGTCATATGGTAGATATTGGTGAATTTACCACACAGGATATTTCACAACAGGGCTTCCTCACTAAGCTGAACACCCCCTAATTATCTTGGATTACACATGTTTGTTACTGTCTCTCATTGCTTTCTTCACTGCCCAATGGTCATTTTAAGGTTTGAAGTGTAAAGAAAATAACCCGAGGCAGGGCTCCTGTATTGGTAAACCTGTCTGGGTAAACAGGTTATTTTATCAAAATTGAAGACCTAAGGTTTAGGAGTTACCCAATGGCCATCATGGATAAAGATGATAAACTAACAGACATTATCATTAGCAAAGGGCTACAGTCAAACACCAGCTCTGGGGAATTGTTTATAGTTAATAAATCTATTTCTGGACCCAATATAACAGAGAAGTGGAATTTTCTGATAAATGCCTCAACAATTATTAACTATTTAGCAACACTGCGGGAGGGGGGAGTCTACACAGTTTAAATAGCCATTTTCCTAAAATTAAATCCCGCACAGCAATTTTATTGATGACAGGTTCTGGCAGACATGTGTCCTAGGATTTTCTAAGAAAGATTTAGGATAGGTATTCTGGAACGAACTCATCGACCTAATCAGTTGAGAAATTCTGGGAATTAACGGGACAAATCACAATGTTGTTCCATGATTAGACACCACACGTAATTTATAGCTTAGCAACAAGTCCCTTACATTGTTTAGTAAATCAGGAGAACTCCCAGTTGGTAAAATTAATGCAACATGCTTTAAACAGGAGGAGTCTCATGGTTTATGAAATTTCCTGTGGTAGCTTTATTTTCTGGTTAGCGCAGAAATTCTGAAGCTCTCGCTAAAAAGATAACTATGAAGGTAGAATTGGAAATGCACGCGCACAACTGTTCCATGACTGAATCTGAGGTTACACGGCAACCAAAAAAATCTGATTATAAGAGTTCATTTCCTGGACATTTTGTCAAACAAGGATCTTCAGTCAGAAATCTGATGAAAGTTACTTAGCAAAAACACTATAATTGAATAAGCCAGCTGTTTCAGTTTCCAGAGAGGCAAAATCTTGTAAAGTGAATCATAGACTGTGGACAGATGGATTGACATGCCACTTCATTTTCTTACAAGCTGTTTTTGTTAAGTGGTGACGACTACCCTGGCCTCAACGTTCACCTTGTCATTTTTACAACAAATCTTGGCATTGAACTAGTAAAACGGAAGCATTTACACCTAATGAGACAAGAACGAGAACAAGAGCTGGTTAAAGCAATTACTTCACCTAGCAGACAGAATTAATTACAAATTACACCCAGGACATGTATGTTTTGTGGTTATATAACAGACAGTTACAACTGCTAGCAAGATATTAAAGTCAATCCATTAGTTTAGAAAACTGGTGTTTATATCCGAAGCACTTTTCAATGTGGGTTTTGTAGCTTGTGCAAGTTTCTTACACTGACGGGCGCACACCATCTGAGCAATGCATTGAAAGGCTTTGAGCAGAATTTGTGGCACATAGGAGCTCAGAACAGCAGCTTAGGCAATCATTCCTGGCTTTAGCTATTCAGCTATACCTACTTTGCCAGGAGCAGAACCCTTTTGTTAAACTGTATGTAGTTACACAGTCCAACTAGGACAGTTACATGACTAAAAGCAGTATTTACAAAGAACTGCTTTTACTAACCCTGCATGGCAAAGCACTATTTTGGTACAACGTGGCCATTATGATGAATGAGAAAATAAAATTTCACCTGTCGGCCATACTGTGTCCTAAATTAACGAGATTTTATTGCGGTTGAAACCGGCTATAAACCCAACTTCCGTCACAAAAATCAACTTTTGATTAAGAACACTTACCACTATGAAATTGGTCTCAAATTGTTCCGTAAAAACAGGTGTCATTCGTGGGCTTGGAAACATCCAAAGGTTCATTATTGCCTGAGACAAAGTTCTAAAAGTCGACTTGTCACACAAGGCGACATTCTATTCGGCAAACATGGTCTCGGGTTAAAACAAACTGCACGTTCTTTGTAAGATGAAAAATCACTTCTCATCTGAGTACAGAACAAGTTAAGATCAATTTTACAGTGGTATAGCTCTTTCTACTGAAAGCAGGCTTAAGCCACTTAAAGCAAAATGCGACAATTTCCCCTAATAACTTAACCTTTCCTTTCAGGAAGCCCAAGTTTTTCATAGCAAATCCAATGAACTAAGCATTGATCAGATCAATTTCAACCAAATGCTTCCACTCTCCATTTCAGCACTCTTGATCCAAACACAAGCCAGACTTTTAGTAGTGACCCTGTATAACTTGAGGAACATTTGGCCACAAAGATTTCTAAAACTCAGAGAATTTGCTTATCTTCAAATTCCTTCCACAGCAACAATAAACCCAGTTATGTTTGACCATTGTTTTATCAGGGACCGCAATAAACAGCATTGTTGTTCTGATAGCCAGGCTTGATGGGATCAATGCCTTCATTAGTGGGGGGACCTTAGACAAACAAAGAATAAATTAGTTAATTTGATAGCATCTGCGTAAATAACTGGAGCCTTTTAACTTGCAAAAAGACAGGCTGCAAAAGTCCATGTGTTATTGCTTGCTCTAAAACTGCAGAAAAAAAATGTTTTCGTTAGTCATTCGTAACAAACATCTCTTGTTGAGTGAGTTTCCAAACAAGAGCAGGATTTTCAAATGCAGTAAGCATTCACCTGGGGCGGATCCAGGATTTTGAGTGGGGGGAGGGCAGGACAGAGTTTTAGCCAGGATTTTGCCTGTCGTCAGACATTCGCATCCCTGAAATGCCAAATGGAATCTGGGAAAAATTTGGGGGGGCATGGCCGCTTGCCCCCCCCCCAAATCCGCCACTGTTCACGGTGGCTCTTGTACTCATCCATACCATGTATCGTGGAATGGGACACATATCTAATGTCTACTACTACATGGACGTATTTTTGATACTTGGTAACATTTTGATATTCACAGATATTGTGCTGCCGCTTATTAAACTGGAGCATGTTTTTCAAGTCCAGAGCAAATGTTTAGAAGGACAAGCAGAGATAATGTACAGATAACCAGCGGTTGTCCGTTCGTTTAACATTCAACCTTCCTACATCTTTAACCGAACAGAAATTGTGCAACCTACTTGTTGGCAAGTATATTTCAAGATAATTTCTTACCAATGAGGCAACAACTGTTTGATGATTCACTGGGCGTGTCCTATTTGGGCAAAAAAGTTTAACTCCAATCATCTGTTCCTAATCTACTAAAATGCGTATGCAAGGTGTATACAGACTAGGATGGTAATAGTGACTTTAGTTGCAGGTGAAGGATGTTCTCACAGACATTAAAAGGAGAAGTGTGACACCACAGGCCAAGAAAGTGATGGAAAAGCGTATTCATAACAATTTCAAGTTTGCTAAAATATGCACCCATTTTAACTATTAAATTATCTCAATTGTAATATCAGATTCACAACAATACCTTATTTTTTCATCATAAAATACAGTATCAGAACTAAAATAACAATATGACCCATATTGACGGCACATACAGTACAAGCCAAAAGTATTCAGACAGAATGACCCACAATTCCCTGTCATGACTGTGGGATGGAAACCGAATTCACCATCGGAGTTGTCTCCCCTGATGACTGAGAACGAAGGGCATTTAACAAGAAAGTTCGTAAGGTGGCAAAGTCATTCTATAATTAGAATTTTGCCACTCTGGTTGTTATTACCTAAATAATTTTTGCTGTTAACATAACTAGCCTTCATGACAGGCCTATGATATTTTGTCTGATTACTTTTGTCTTATACTATGAGTACCGGAAAAAACTCCCCTGCCATAGTCACATGTGATCTATGGCTTCCACTATTGAATGTTTAACAAATTGAGAAGGCAAACGTGAAGATTCATAGCCTGGTTAATGAGGGGGAAAATTGAAGCACCAGAAAGTGTCAATATGACTTATATTATTACCATCAGATCCACAGAAGTTATCCCCCTCCTCTTCTTTGTCATGTTGGTGATGGTGCTGGTCAGGGAGATGTTCGTGTTTGTACACTAGATGGGGCTGCTGCTGGTCTTCAGCCACACTGTGACCCTTTACAGGCTCTATGAAATAGTGTCCATTTTTTGTCATCAACACACCGTTCTGAAATATAGAATAGAAATATATAATGTTATCTGGCAAATTTTGAATTATAATGCTTTATTCAAACATGAGTGTTTTAAGACAATAGAGTGGCAATCAGTAATATGCAAAATTTCACCCATCTAAGGCGCATTATGTCTTATGCATGTTTTACACACCAAGTAATTTTTGCAGGAGTTAGATATGTATTTACTTATGTCTGTGAGCCTACACAATACCATGGAACACAGTTGATCAGAAATACCTCAAAATGAACAGCATTCGTTCTTAGCCTTTTGAATAACTCAAATTTGAGGCATGCAAAAGTCAGAAACACAGTGGAAAGACGGCCAACACGTCTTGATGCAAATGTAAAATGAGGTAAAAGTCATTTGCACTTTTCCTGGATTTTGAGTTTGATGCTTGTCACTCAGTGGAAAAAAACTGGTTCTTGAAATGCAGGACTCTTGTGACAATCACCCAAAATCCTTAACAACATGGCTCAAGCAATCCATTCACGAATATAATTACGGGTACATCCACAAGCTGACTATATCTCCAACACCCCAGCAAGTGAGCAAAACATACAAGGAGACCTGGGGCATATTTTTAATGACACGGAACAAACATAGACAAAGGTTTCAAACAGGGTGACCTGACAGCTACTGTTTTGGGTAACATGATTACATGGGGTGAGGTTATTGTGGTTAAAAATCCCAATCATTTTATTAAAGTATCTCAGCAGGTGTGTGGACACAAAGGACTAGGTAATTACCCTGGAGATAGCAGGGTGTCACTTTGAAACCAGCCCTATAATTAGACGCTCCCAATACAACATAGATAGGAACACAGGGTTTTCGCATACCGAAACCACTTTTTTATCACTAATTATTAACAGATCAGACCCCACCATGTATTCCGCTTGTTTCATTTTTCTAAATAATTATACAAATGCTCATGATATTAACTGGAGAACGAGACTAACAGCCAGCACTGATGTCATTGTCTGACCTTTTGCAAAACCAGTGAAAATGTACAGAACAGTGTGAAAACAATTCGCAATCGCAAATTCTTTGCTAATCCAGATGCCAACAAATGTACACATAACCAGGGATTTCTGAATGAGCTGCTACAAAGAAAATTCCCCATTTTTAGTAGACAAAAAGTTTAAAAAAGCTCCCAAGGGGCAAAATGCTCCTTGCCAGTCAATTATGTGCCTAGACTTTAAAACATGCCACTAATTGTGAGAAGTGTATTTTAAACAAAGTCATGCAAAAAGTTAACTTGAGCATCTTAATTTTAGTGCATCAAGTCAGAATTTAAAATTTAAGTTCGACCACTACTCATATAGAAAATGTGGGCAAGATGCCATACATTCTTGATTTTTTAACTTTAAAGTTGTTTCTGCTGTCAGAAATTAGACACTATTACAGAGCTAAAATCTATAATTTTGCAGATGGCTAAAAAATAAAGACATGTCGATAAAGTCCTGTACATCCTTAAAAGGATTCATTTGATAAATATTTCAAGTTGTTAGATTCTCTCATTTTAGCCAAAAAGTGAAACGTTCTGCTAAACCCATTATATGATTGACTGATGTCATTGCAGACAGCAGACACTTTACAAAACTGCTCCAAAAGACCCCTAGGGGCTCTTTTAGGACTTTTAGTCACTTACATACATTAAAAGTTTTGAAAGAGCATCCAGGGGGCTCTTTCGGAAATTCCCGGTACGCAAATCACGTCTATGTACCCTTCACCCATCTAGGGCCTACAGTGCAATACAAACATAATTACTATCAATTCAGGATCTAATACCCTCATTCATCTCACAACTCATCCCTGCATCTTTCAAATTTCATATTTAGAAGGTCAAAACTGCAACCAGTTTCTCTGCAAGTGGTCAAGTGAGTTTTGCCTGAGCAACATTGCTCGACTTCTTCAATTTGCCCTACTGTCCCCATCTAAAAGTGCACATGTACTTAGCAAGGCCAATAATAGACACAACAAAACAGTCTGGACAAATTGTTTTGGGACTATTTTTCCTAAAACATATACAACAACAGGCGTTGTTAGTAAAGGTGAATTCGGAGAAAGGCTGGACTGACACCAACTTTTTGCTTTTCCTTTTAGGTGTTTGTGGTCCAAGCACACTTGTTTTTAGCCCAGTTTTTGCGGTCACCAGCGTGTGACTGGAGAGGAAATTGTAGACTGAGAAACAATTATAGACATGTGCCAGTGATCAGAAGGGCAAACTATGTGGAAATTGACACAGTGAATCAGCTACATTATACCTTTTCTCTCAAAATAACTATGTGGCACCACTTTAGTCATGTGTCGGAGTAAGAGATTCGGGTTGAAACAATACATTTATTCAGAGCTACAATAGCAAGAATGTTATAACATACTCATCAATGCTAATGTCCAGGGCACTTAAATTGCAAAACTCAAAAATCAGTGGGTGTGCATTAAGCCGAGCTTGGATGCTTATGAATAAAAATTTTTAAGACGATGAGGAGGTGCATTTACCCAAAAAATAGATTCGCAAATGCAAATATATGCCTTCACCATTTCTTGCACACAAGTACGACAATCTTGTTAAAATGTGAACAAGCCAAATGAACCATTTCACGTCTCCTTCAGTAAAAACTGGGTATTTTCCCACCTGAATACAGGAAGGTGTGGCTGAAACTGGACTGTTCATCACTCAAGGGAATTTTTGAGTTGGGCGTTCACAAAAACACCGACTCCACACGTCTTGATACTTGTAGTATAAAACAGGGGTGGGTGGACACTAAACATCTAGCATTAGTATTTAGAAGTGAACTTGGAAAGTATGAGAATGGACATAAGAGGAACATGGGCATCAACTGTAGACAAGTACCATATTAACAGTAACTCAATAGAATCACATGGTTTCAGAGTGACCAATCACAGTAAAAGCAATTTGCCATGACAATTTTAGCCAGCAAAAGTTTTGAGAAGCTGGTTGAGTATTTGACTAATAACTGTCATTACTTGATGATGGTCCGACTAAAAATAAAATTAATTAGGTACCCTTTTACAGTTTCAATCAGGAGTTCCATAATGCCACGTAAATTGCAGGATCTATCCATTCATTCATATTGTAACAACAGCAGTTCCAGAACAACCTGTGTTCTGCTAATTGGATTAAACAGCAGTTGGCCAGTACAAACTAAACATGCAATATAGTATGGTGGCTCCAGACTAAACTATGGGGACTTTTAAAAAACATCAAGCTGAGAATCAAGAGAAACTACACAAAAATTGTTTCTCAAGTTATGAATTCTACAGAGACAGAAAATGACATGTTTCGAACGGCGAACCCTGAATTGTTTTGCACAAAGTGCATTCGGGATGAAATATTTCCGAAAAAAAATACATGTACATTTATATGATGTTGTGTGCTAGACATGTTTGCCAGGGCATGACCAGAAGGCAGTCTGTATGGTAGGAGTCAGTACAGACTAAACAAGTAAGGTAGTCATTACATGACTATAATCTAGCAACCCAACCCTCACAGACAGTTAAAACATGTAACCACCTTATACCCAGGTTACATGCTGGCTGGAGCATGCTCAGGGGGGAAAAGTCATTACGTGACTATAATCTAGCAACCCAACCCTCACAGACAGTTAAAACCTGTAACCACCTTGTACCCAGCATGATAAGGGGGGCCCATCAGTGTGGATGATTTCACAGTATTTGTCCCCTCAGTTACCTGGAAAAATATAGTTACGATTGACTGTATCTAGTATTTATTCAATTTGTTGGAATAGTACACTATACAGCTTTTGTATCCTTATGGTGAAGATATGATAGTCTACCTCCTGGTGGAGTTTAGTGGAACTGAACTGTGTAAAGAAGGGGCCAAAGACTGTGGAATCATCCGTTATACATAATGGTTGAAGGGTCACTTTTGCTGGAACTAGGTTTTCGCCACTGAAAATCACTAGTGTTTTTGCCAACTGTTCACAAACTGGTTAAAACTCTACCAGAAGTCAGTCATGTGAACGGGTGATAAGTGTTACTTTTGCTGGAGTCTACTCATTGTTCCAGTGAACACAAAACTGCTGCAAGCCATTTTCGTTACCACCTTTGCATCAAGAAAACTTACTTCAAAGGACACACTGGCAGATTGAGAACTTTGTTTATCATTGTGTTAATGAGCAACAAACCAAATGTCTGAATCCAGAGTGAATCAGACCTGCAAACACTGTTGTTTCTAGCAGTAATTACTTTTTGACAGCTGGTACCTAACCACACTTTTTCATCCTACAAGATTGCAACACCATTTCCAGACTAATACCATGTCAGATGTGGAATTTTTATGAGAAGGCAGACTTGAGGGTAGATCTGCCAATTAAGATGAGCATTCACAAAGGCAACCTACCAGCCTCAGGAGCAAAATAATTAATATTCAATCACCATGAACAAAAACCCTAACCACGAGTTGCGTCATTGGAATGCAGCCTTCCCACAAAGAGAAGGCAGCTTTGCCAAAGATAAGGCAGATCAGTCAGGGAGAGAAGGCAGATCTGTCAGAGAGAAGGCAGAACTGTCATCTGGTTTGGGGGCAATTGCGTAGATGGCACACCATAGGGGGCTGGGGGGCTGTAGCCCTGCTTTTCTCAGTGCTGCGCTGCCCATGGTCTATGGATGGTACACCACAGGGGGGCTGGGGGGCTATAACCCCACATTTTTCAGTGCTGCACCACCCACGAATTGATAATCAGGCAGATCAAATCTATGACAGGGCTTTGCATGTAAAATTTCTCCAATCTGCTACAACAGGACAACAAGTGGCATCACATACCAAACCCCAGACAGTGAAAACATTTAAACAACTGGGAATGATAACAGATCTGATGAGATTAAGATCAGGCCTATTACCAGGTTTAATGAACCACAGCCCTGTTCAATATGGTGTAACTCTAGATTACCACCAGACCTCTCTTGGTACCAATGTTGTAATTCGACATAACAACATCAGTAACAATTAGGAAAAACATCAATAAAATTACTAGACAGGCATTCCACAGAATGCAAGATTTAAAAAAACGCAAAGCAATGACCCGCCCCTTTAAGTTTCAAGTAAAGTTTCTGCCCACTAGTCACATATCTAGCTTGCAGCCATACCGATCTTCAACTCGTAAGTAAAGAAATGGTTAAAATTATTTTTTAACACATCTACGCAATGATCAGATTTGAGAAACCATGCGTTTGTGAGCCAAAGGATTAAAAACTGCAGCTTTCTGGTAAATTATGCAGAGATCGGTATCTTGTTTTAGGTTACAAGAATAAAGAGGACAGAGTTTCAACAATTGTCTGTGCCTGATGGGCACACATACTATGATGTTGCACCTGTCAACTGTTACACTGCGCCACTGTTACAAAATTTTGTTCAAATTTTAAAGCCGCAATGAACAATATCCTGGCTTCTAAAATCAGCTCTTTCAAAACAATGCTATCGCAGTCTAATCCTTTGTCGGAATTGAAATTGGCTACAAGAGGCTGCAAGCCGCCTGGACTTCCCATGACGGCCAGATTATGTTGAGAAATGAGAACTCAAAGTAACTAGCGTGGCAAGTAACTTATGGGCCTGGTCTAAAGATAAAACCATCATTCAGTTCTTCTCAAGCTTAGAAATCATTTCAAATTTGAGTCATGAACAAGACCAGGCTGATTTTATAACGGAACATGGCCGAAATCAGGCGTTTTTTTAACAGATGTCCCGCATTTACTGGCCATTTAATAACTAGAGATGAGTGAATAAAACAGAAAGTGATTTACAGAAACAAACCTCAAGGGTAAAAAAACTGGGTTTTTGAGAAAAAAGAAATTAGTCGGGATATACAGGGAGCATCAAGGGCACATTTTGGTAAAAGAAACCTTCACCATTGTTTTCAAATGTCTTGGTTAAAATAACAAGGACAGTCAATACATGGAACTCCTTATTCATGAAGGAAGGTGTTTTGACAGTCCCTAATGACGCCATTACGTACAGCTGTTGGTGGCCCACCATGACGTCATACCACCATCTAATGCCAGCAAGAACACCAGAGGATGGCATCATTAGCCAATGGTGACTGTGGATGTTTACAGTTGTGTCATGCTGGAATTTGACAAGTTATCAGACAGAGCCTTGAGGCGTGAGCGTAAACAGTAGCTGCTGGATTTTGAGAACCAGTTTGATGTCCATTATTCGGTGGAGAAAACTGGTTCTCAAAATGCACGACACCTGTAAATGACTATT
This sequence comes from Phoronis australis, assembly GCA_002633005.1. Classification (NCBI taxonomy): domain Eukaryota; kingdom Metazoa; phylum Phoronida; family Phoronidae; genus Phoronis; species Phoronis australis. The sequence goes on along the minus strand of NMRA01000177.1, from coordinate 496,640 downwards.
CCTTACCATTACTCCAGAAAGCCAATGTTCAACGTTCTTCTAAAGTCTAAGGGATCAAAAGCATACAAAAACTATGCTGGGGAAAGGTAATTACCATCAGGGACTTTGACTATTCTCTAAATGTGCCAGCGAAATCATTTTGAATCCTTGTCATGACAGGTACTCTCAAAGCCAAAATCTTATTTCCGCATATTTAAATGAATGACAGGCCTAAGAAATTCAACAAGCAACACTGGCACCGATTTTGCGCAACTAAAATGACAGCAACTCAACAAATATAGTTGCAGCCAAGTATGAAATTCTACCACCGAGAAAGCAAGTATTGTCAGGTAGACGTCAATAACGGATTAATCTATCTAAACATAACGTAACAGGCAAAATCATGTCATTTCCATGAAGTCAAACAAACACCAAGGCATTCTCAGAGGGCAACGACCCAGAGTTTGAAACCTATTCCTTCTGAGAAAGCACAAGACAAACATATTTGGCCAGTCTGCCATGCACTCTTCACTACCACCAATTAAAGTAATTGATATGGCGGTAAGTCATGGGCAAGAACTTGCTGGTCAAAAATGACCACTGCCCACCCTAGCATACAGATGAAATAAAATTGAAACGAACACTGAGTACCCTATGTTACCATATTCACATACAGCACATGACAAACGTAATCAGACTACCTGCTGTTTCCCTGTCAGGACGGCTAATTTTGTCAAGAGCAGAAATTGTTGGAAAGAACTGATACGGAGGAAAACTCTAACTGCAAAATGGCTTGGCCACCTAACTAACTTTCTCATTGACCCCTTCCATTCTACGAGTCACAAGGGATTCTAGACTGCTATGACGGTGAATTCAGCTTCCATCCATAGGGAAATCCGTTTCATTTTGTCTGAACATGTTTGGCGTATAGTGTAGTAACAATGGTATGGGCGAGACCAGTAGCACACATAATTATTTTTAAGCGATAGAACATTTATTTACAGTTGAAACTATAGTGCCCTATACATTACTAGTTGCCCTAGAACAAGTTACTCATGGAACGAGCTGTCACTTAGTAGATGCCTGAGGACACTGCTTGCACTAGACAATCTGACACACACTATCAAGGTAGGGTAACTAATGTTCTAGGATAGCTTATTCTAAGGTAACTCGCCCCTGAGCACACCTCGTTGTGGATGTAAACCTGTAGACAAGGAAGTAATTACTAGATATGTGCTTGCTCAGTTACTCACACTGGAAAAAATTGATGACCATGGTCATTATGCATCATTCTTATCTCGTTTGTCTCAAATCAGAAATGATTATCAGCAAAACAACATTAGTTTTCTACCTTCTCCCAAAAGAGTCGAATTCTGGATATGACTACTATTGGCCAAGCCTGCTTCTAATTGGTGATACCCAGCTTCTGGGTTCTGGTCAGCATTGAAGTGACCAGCACCAAGCCTACAAACCATCCTGCAAATCTGGGAAAAAAGTGGATAAAATCACCATTGTCAAGCAACACTTGTTGATGGTGATTGACAGGGGTCAGTCAAAAACACCACCACTTGAGGAATGTCATCTTGGACATGACATGCTTGGTAGGAGTGAAGATGGTTCCTAAATCAAGCATTTGTTAAATGACAGCCTGCCTGAGGTTACTGCCACAGAATGTGTTACTCAAGCTTTTGTGACAGGATTCCCCATGAAGTTGGTCCCTTTACAAGCTAGGAACTCTACAAATGGGTCAACTTATGTAACAGAGCAGTCTAACTTAGGCTTTTTGTGGAGACAGACAAAAATGGTTGTACGTTCAATTTTTATTTAATTTAACATCTATCCATTTTATTGTTAAGTCTTAAAGCACAAAAAGATATGTCACTCTATTTGTAGAAGCTGCCAAGAAATAGGAATTTTAGTCACCAATCAATTTAATTAAGCCTTATTGTGATAAACAGACAACATTCCAAATTACTGTTAGTTCAATTTTAATTCAACTTAATAAATGAGAATTTTGAAGGGTTTAAAACAATTATAAAAAAGTTGCGTGATGCGAAAATGCTATGAAAGTCACCTTATTTATAGAAGGTACCGACAAATGTGTACCCATTAATAGAGCTCATCTCTAAAAGGGTGGCATTGTTTCTAAGGGACTGTCTGCAAGGATGGGTACACCCCTCAAAACTATAGTAGAGTACACCTAGGTGTGCCACCCAACGCACTGCGCCCTTTATCATCAGGAGTCGCTCTGATTCCCCGAGGTAATTACCACTTCCGCCACTTACGTGACCTAGGGGTTGGGTATTGTTGTACCCGTTACCCAAGGTTTGAAACTTAGGATATCACAGGTATAGTCAGTACCATACAAGTCAAATCCAAACATCCGGCTTACTGCATGGACCAGTTGCGCAATGATGCAAATAATAACTCAACGAAAACAAACAAGTTCGCACAAAACATCAAATATGGTGAAGTCAATTTGTTTTTAGGGTACCTGATACAAATACGACAGTATAATGTGCAGACACTTGTGTGGCGACAGCCTTCAGTGGAGACTTGCACAAATATTATGCAATTAAAAGAAGCCATGTTTTACTAAGCTACTACATGTATTGAAGACCTATAGATAAAGGAACAAGTTTCTTGGCTACGATATGTGACATTCGATTCCTCTGCCGTCCACGAAAATACCAGTTTAAGCCAATAAAGCATAGTTGGTTCTGGCCTTTGTTTTTTTGAAAACCGAGTTGCTCACTTTTTCAAAAAAGAAAATCCATTCCAGACGAGCAAAAATAATGTGGGATTTGTCACTTTTTCTACTGATTGCTTAGCAAATTATGGTATTCCAAACCTGCTTACCTTTGCTCAAGTGCCTTAGTGCAGCTTTTAAACAAAAACCACAAGACATTGGTTGAAGTGTGCCAGTGCACTGTTTTGTGTTTTTTCAGTCAGTGAGCACATTAAAGTCTCAAACTAAGTCAGGATACCGACCAAATGCAACACACTAAGTTTTTGGCCCAAGTCATATTGTTCAACAGTAGCACCAGCAACGGTACGATAAAACCTCGCCAATTTTGGACAAAAACAATTGCAAAATTGGTATTCTTTATTTTTCAGCGACTTCCGACATTGCAGTGAATGATCACAACATCTCAAACACTGCCTGCATGGTGATAGCTTGGGTTTAATACTTGAAAATGATAATGCATACCTATCTCTTATTAGAAATAAAGTACAAAATGTCACTTGTGCACCATATTGTGCCCTGAATGGATGAGAATTTACTGTAGTATGTAATATAAAACACCGAGTGGATGAATGATTCATTTTAATTCATAACACATTTCAATAAAACTTGGAACATTAAAATTATATTATACTTGATGGGAGACTTCTGAGGGCTTAAAGCCAACTTGTTTTGTATCAGCAACACAGTGTTATGTAATTACCAATCACAACTATCAATAAAGGAACTATTCACACACTTCCAAATCCATTTCAATAAAATAACACAAAATGCTTTTCTAAGTCCACATTTCTCAATAGACAAAATTGCACATTAGACTGGTATGGTTTACAAAACAAATCATGTCAGAAATCATAGTTGACCTTCAGGCTTCACTTGGAATTCCCAGCCGAGAGTCTTTGAGTCCAACAGTGTCCAATAACATTTTTGTAGTGTAGCATGATGTAGTTGATATCTAGATGTTTATCTTCGCCAGAGGAGCTCACCAAAGCTGGATCCCCATTTGACAAAATCCTAACAACAACATCACACAGGCTACCAGAACAACACTGGCAACACACTCACAAACAATTACTTCCATCACTTAGGAAAAGTGCTCACGGACTTGTACTCACTCACTCGTGTCTACACTCGCAAAACACGACTATGTATCCAAAATGCACAGGTCACGAAGACTACCATCAACCAACAAAAAAATTGGCTCACGCAAACACAGCCCAGGCAACTCTAAACCTGCTCATCCACACGTTTTCTGAGTGCAGACAAAACTTAAAAGAGAGTCAACAAACTTGAAGTTTACAGGTCTGTGAGCCCTGTTCATAATTGTGAGAGCTGTGTTGTTCAGACAGCCTGCAACAAATATGAACATTCAAGACCAATCTGGAGTGTAAACAGCCTTTAGTTTAAGATACATGAACAAGCCTCTGACACTAATTTCACTCTAATTTTACTAAGTGACAGTACCCCAAGATTGCCTGAACTTCCATGCTTTTGAAATAAATTACTTATATGTGATTTAATGTCAAAAGCACATCAATGCCCTTAGGCAATACTAATTCTAAAACCTTCAATGTAACAGGCAACAAAGACAGGAGTAAACATCTGTACTTTATTAAACACTCAGTTCCAGGAAAGTACAAAGTCAACACAGGGAGAGAGAACCATCAGAGACTTTGATACATATGTCTCAACAAAAATTCACTTGCAAAGGTCATTTTTTAAGCCTAGGCACGCTATACGAGTTACGCATATAAGTTATGTTTTTGGCCATAAGGATGGCATTTTTAATGAATTTTTTTTTATCAGGATGCCAAAAGTGCTCTGTCTGTTAGGAGTATATCAGGACAGTCTATCACAGACTAAAAAATCACGTATTTCTTCACCAAAGAAACAGAGGAGATTAATCCTTGAAGAAATCCAAGCATCCAAATAGAGGACAAAACATCGTCTTGAAAACTTCAATCAATCTCGTCTATTTCCGTGAGCAAAAATAAGGCCTAAGATTACTCGACTCCCAAGACACATCATTTCATGTTAGACTATGGCTCCAGGAAAATCACGCTTAGTACCTGGGTCTTCATAATACGCACCTGGGTTTCTCACAATGTTTTTGTGGTTCGTCAAATGAGCTTTATGTTTTAAACCACGATTTTCACTTTACTAGGACTACGTTTTGAAGGGGTACACTTTGAAAGGGTGAGGTTATTTTCAGAATCAGTTATTGAAACAAACACACCCTTACTTCTGGAGACTCCCTCCACCTGAGTTGTCACCATACCCCAGTGCAAAATGCTAACTGTATTGACACACAAGATATGTTACTGTAGGTACTACATGTTGTTAAGACCGAACCTGGGGATCTCAATGCCACAGCTGATGTACCTTCCAGGCAAACCATTAAAGCTAATGGATTCTAACACTGGGGCGAAGCTTGGCAAGATAGAGGACAGCCAAGAATTTTCAGAGTTCCAGTATCGCCCTGTGTTACCAAAGCAAATGCAATAAGTTTTCCACGCAACAGTCACATACAGGGCTCCAGGATTTTGAGAACCAGTTTGGTGCTTGCTATTTTCAAAATGCCAGACCTCTATATGTGACTGTTACGATTTCCAAATACGAATGGTTAGGAGGTACAAAGAAACAAAACAACATAGCCTCTGAGTGATACTTCCCCAGGCCCACTTCATGCTCAAGTGCTTAGACTCCAGGGTCTATTCTTCAAAGTTGACTGTTTTAACAATTTGCTGCAGTAAGTTGTTTTTAAATGGTGAACTTAAGTTTGCCAAAAGTACTCCATAACACTCCCCTGAAACGAACCATTTGCCTGTTTACCAGAATCCCAACTGGGCCTGGATTTGTAGGCTATCTATGATACTGAACAAACACTGGCCAAAATCAACAAACCATGTCAGATTGACAGAAATACAAGACATATCAACAAACCATTCTGTCATATTGACATTATGCAAACCATGTGCAGCAAGAAGCTACTGGAAATCAACAGATACACTGTGGAAGTTATTAGTTGGAACCTTCTGTGGACATGATAGCCCAATGTGAACCAAAAGGCATCTCACATTAAGAGCAGGACAAGAAAAAGAGAGATAGCACACCAGATGGTGTGACCAAAAGAACCTGGGGGCACTTCACAAACATAAGACACGTGGCATGATTAAAAGTACATGAGGGAAAGATATGCAGAAGTCATGGTACAAATTCTTCATTTTGTGATAGTCTCTCAATTTTCAGAGAGTGGAAATAAGCCAAAATTGAATCTTCTTGATTCTTAAGGTTGGGACATGGGCTAGTTTGGTATTCAACATATTTCACAAATATCGAACAAGGTCTGAAAATGGACTTGAAAGCAGTTCACAAAAATCGTTAAAAATAGCCGCTGACGCAACATTTTCATGCATCGCCATGGTATGTTACCTCGAGGTGAATGATCATTTGTTAATGACTATAATTCTTAAATTTGGGATGGCCGATATTGTCCCATTCTAAAATTAGGCACAAGCTCCAATGGTGAGCAAAAATTTAAACTGTTACAAATGGGAAAAAATTTTACAGTACGCTACAGAAGCAGATGGTAAGATGAGAACTTGGGGGCCACTTCACAATAAAGCTTTAAAGACAACAGAATGAAATCTAATGGGGAGCCTTCATAGACCAACTTGGGGAGCACTTCCCAATAGCATTGCAATGGCAAATGGTATCAGAGAACACTTTACAGAGATATTACATAAGCAGATGGCCATGATCACAAAAACTTGGGAGGGAATACACTTGACTGCAACGCATTAAGACAAGTAGTATAATCAGACTTAGCAAATAAAAATGTAATGTCAAGTCGTTAGCAAAACAGACAATGTATTTCCATAACAACTGATCCGGGCTCAGCTCCTGGATTTTTTATTCTCATTGATGGAAAATAATTTGCGCAGCTGATTTTACCAGATGGCCTCGGGTCATTTGTAAGCAAAAGTTAATTTGAATATTCACAGACTTAATGAAACAAAAACACTGCATGATGATCACCGCTAAAAAGTCTCTCAATGTTGATTCATAACTTGGCAGTGGAATACAATGCACCTAAGACTAGCAGCAGATAACAGTAATTGGTTCATGGCTAGGTTAGACTCTCTAATTGACCATGATTCATTGTAATGTATTAAAGACCATGTGAGACTGTAATATCAATTATGCTCTCTTCTTTATGCAAACAAACAAAAGTGCCAGGGGCGAATCCAGGATTTTGAGTTGGGGGAGCCAGGGCAGAGTATTAGCCAGGATTTTGCCCCTCAAACATTTGCATCCCCAAACTATCAAATGAAATCTGGGGACCCCCACCCCTTAAATCCGCCACTGAGTGCAGTACCAGGATAGTAATGGAGGACGCACCTTTGTAGCAACAAAACAGCATTTGTGGTGAAATTTATAGTCAGCAATATAATCAGAATTTGAGAAACGAAAAAATGAAAATTTTAGCAATTGCTTTGTGCAAAATAAGAATTGCAGAGCAACAGCTGTCGAGATTTTGCAGAGATTTTGACCCAGAATCAAAACGGGTCATAGAAGAAAAGAAATGGATACTCAGTGCAAGTTTTGCACGTCAAAACTTCGCTGAATTTCAAAGTTGCCCATTTTTTTTGAAAAGTACCCTGTACCTATAGACCTTCTCATGAGTGGTGAATCATCCTTAGTAAACAGAAGCACCAGTCATTTGTCAGGACTCTCCCTCCCAGCACGAGGAGAAGTCAAGAGGTACTTACCCCTATCACACCAATCTATATAGCTACTAAGTGGACGACTTCCTGAATGACTGGTCCAAGTCACTTTAACAAGTTAAGCCTTGCGCTTTCCATCAACAGTTCACTACACTATTGATTCATAGATTTGGTTACTTCTCTAAGTTTAGTTTTTTGAATTGCAATGTTTTGTCTTCAAAATTCTACACGTCAGATAACGAATAAACAAAGCATGAAGAAAGTAAGATATGAAGGGTTATCCAGATGGATAGGCACGGTAATAAATTAATATTCTTGAAAGAATGCACTCTTAGAAGGCAGAATCAACAGCTGGTCATTAGTCAAATGTTTGCCACAAAATTGGATTTTTGACCAAAGAATGTCCAAGGAAGTATGAACTTTATACTAATTAAGACAATGCCTTAAGGATAATTATTTCGCATGTCCACCACATTGCTAAATAAGTGAAGAATTGGGGTGTGTTTTCTGTGTTTATGTATTCAGCAAAAATTATTGGGAATATGAATGATACAAGTTATAGTTTGCTGCTTCCAGCACAGGTGAGCAGGTGAACAGATCCACCATAGTAATGGTCAGATGGTCAGTATGGCAGGACATACAACATTTAACTTGGGAACACAATGGTTCATAGTCACAAGAGGTAGCCCAGGGTAGAACGACTCACGCAGAGCAGGATCTTGGGAATGGCAGCAGAACAATGGTTAGGAAAACAGCAGAGCACTACGTCAAAATAGATAATGACGTTACTAGACCATGCATGCCTGCTCACATGCTCAGGGTTGCTAATCTGAGTGTGTGTGTTTTGTTAAACTTGGCGAACCATGCAGTGTTTTCTCATGATAGTGAAATCGTGTCGCTGGTTCCCAGCGCGTCAGCTGATAGCTACAGAACTTAGGCAGCCCGTAATTGGACAATTTTTTTAGACAACCAGCTGAGAACATCCAGCATGAGTAACTGACCAAGATAATTGGTCGCATTAAGAACAAAGATGCTCACTTTCTAAAATGTTTATCGCCAAGAACATATTCCCCTAATGTACTTTTCCACAGTGCTTTTTAAGCGATCATTCAGCATAATTTACACAACTGGCTCGTCTTGAAATCAATTAGTAGTTCAAACGTGTAAAATTACACCCGTTTCTGGCACTTCTGAGGTTTGAAACAGTAAAGTCTTATTGTTGCAGTTATACTCGGCATTTTTGAAGTGAGTAAATCTAAAGGTCGTGAACTAAAGTTTGAGCCAATCAACAGCTAAAGCACTTTAAAATGTGAACCAATTTGACGTAAAATCGTTGAAACACTTTTTAAAGACACTTGTTCCTCTACTGCCACCAATTTAGAGAACAGAAAGTTTCATCAATCAACACACATTATTGAAATTGGAACTGATTTCGTAAATTACAGTTCTGCACATATTTGTGTTTTCACTGGAATTTCACAAAAAGTGAAGTTCAATGTCGTGGCAGCCATTTTGTTGGTGGACCACCAGAAAATATATATTTTTTGAAAATTCCATATTTAACTCTAGTTACTTTGAATTGAAGAGACAGTGTGGCCTAGTGTGTCCCTTTCTTTACTCGAGGTTGTGGGTTCGAGTCTCTGCGCCACACTGCTTGACCCTTGAGTCAGGTTTCTAGCTCCTCAGCTCGGTTTTGATTATATATTTATAAAACACAAAAATGGTCCCAGGCGATCGGTGCAAAGGGCCCGCATGTGCGGCCTGCGCATATCTGGTACAACATGTACCAGACCACCTGCAATTATTCTTATACAATTACTTTGAAATCATTTGATTTCATGTTGAGCAAGCAACATTTGGGTACAAGCTAAAATTAGGTTGGTTTACTGTCAAATTCTTTTTATGCAAGAAAAGTGTCTCAAACAATGCGTATTGCATCATGCCCATGATGCCACAAAGATGTGCTTCAATTCCAGTGCTATTCCAGAATCAACAATGACGTTTGTTTACGACAACAGGAAACCAAACAGCATGACGTGAAACAATTAACCATCTTGAGAGAACACAGAAAACACTCTGGACATTAAGATGAGCTGGATCAAATTACTGTAAACAATAGAACTATTAGCAGAAATCATCTGGACAGGGGTATGAAACAGCAGTGTCATGACCCTTGACCTTTGACTTCATGCTTCTAAGTCATGTGGCATGATAGCATGAGTTTATATCTCAAGCAGCGTTTTATAAAACCATACAAGTACGGTAAAATGCCATGAATTTTGGACAAAAACAATTACCAAAGTTCGTTGTCTTTCAAAATATCATCTGATTGTAGCTATGATAGAGAACTTGAGCATAGAAAGTCGTTGATTTAAGATGACATGTGTTTTGTGGAAAAGATGATAAAATAACATTTCACCAGTCTGCCATATTGCGTCCTAAATTGGTGAGATTTTAATGTATATAAGACAACCTAATTGAATACGAGCGAAACAAAAGTTTTCGTGACAGGGAAACTGCAGCACCCACGCATACGATAAAATTTCACCAAATCAGGACACAATATGGCGGACAAGTTTTTCAAGCGTCAAACTGATGGTTTACCGTGTTCAACTTGTGTGCCATGGCCGCCGCCATACACAACTTAGTTGCACTGAATCAGACAAATTTGCTGAAGTATACCGACTGGTTGGGCAATTATCACCGCTTCCTGTCGGCTCCATTAGTGAGAATTGGTAGAAAATCACAGGCGGGATCCTTTGATGTGTGATCGGATACACTAAATGAATAGGAAGACGGATCATCATTGTGTAACGTGGTGTAAGCAGACTCCCACAATCACACTCTCTGTTGTTAAACAGCTATCAAGTGGCATTTAAAAAGGTTAAGAGCTCTGAAAAAAGAACAGGAAGCAGGGAAACGACTCTGGCATTAATTGGTTTTTTGAAGGATACTGCTTTACAATACCGTGTTTATGGTAAGCTAGAGGATGCAGGTTAATTAAGGACCTCACAATCTCATCAAACGATTCGTGAATCAGCGTCATATGAACATTCTACGCTTAAAGCTTGAATTCTTAATGCCAGCAGAAAAAATATTCTTATACGCCACTGGGTTTGTTGGCAAGCAATGGGGCAATAAATACCAAACTAGTTGCCATCAAGACAACTATTTCACTTGAAACCCTATGTTCCACGGCATTCATTTCAATGGTACCCTGCTTATAAACCTATTACCCTGCATCTAAATATCTGTTTCTCAGTAAAAAAGGACATCTTTACAGTCAAAAACATATTTTTTAGATTATTGTGAGATGGGATAAACTTTCTTAAATTTTGACCAGAGCCATAAAATAACAAAATCCATTGCGTTTTTGTGACTTTGTTGCAAATTGTCGATTCCTACACGTCTGCCAGACATTTGCTGAAATCAAGGCCATTGACTTTACCAGTTAAATACGCTTAACATACTGTCATTTGTCAAGTGGGGTCCAGCACTGTAAGCAAAGCATTAGGGTGCAATTGCCAGAATTCCACTAGTTCGATTCAGCTTTGAGAGAGGCCACTGAAAATCACCTTTTTCAATGACAATTCCCCATTAAAAGCGCTGGGTGTTAACCTAAAAGTATGCTCAATTTGGCTGAAGAATACACTTAATAATGAGGCCAATGCTGGTATCAACTCGGTCAACTGTACAATAGCTTGCACTGTTGGCCTGTCTGTGGACCTCAGCAAACTTCACACGGTACCTCCAGTCACCGTCTGACCCATTGTAATTCACTAGGTAATTCAACACACTCAGGTAAATTCAACACCAGCGAGAACACAACCACTGCATTGTTTCACCTGTCGGTGATTGCAGTAAGCCTACCTAGAATTAATTGGCAACAATACACTACAGACCTGGGGGGAATACTCAGGACTATATTTTTGAGAAGGGGTACAGCTGAAAAGATAGGACTTGTCCATTTAGGCAGAGGACTTAAAAAGAGGCCCATTTGCAAGAAGCATCCAAGAAAATATTACCCATTCATTCTATAAAGCTAAGTTCCTTTTGCAGATATTCTTTGACAGTTGTCTTGTCAACCTATAAGCCTGAAACTGTATAAGGAGAGATATACCAAAAGTATGTTATGCAATCAAAGTTTTAAAAGATAGTATCAAAAATCCAGTAATAGCAACTCACGGTGGTCCTATATTTTGAGAACCAGTTTTTGCCACTGAATAACAGCCATAAAACTGGTTGTCAAAATTCAGGACCTCTGTTAGTGAATTGCCAAAAATTCTTCTATAAACTTTTGTAGTTGGAAAAAAAGAAACTTATTTAGAGTTACTAACACCCAACCTGAACCCTTTTCCAGATAATTATATCCGAAAGGTGCACCAACTTTGTCGTAAAGGGCACGCTTTCGTAAGGAGACTAGTCACCCATCTAGGCAGCACTGGTCCCGCATACCTCTTCTGTGGATTGCCCCCCTTGGAAGACCACACAGGTAAGTGAGACGGGGACACAAGTCAAATGAGATACCTAATAGAGTTTTTGTGGACAAAATGCTTGATAAGATCAGGGATCTAGAAGACTCCTATTGCTGGTGTCCTGTGTCATGACTGCTGGGCAGGTAATGTAAACAAACTGATCCACTGACTCCAACCATGCATTATACAAATACACAGGCTGTAAACTCCGCAAGAAATGAAGCGCTAAAAATTATCTATTGCGGTTTCCACACATGTTTTCATTTTCCATGAGCTTTCCTGGATGAAATTTCTATTTTCTATTTATGATAATCATGTTTTCGAACAAAAAAATCCAAGAAATGTTGCTACAAACTGTTATCAAGGATGCATACGGAAACTATCTATTTTCCATTCATAAGTTCTTCTCCCACAAAAAACTCCAAAAAGGTTTGCTACCGATTGCTACCACTGAAGTATGCAAAAGCTTGAACTTGAATACAACTCTCAAATTGAATTCTTATCTGTTATGTGAAATTTCTGAGTTTCCATGAGTTTTCGTAAATGTTCATTTCCAAGACTGCATTTTCCAGGATTTTCAGGACAGGCCACTAGGTGCTTACAGCCTGTGTAACCATAGATACCTTTGGGTTTAGTGAACTCCCTCTTACAGGGGTTAGTGTCTATAAATCTCCTAATTGCAAACAGAACAACATAGGAAACAAGTGTTCTTGTTAAAAAGAAACAGCCCAGTGTGATTAAGACACTTTTGTTTTTCTAACTTCAATTGAACCAGGTTCTTATCTGCTGACATCAGCAATTTTAATAAACAATGGGTGCAATGTAAACAATGCGACATGAGTCAAATATCCACTTTGTTAAAGTTATTTACATAACAAAGGTTTCTAATGAGTTACAACTGACCAACCTCATGTCAGTAGATTTATGTTGCAGTTGTGACTAAAACCAGTGTTGGATGTTGCATTTGTAAGATAAAAGTGCCAAGAATTGTTAGAGAACAATAATTCTCTGATTCCAGACAAACTCAAAATATGCTAAATCTAATGAGAATGCTTTATTGCTTCGCAACAAAACAATCAAATGGAACCATAACTTTTTAAAGTCACTAACTGGAACATTGAATGTGTTCAACCATTTGCCTTTCATCATGTAGATATGTTCATTATCTATTAGTAGGCGTACAAATTTACGCGGGAGGTGTAACAATACACCCACCTTCAATTTTGAATCATCCCCTCCCCATCAAAAGATCCGCTATATATCTATAATCCTCAGAGCGGAGTCAGGACATCTAACTTGAGGGCATAGGACTCCTAGCAGTGCAAGCCCAAACTAATCAGCTAGCCAGCCCTTCATTCTCTACTGGCCAACCCCTTAACAGCTGACAGTGTCAAGCTCATTACCTCCTAATGCAGGCCAGGCCTATGACCATCAGCAACCACCTGTTGGGCAATATAGGGTGACCCAAAAATAACATCATAAAATTCTATTAATCCTACATAAATTCATTTATTTTGAAATTCGGTAAACTTGAGTCTATTGATGATTTTTCCAGTTTTAACCATAAGAGTCAGTATACATTGAATTCTTTGTTCATTCCAACAAAATACTGCTTACAATTTCATACAAAATTTTGTGGGATTCTGTTGGGTCACCCTTTACCAAACAGGTCAACCTGGTCAGTCACAAACCTGGACCTAAGTAAGGGCAACATCCCCACAAGTTCACAGCTATATTACATCTAATGTGAAGTGTTGGTGAGAGGACAAAGATGTTCAAGAGAGCAAGATTCATCAGTGTTCTCACAATGTGTGTTCAAACATGGTTCATCAGCAGCATCAGTCCAGCTACATTTCCACAAGTTATCTGTAATGCCACCAGATATTCAGGAACAGGCCACCAGCACACAAAATGCATTTGAAAACTGACAACAGTGCAGACAATAGTCCCGTTTAGACATCAACTTTTGGCCCGGCGCAACTGACACAGATCAAATTGACAAACAACTCACAAATGGTGGCAAGACGGAAATTACAGGCTGGAGAGACTGGATCGCACATGCCCAGGTTTACAAATGACGAAAGTTGCAGACAAAGAACCCGTATGAAGGTCATTGCACAAGCGCAGTAGAGATGATCCTTTGCGCCTTGTTCCAGTTTCGCTTTTTGACTTATAATTGATACGGCGCAAGATGTTCGGGCGCAAATTGCTCTATGTCACGAACGGGTGGCAAAAATTTGTCACCGCGATGTCCATTTGCTCCGTGTCAGTCCGTTTACACACTGGAACAACTCGTTCCATGTCAGCTGATCCATGTCAACCTTGTAAGTGTAAACGGCACTATTGAAATCCCACAAAATTGATGCAACAATATACACAAAATGTCAACTAGCTCCTCTGGAAAGTATAGCCTCAACTTTGCCCCCTTTGAAGATTGGTGTGGTTATGATTAATAAATAAACACACTAAGCTGTGCATGCTATTGTAAATCACACGCCCTTGGGTGTATATCAGTATAAGGGCCACATGCTTATGTACAGGGGGAAAATCATTTTTAGGGTAGGGGAGTGCAGCTGGGTTTCTAAATCTGGGGTCATATTTGTACCTGGCCAAAATGAAAAAAACGGGACAATGTTTGTAACTAGGAATACATAGGCTGTGTATGCTATAAGCATTACAGACATGAAAGGCCCTGTAATGGAAGTGCTCTACCGATTGATAGATAAAATAAGGTATACTAAACAATGTGTGTGGAAACAGTTACCTGTAGATAATAGATTGGATATCAGACAAAACTACAATTATCTCCCTTTTACTTTTTGTCCTATTATGCAAATTGCAAGGTCCACTGACAAAAAAGTTGCAACCTTGGCCAGAAGTCGTCATCGAGAACCAATCAGATGTTTTAGCCAGTAAGGAGGCACCGGCTAAGTCAATCAAGTTTAGCCATTGTCATGCTTTGTGGCCTCGGTGTCGGTAACAGGAAATGGATTACGGTAGTTGATTGCAAGTCCATGGGTGACTACATAGTATTGAACAAAGAAAGTCATTCATGGGTGTTCTTGGTTCACTACCTACAATGAAGGTGAGCGAGGGCCCTGTTCCCATCCCGTACTAAACACCTTTAAATCATCACTGTGGAAATGACTTATGTTGCAATTAATATATAGCAGATAAGCAAAAGTTCGCCTTCAGTTTTTGAGGACACAACAGCCTTACCTGAGTAAAATGCAGACACTTTTATTACACAATAACTGTATCTTAGTCACTTCTGTGAATGTAGTATCCAAAACTTACATTATCATTTTGTTTGAGACAAATATCACTACTTCTGTGAATGTAGTATCCAAAACTTACATTATCATTTTGTTTGAGACAAATATCACTACTTCTGTGAATGTAGTATCCAAAACTTACATTATTATTTTGTTTGAGACAAATATCACTCTTTCTGTGAATGACGTATCCAAAACAGCTATATTCGAAACAAATGCAAAAATGTTCACGCTCGCCCTTTTAAAAGCCACTAATCAGTCAGCGCCACAAGCACTTAACATAAATGGACAATCAGATATTCAATAGGTAGTGTTTTGTGGCAAATGACAGCATCCTTCTTTTGATATCAGAAGAGACTGAGAACAAGAACCTGTCCATGGGACAAGGAACGGAACCCACGTGACTATCTGATTGCTCGTTTCATTACCGCCGACTAGTGAATTTCAAGCTCTCGATTAGCGAAAACTTCAATCAGAAACAGCCTCAATGTTTTAAAGGTTGGTAAGATTCAGTCAAGTGTGTTATGTACGATCACTAGGTGAGCTGTGGAGCTGTGTTAAATTGTGCAAGTCAAAACAGCCAAGGTCAGCCAGGGTGAGTTGAGAGTTCACATGTAAAAATGCCTAAATCATTTGCCATCTGGCTAAACAATGTCAAACAGTTCAGCATCAAATCGCATTTGCCACTGTTTAGATGTCAATGTAGAAATCTAAACCAAAGGGCTTTGGGGTTTAAAAACATTATTGCACACACACAATCCCGAATTGTTGCCGAATCAGTCAGCAACTCAAGTCACAGACAATACGTACATATACCAGTTTCCAATTCGCAATAATTGAAGGGTTGGCAAACTCCAGTGAAGCGTTTCTAAGTTGTTGGTGGTGTCTGTTCTTGTAGGCGGTGGAAATCAAGTCTTATCCCAGTAAGAAGTACAAGGAGACCGATTTTATGAGCATAAGTGGCCAAGTCATTTTTCAAAATCTTTTGACAGCTTAATACTGAGGAAATGCACCTTTAACCTATCAGTCGTGTTTTGTGGTATTATGGTATTACGGTAATTACAAATTCACAAATAGATCTGTGTGCCATGCAGGCCTGGAATAAGGCCCACATGCTTGTATGTGAAGGCAAACCTAAATTGTCACTTGCAAATAAAACATTGACCTAAAAAGCAAGCGAAAGGAAGCGAGTTCTGTAGTATGCGACTGAGATTTTGTTTTCAATTTAAGATTACACTTAACTTAAAATTACTCAGAATGGAGAATCACAAAAGGGTCTGTCATGTTTTGGGGAGTTTCAGACAGTATGAACATATAATTGCGGTGCTGAATTGACTATTGTTTACAGGTATAGTCAATGATAGCCCCTGTGGAGGTATTTTATATTTTTTCCAACTTTTCAAACAATACACCATTATACCACTATAAACACTTCCATTTCATTTATTATCAAACCATATTTTGATACTTCAAATTAAAAATATTACACCTGCGCGCTTTTGAAGCGCCATCTTCTGGCACTTAGCTTTGAACAATGCATCAAACTATGATGACTGGTATCCGTTAACAACCACAGCACAGCCGGTCTGAAAGGTACAACTAAATTTGCAGCTTAAATCAACACTCTTGTAGTACCCCAGTTGATTTGGTATGACACAATCTTGAACAAAGCAATTGCGCAAAAATAATCTTTTGAAAAACCCTGTATTTCTAGAATAGGTTCATGGGTAAAATAAGAACTGCAAAGGTAATAATGATAATAAAATCACTTTTACTTTTTATAGCAATTAGTCTAAGTTCAACAGAATTCCCTGTTGAAGTACAGAAGATGTTACATTTCTTCAAACCATGGTTGAAACCTCGTTACAGCATTATTTTCAGACGGTATTCACCAATAGTGAATGCACAGAAAAGACACGACACACAAACGTTTAGTTTAGGTAGTTAACTAATTCATAAAAATCAAGGTCAATTATGCCGTCCATTAAAAGTAATTCAATTCAGAAGCATAACGCCAACCCATAACGGCTAATGGTTACTGTTTTTAATCATGAAACCAGAAAACGGGTACACTGTGTTCCATTAAGTTTGTCCCACGCAGAAAAAAAACGAACCATTAAAGCTTGACGTATACTCATACCAGGCTCCACGAGAGGCGAAAAGTTAAGCAATTTTTACTAGCGAAAATGCTAGCGAATTTGCCACACAGATGTGTCATTTTCACCAGCACTGCTGCAGGTAGTTTGTTTCCTCACCACGCCAATAGATTTTCAATCTCTGCAATAAATTGATTAACACAGCCAGCGCTAAATACGTGCCTCCTTCCCTTCCGCATGTGTGTCCTTTGAAGTATACGGGTCTGGCTACGAAACTCATAGCGCAAATGAAAGCAGTTTTCAAGAAAGTAACTCAAAGTGCAAGCAAATAACCAGCAAAGCCCCGCCCCCCCGTGAAAGTGACACTTTCAACCATTCACATTGTCAGCATTTTCACTATTAGTCGAAAAGCTAGGGAGAAGACTAGTAATTTAGCTAGTCTGAGAATGGGTTTTTCATTGAAATTTCCACATCCACCACTAGGTAGAGAAAACAGACATTCAGAGCTTGTAAAAAGATTCCTTTCATCAGACTAAACAGTAAGGTATGATGCAAACTGAAAAATGTTACTGATGGTCTGGCGCAGTATTTCAAGGGTCATAAATACTTTATAGAAATCATAAACAACCCGATTAGTAGATAATGGACTTCTTTTATCATTGGCACAGTATGTTACTAGTCTACCCTGAATATCAATAACAATTTGTGGAACATCTAATCCTAATTGGCGTGATCATCAAGTCAGTGCATAAATATTACATAATATGAAATGCCAATCAAACATCACCAAACAGAACATGGGGATTAATGACCTCCAATAATCTTTAAGTAAATACTTATACTTGAATATATGTACATAGTCCAACACTGGCAGACTGGCGGAGTTATAACACATCTCCTTGAAAAGTTTCAAGTCACGTTTTCCGGAAATCGTGAGCCATGTCTGAAAAGATCATAGTCGTGTCTGGTAAATTTGAGCCATGTTTGAAAAGTTCTGAGCCATGTTTGAAAAGTTCTGAGCCATGTTTGAAAAGTTCTGAGCCATGTTTGATAAGTTCTGAGCCATGTTTGAAAAGTTCTGAGCCATGTTTGAAAAGTTCTGAGCCATGTTTGAAACATTCTGAGCCATGTCTAAAATCTTGCCATATTTGAAAAGACAAAATTTTGTCTGTTTTGCTAAACAAATAATTGACAGTCTCGAACACAACCGGTACCTAGTTTTTTTTGTAAAAATGACAACATCCTAAGCAAATAAAAGTATTGTTAAACTTTTTTTGTTTCTGTGAAGAAGCAGAAAGGTGGATTAGGACATTAAAAGTCAATGCAATATTTACAACATGTCTGGATTTTTGCTCAAAAGAGCCTTTCATACTAACGTCGACGAGTCGATGTTTTGGGGAGTTGCGGTCAATATGAACGCTTAATGTCAGTCCAGGATCGAAGTTAACAGCGCCAGTTAACTTCGAACTAAACAGGTGGATTTAAGAGCGGAGCGTCGAGGCTGCGGTGCAGTATGAATGGTCAACTTCGGTCCTATCGAAGTTATCGCCAGGTGCCACTGTTATCGTCAACAATTACAGGGTAGTACCGTCGCTAATAGTTGCTTATATTTTGCTCTAATGATCACCAATCGATTTAAAAATAAGTTTTATGTCAATTAGTACATGTTAATGGTCCCAAATTGTCACACTGAAAAAATCTTAGCGTGCAGCGCTACCATGCGATAACTTGCGATGACGACTGCGTCACCTACCGTTTACTTCCATGTTCACTAACTACCGAAGCCAGTATGAACGGTCCAGTTAACTTCGCAGTATACGTCGACACTCCGCTCAGACAGGAGTTAAGTCAATATGAAAGGGGCAAGAGAGAATAATGCTTAGCATAGCATACAACCCAGTGACATGAAGCAAGCACTAACGATGTGGATTCAACCAGTCTCAAGGTCTACGCAACTAATTACTTAACATTTTTAAGCATGGAAACCAAGAACTTATTTAACAATGCCACATTTCTTGGTCGGAAAACAATTGCATACAGACAACTGCGAATCAAAAACAAATCTATAAGTATTATAATGCCATTGCAAGATATAAGTGCATCGTCCCTGGTCTATTCACAATTCAAGAGTCAGAACAGACTTCGAAATTGCCGTTTTATAGCCTTTAATAAAATTCAAAATCATGAGAAACAATTCACAGGTGCAGTGTGCGATTTGGAAATTAAAAAACGTCTACAGCAAAGAACAACTTGTCGTTAAATTGTGGTATTGCATTGAAATAAGATCTCTATAGTTAAAGAAGAACATCTTAGTGAGATTTTAGCTGGAATTATGACAAGTTCCTGTAATGCAACAGTGAGAAACATGAGAGATAAATCCTACTTTATGGGGTCACAAATACCTTTGTTTCACATTTTTGTTTGACATTTCCTTGATAGCCGTTATTGGGGTTATCATATAACTGCCACGGCTATCCTTTATATTAAACAATATTATGCAATTCTTAGCAGGTATATCTATATCCCAGGTGAGCTGTTGTCAACCTGAGTCAATATATGGCTGTGCTCAGAGGTATTTCAACATGTTAATTTAACAATTTATCAAAATGGTCTTGTTCAACTGCATTGCTAGCCAGACAAATGACAATCAACTGAACATTTTTACCACTGTTACAAATGTGAACTGTTCAACCCTTGGTTAAGTTACTTGAAAGCTGCATTCCCCTTATGTTTAGCTGTCAATAGGCCCATTCACTCAAGAAAAAGCTTCGCGGAGAAAATGCACAATTCCATTCTGACAAAATTTCCCAAATCCGCGACCGTTCATGCGACTTTGGAAATTCCACAATTTCTGTCTTACCCTAGCAAATGAAAATACAAATGGAGGGAAAAGAATGTGCCGCTGACACGAACACAGCTATTTATCAGGTCTCGTGACTCAACTGATTGATCAGAACTGAATTTTGCCCAGCTACCTCAAGTTCGTTCCTGATTCTAACGAAAGCTGGCCCAGCCTTCTTTGTCCCAGACAGCTGGCCATCCACTACCGCTTCCCGCTACAAGCCGATGAGTAACTCAGTCTCTGCCTCAGACTACATTTTTGGATAAACTAAATTTTTATAACGAGACAACAGAGATTTCGAGACTTTTTTGAAGTAAAGCGTGAATTCTTGTACCATGCGCAGTGCGATGTATCATCAAGCATGTGTAAACAACTGTCATGGCATCTGGAGCATTTTCCGAAATAAACTCCGCAGCGTTCTTGCAGTAATTTTTTTCCGCAATCCTGATTCTGCAAAAATATTGCGCAGAAATTTCCGCAAAAAAGTCGCATGAACAGGCCTAACGTTGAATTCCAAACCAAAATGATTTGGTATTTAAAAACATCATCTTGCTGGTGTAGAAATATATCTTTTTCAGTAAGGGTAAGATGCCCACTACTAAGTGTGATTGGATATCTGTGTTTGACCAGTGGTACCCATGGCTCAGTGGCTAAAGCGTCTGCACGGTTAGCAGAAGGTACTGGGTTCGAGTCCCGGTCGGGGGCAGAAATCTTTTCGGACTTCCATTCATTAGGTCACGTGATGTGACCAAAAATGGCGTGCTGACAGGACAGATTGTTCGCAGCATTACCACGCTTGATTTATTGCCAAATAATAGGTTATTGAAAGTAGGACTTCTATAACTTTTCTGATAAATCTCAAGTTGCATAAAACGAAAACAAAATGATAATTAAGAAAACTGAAACGGCACTTTTGAGCTTTCATCTTGATCATTTACATCAAACCAATTTGGTCTTGCTATCGTCACCAGGAAATTTTATTAATGAATGTACTTTTCATTTTACCCAAGTTTTACTGAAAAGACATGGTCACGTGACCTAATTAATGGGAAAATCAAATTATTCAGGCTTTATGCTATCAGAAAATACATATGGAGTTGAAATTTATAGCCTTGCAGTATTTGGCTAAATACACAAACTTGTAGATAAGATCCTGCATAACTTTAAGATGTTGAAAGGTTTGTGTATTGGTGTGGATTGTCATACTGACCTTTGACCTCATTCCTGTATTTCCATCATTGGCTCATTACAGACTGTAATCAGTGTTTGTGTTCAAATGGAATATCCGTCATTGCTGCAAACTCCAATGGGACACTTCTCGGCACGCAGAACAAACAATGTATCTGCTGGGTGGTTTTTCAGTTGTCATGGATGACCATAATTTTACAACTCACTGCAATGTTTGGTGTACTGGCAGACCTATGATGTCAGAAGGGGGCACCCAACCAGTTTTCTTGTGAAAAATGTTAACGGGGCCTCCAAAAGGAATGTCCCCCCTCCCCTAAATACGCCTGTGTTTGGGGGTACCTTAGCTACAGTACAGACCTTGGAAACTGCGACGGGTCAATTTCATGCTGCGTATATTTAATGAAAAAATGAGATAAAAATTTCAATTATACGTGATTGGGTCCTAAAGGGGTGAGACTTTACAACATGTTTAGGAAATACAGTGGTGCCACCTGCGGATCCACTGATAACAAGGTAGAGGTACAACCATAAATATTGGGGCTCCACTTGTGTGACTCGCTTTTACAAATTAACCCAACTTTTACTGATAACCATGTCAAACGCACTTATCTATAACAAGGCCCATGCCAGGTGACATCTCTATCACTCGTTAATACCTGTGCCAACCCAAGACTTCTTTGGGCCTGGCTTATCAGTGAAAGTGCTCACTTCTGTCAGTTTATTTATGTGACACATGTACAGGTAATACCAGGGTGATTTCACCTGGAGCAAACCCAAGCTTGTAACAAGCGATGAATATCCAAATTCGATTTTAACCCTATAGGAGTAGTTTCTGCCTTACAAAAACCACCCAGGAACCTTCTACTTTGACAAGGGATTGGTCTTAGGTAAGTTGGTTGGTAAATATTAACATTTCATTTCTGCTCACATAGTACAAACTTCAT
This sequence comes from Phoronis australis, assembly GCA_002633005.1. Classification (NCBI taxonomy): domain Eukaryota; kingdom Metazoa; phylum Phoronida; family Phoronidae; genus Phoronis; species Phoronis australis. The sequence goes on along the minus strand of NMRA01000177.1, from coordinate 474,368 downwards.
ATTGGTGAATGAAATAAGATGATAGTATTGAATACAATACAGTGTCACCAATTTAGGACAAAATATGGCAGGACAAATATAAAAATTTTATTTTTGATATTTTCATAAAAGGCAAATAGCACCAAATAAATGCTTGTTCTTATCCCAAGCTACCAGATACTGTTTTGAGAAATCATGAACATTTGAAACAATGTTAGAAGTCTATAAAAAACAAAAAATGCCATTTCGGTAATCGCTTTGTATGGAATCGGTGAAATTTTATCGTACATAAATTTTGTTTCTAACAAGCAGAAGAGGTTCCAGATTACAGTCACAACCATATAAAGGAAACAGACAAGTTTGACAAACAACTTACAATCAGCACTTATGTACTGTTCATGTGAACAAAATGAAGAAAAAGGTAACTACTTGTTAAGACAATTGAATGCCAGTGACAATAATTCAAGATGGTGAACTTTCAGTTTGTGTGAATCAAATGTTTTTATTGTATTTTCATGCATGACAACCCACCGACTTAACATAAAGTCACATAAAAGGATTGATCTGGGATGTTTTAAGTTAAAACCTTTACATTTATTGTGCGAAAACAAATTTTAAAATGTTCTGGGTACGATCTAAAATGCTTAAAAAACTTATAACATATTAAGTAATAGGATTAGCTAGAACTTTTCTTTAAGCTAGTACTGTTAACAGCAAAAGTGACTTGTAATAACTATTATGCTTGAAAAAATCTGATTACAAAATGGCTTAGGCATCTTTCTAACCGTCCTGTTAATTTCTTCTGAATCTCAGACATAAGAGCATACTACTCTGACTTCGAATTGGTCTTCCGCCCAGCAATCATGGCAGAGAATTCTGGGAAGTTTCGTTCGAACACTTTTTGTGTGTTCTATAGAACGTTTTAGCTAAAATCTATCAAATGGATGCTTGCGTGAATCGTATGTGAATCCGACTATAGACAATACAGTTGAAGCGAATACAAAAACTCAAACAGAATAGTATAATTATGTGGCAGCGTCATAGGGATAGTGTCAATGAACTGGATGACAAGACCTGAATGCAGTGATAGGAGGAAAACTATAGTGATTAGCCTAACCAAGTGCTCAGAAGAAGCTCTTGTACCCCACACACTTGTCACTAGTCAATAATAAAGCTTGATCAGATAACCCCAATTACACCACTTAGACAAACCACTTTAAAGGTAATTATACTGTGAACAAACAAAGTAACAGCACCAATTGTGTCCCTGGCCACCCTAAGAAGGTTTGGTCTTGTTGAAGTTTTATAAGATTTGCCAACACTAATAGACAGAGGGTGCTTATAAGTAGTACTCAAATCCCTCCTAAATGCTCAAAACCTAAGTCAAGCGGCGTACCTGTAGAGGTTATATCAATGAAATCTGACCAACATGACAGACATTTGAAATTATAGTTCCTTATTTTTATCAAAATGATGCACCAAAGTAAACCTATATCATTTTTTAAGTTCTCTTACCAAAGCTACAAGACAATGTTATAAAAAATTACAAGTATTCAAACAAAGTTAGAAGCCGTTGAAAAATGAAGAAATATAAAACAGCGATATGATAATAATTAGTGATTCTTACCATACCAGCCAGCAAAAATGTTATTGATGGAAAGTCATTTAGCCAAATATCTCAACAAAATGAATACCGTATCAAGAATAATTTCTGTACTATATAACTAGCGAAGTATAAGCTGTCAAAATAGGTAAAATATGAATATTTATTCAAAAATGTAATTTAGTCAACATTTGAAAAACTTGAACGAAAATTTGATTTCATGAATTTTCAGAGCAAATAACGCACCGGCAAGTTAATGTACTGATCTTTCTCACTTGAGTTAATACCTACCTAAATTTTTGCTTATTTCATTTTAGTTCTAAAAATTTCAGAAATGTGACAGTCAGCTTGACCCATAACTTCAATGCAGTTTGCACCAGCCATTCCAGTGTTAGAAATCAGAGCCAATTATTTGGTGCTCAAGTCTAAAGTACACCGTGTAACCCTGATGGTTATGTGACTCGCAACACACCTCTCTTCCACAAAGTTATTAGGGTCGACTTTTTCCCACTTTACCGATCCAGGTAAGACAATTAATTAACCCAAACCTGTCAGGTAAAACAGCCCACACTTCAGTTTATCAATGCAATCAGTGGAGCTACCTGCTTCCAATACACACAGCGGAGTTGATTGTAAAAGATTAAAGGGACACCAATATGCTACAACTGATAAATGCAATATCTTAGTGGCAAGACTCTACACAAAATTCCTGATGTGTGACAGGTTACACAGGTTACACTTTCAGTAACATAAACGGACAATTGTTCTACAAGAGGAGAATTAATTTCGGAAACTGAGTTTTGATACAATGAGATAAGGCAACCTGCAGCCCAATGTCAAGGTCACTGTCAGAGTGATTGACAGTTATTGACAGTTGTTCAGTACCACTTGGTCAAAAAAATACACAGTAACAAAGCAGACGATCCACCTGCTCTGTGCACCTGCAAGACGATTGTCAACATTACGAATTTTCAGTGGCTGACTACACCTTGCTATTTTATGTTGATAATATTGATAGAATTTTTTCAGTATATGTCTTTTCACAAGTTTGAGAGATCAGAATTCGTGCATCTTACTTTCAAGCTCTGCTGAACTGGTAACTATTCTGAATTGTATTAATCACTATGATACAGAAGATATATCTTTATAATTCGTTTATCACTACAATTAAGTGGGTATGTTATCTTACAACTTTTACTGAGCTGTTACAGACAAAGTAAGAATGCATAGTTATGGAAATCTAGTTAATATAATGAAATGGGACACTAAAATACTACCAGAAAAGATTAAGTAGACTTATACAATTTAAGCTTAGCCTAGGGGATGGATCAGAAGTCAGGACTATTTCACAAAGATGTGGGCTCAGAAGTATGTCCATTCAAAATATCTATTATAAAGGTGAATTGTTATTAAAAACCAAAGCTACAGTTTTAAAGGCAATATTTACATTTGGAATATATTAATGTTTCTTTTCACAGATGCCTGTCTGAGAGATCATTAGCATGTATGCTACCATTTTTCCCATAGACACCAGACAACAATTGGAACACAGAAATGAGCAGCAGTTTATTTACCAATTTTTCCGGTCAGCCCTTCAAAGAGTCACACTGGCAAAAGCTCAAATAAAGGCCAAAGTTTATACGAAAAATCTAAAAGAAAATCAAAAGGTCTCTTGGAGGGACTTCAAGGTGTACAAGAGCTAGCAATATCAAAGGGTAAGAGAGAGGGTTGAAAGGGAACTAATGAGGTTTGGGTGGAGAAGAATGCCAAGTAGGGGCCTGTATTGTGGTGATTTAGCAGACCACAAGCTGCTGTTGCATAATCACAGAATGGACTTCAGGTAGTTTCAGGTACATTGGCAATGATACCACATTAACAGCTTCATTCAGGTGAAAATTAGATTGGGACAAAAAATGACAATTTGGAATTTGTATTGTGATTGCTTGTTATTCCACAAACTGATTGCGTAATTGTAACAGTGCGCACCTGTAGCTTCATGAAACTTTGCATACCTGTATAGATATAATCTTATCAGATTTATTGTTGTGAAAATTACAGCAAACCAGCACTAACAAGTCAGCAAACAACACCGGTCACAGATTTTTCACCCTTCCTAATGTTGCGGGTTTTTTGGCTAAAAAAGGCCACGCATAAAGATTTTATTCACAATCGAGACATTCAATTTAATTCACCCCCCATTCAACAGTAATAGAGTATTATGTATCACGTTTTAATGAACCTTGAGTGCCTGAATCATTCTACAAGGTTCATGGCTTTTACAAAGACATGCGGAACGCCGACAACAATGATTTTTGGCAAAAATGAATGAACCACCGTAACGCAGTTGGGAACAAATCAGAAATGGATGAAGTTTAACATTACAGGCTGAACTCTTCCAGTACAATAGTCTGTTGTAACACCTTCTCTAAAGAAAACAAATCCATGTCTCACACTAGAGATCAGATACATGACATGCTCGAGTTAAACGCCCAATTAAACCCTCATCATGGTTATACAAACATCCAAGTTGGGCCCCTGTTACTAGTTTTTCATAACATATTTGCTCTGAAATTAGGAGGGCATTCATTTAAGGCAGATGACTTGTGATATTGGCGAGAACAAGCAAGATCACTTTACTGAACAATATAACAAGGCTGCCTCACAAAGAGATGGATGGCAATGAATTATGGGAGAAAATAGTACCTTAACATCCAGATTTCACAACTGCTATTGTACAAGATTTTGTATTGCAAGTGTGGTCTCACCACAAACAGCCCAATTGAACACACTACAGAACAGCTCGAACAATACTCACTTCAGTTCACAAATAACTTCTATCAGTTTTATTCAACAAGTTTATATAAAATGGGGAAAAGTCTTCCAGTTAAAAACCTTGGAAATGAAGCCATATTCCAAAATCTAACAATTATAGTATTAAGTTGTAACCCACACACAAAATTCATAACCTATGTGTAACTGTAGACACCCTGGTGATTTGAAATCAGAAGCGCATTTAAGGTGATAACATGTGTACGGGATGAAGAATAATTATATCGCGACACAGTGGTGGATTTACGAGGACTTCAGGGGGGCTTAACACTCCAAAAAAATACCTGCGGGCACAACAAAACAATGCCAATAGATCAACAAACCCCCCTTCCAATGACGGTACTAGACAAAATCACTGGAGCGTGAAACCAGTCATGAACTTATAAAATGCAAATTTTTAGAAAAAAATAACATAACATAATACACGAGGTCACACATAGCTTCACTCAATTTCATCTGCAGCATTCTCATGGCTCAAAAAAGTAAAAGTTCAACAACCTGGGACGATGGCCTCGCCTCATTGAAGAACACCCTACAATTCAACATTTCTAGGCACAATGGTCTCGCGTGTTTAAAAATGCACAACAATTTAATGTGTTTATCTCTAGTCGGACACCAGCATTTCAGTAAATGATAGAGGAATAATAACCGTCTTCTACGGTTATTAATACAAAAGACAAATTAAATCTTTAAATTCATTTTGTTTTTAAATTCAACATTATCCAGATAACCAAGGCCTCGATGTAAAACCATCCTTCCACAAAGGGCATCAATCACCTTTACAAATCAGGCCTAATTTTCTCTGAATTCAGGTTTCATCAGTTCGCATTGTCTCGTTCTGGGCCTAGATTTAAAAACATCCATGTATGATTAAGGGGTCTCAACAAATTCATAAACCAAGTCCATTAATTTCTAAAAGGCTGCATTCTGGGTTGGTCACTGCATTAATTTGGCCAATTCTCCATTTCTTCTTACTAAACCCACCTAACACAACACAAACTCAACAGGCCAATACCTTTTTGTCCCCCAATCTATTAGGTTTGATGACTGCAACACTGGCCCACAACAGACATCTAATGATCTTGAAGGAAGAGTGATCATTATCAATAAGACAGGTACAGGTAGCAGACTAAACAAGGTTCAGGGCTACTCAGCCATTGTCTGTCTTGTTTGCCCTGACCAATTGGTGCTGCCATGTGACTGGATAGTCAGTACACACTGATGTAAGCCTACAATTTGCATCTGCACTGGAAAGTCTGCCTGAGCACAAGAGCTCATATTTTGTGTACCTAATTACCTGTCCTGTCTGGCTTTAATGAAAGGCAAAATTCACCCTATGTATGTTAACTCATCTGACTCTATGCATCATACTTTTAATACTGGATAAGTAAAAATTTAATAGTCTCTACCCCAACAGCCAGTGTAGGTTTGGCCACACAGCACTGACTTCTGCATGCCTCATGAAAATGACTAAGTTTGACGAATTTCAAATGATCTTGCAGCACTATTGAAAAGGGTTTTTGTACACGAGGGGTCTATGGCCTTTGTTACAGTACAACTGCTTCAGGCTAGAAACATTTACTGCATGAAAATAAAATTACTTTGCAGCTTTTTCATTCATCTTTTAAAATGCTAGGAACCTTTATAACATTAATTATGCTGACCTGCACCATTCCTCAGCAAGAAATGGCCCTGGCTACACCAGCCATGATTACTGCATTCACTAACACCTTAAATGGATAAGGGTTTTTAATGTCCACTTATCACACTCAGGGAATGTCACCCCTAAGGACTACTATAAACTGACTGAGTCCAGTCCCAGCAAGCCAAGCTTGACTTCAGGTTGATTTAACTACAAATTAAGACCAACTGACTCAACAAAGCTTGATACAAATACCAGTCTCAAACAACTGTCAGACACAGGGCCATTAGTAGTGAAACTAAACTCAAATTTACAGCACTTCTCCACAATAATGTAGACTAGTCTAAATCCTAACATGGAGCTTTAGAGGGTCAACAAACAAAGCATGAATCCAGGGGTCCAAGTATTTGCTGTTACAGGGGTAGATCCGTAGGGGGTCCAGACGGTCTGCTCGGGGAGGGGGGGGGAGAGTCACTTCTACATTAATGTGAAGACAGGAGACCAGTCCCACCCTATGTTTTCCCTGGTCGACCCTCCCTTAGCCCCTAATTACCACACCTGTGTCTGCAATCATTAAATACCAGACTTGCAGCCAGTCATTAAAGGTGAATGGTGATAGCTTTAACCCAGACCACAGTTCTGGGAGTAGATTAATCGCTTAAAGTAAATTAATTGCACCTCTGTGTGGTTGAACCACTGCTTAACAACTGACGAAACCATCACAAATCAGCGCCAAGCTGAGTGAGAACTAGAACGCACAGACCGCGAGCTGCGACCAGGAACATAATTGACACTTTATTTGTAATTGCCATCACTGGCTCACAACTATCACTACAGGTGGGGTATGCGAGCCTGGGACCGTATGAAAGACCAGTTCCAGAAGCCAATGTTACAGCCAGCCCTAGACATTTTTTAACAATTGGAACAAGTTAAGAATAGTTAGCCACTTAAATTGAGACCGCGTGTACAGATTTGTCCTGACGGATTCATTTGAAGAATGCCTTACATGGTTAGGAAAATGTATATCAACAGGTTTACTGTAAATCTGGGCACCTTGAGCAATCCTCCAGTCCAGTCGGCAGTACTTTACTAAAGTCAATAAGACCTGCTGGAGTGAGACAACCACAGTAATAATTCTTTAATTTGGGGCAAAATTGTTTGCTAAAATAGGCATTTCTCTATTTTTCAATTGCTTACGAAATTTTGAACTGTTTGGGTAAAAGAGCATCCTGAACAACCCATGTTTAAAAGCAAAGTAAAATTTCTTGACAAAGCTATTTTTGTGCAGAAATTTAACAAAATTAAATTTCACCTGTCGAACTATTGCGCCTCACACTAGCACCTATACCTCACAAGCCTTGGGGATGATCTTGTAGTGACAATCAGGTGGACAAACACAGAGAAGACTTCCTACAGAAGTCCACACTTCCTGCCCAATGTTCAGTACAAGATTTATCTCCACTCATGGGTCAGTTACCGGTCAGTTTGAAGGGAGGCTGAAGCCTGATGCACTGGCTGCAAACCGTCAACCTCTGTCCGAGTAATGGTCAAGGCAATGTCAACTGGTCTAAAGAGCATTTCAGAGTGTACTTGACTAACTGAATTGAACAGGAGATTACAATACATTAATACCTGACTCACAAATGCCACATTCTCAAACAACGTCAAAATGGGTGCAAGAATCACTTTTGCTGGTGGTTTGTGTTGCCCCAAAACAGCTGGCGTTTTGGATAGGAAGTCTGTAACCAGACCTTAGACTTCAAAGGACACAAATGCCCACAAGATATAAACTTTTGTTTATCGCTGCCTAGCGTCTAATCAATTATTGCAGGGAGTAAACAGTGCTTTTACACCAACTTTGACTTTAAACCCAATAGGGTTGGTGAGGAAATAAACAACTTCAGGAGAAAATAACTGGTGCAAGGACAGCACATCTGTCTGGCTAAACGCTAGCATTTTCTCCACACATGTGTACCTAGTGACAGCATTTTCTTGGCTTCAATGAATAAGCTTGACTTTGGTTTCATGTCTAAGAAACATCACACGAAAATGGATTCACGTGACTTGACACTTGATGCATGATCACTAAAAACATTCAAGTCACATTTGCTGACAAACAAGTAGTGCTACAATATCAAAAAGATAAGTATGCAAATCGCATATGTAAATAGAGGATAAGTGCAATTCGATTGGTCAACTGAACAGTGTTTTCTCACTGCTCAGGAAAAGTCTAACTAGGGATGAGCAAGCTTAACTGATAGAAATAGGTTCTGTCTACACAACATGGTAAGTCTTCCACAACTTTGCAGTCAACTGTTGTGTGCGACTAATCAGACATGTAGGCAAGTAATCCGACTTGACTTATCGAGTCAAAAATTTGTAAACGACTTGCCGACTGAAACAGAGCATTCACTGACCAATTTCGCTCTAATTTAACGTTCAGCTGCAGACAACTCAACGACTTCTGTTACCATACGGCATTTGCATCACTGTACACTCCAATTGCCATAAATGAAGTCTACATAAAGTTGCTATACTCAGGCTCCTGTACAACTAGTACAAGCACCTAGGCAGAGCTTATGCTGGCTGATAATTAAGACCCACCAAAATCCGATTATATCATGCACACACCCAATCTCATACACAAGACAGTCAAACAAATTAGCAACAAATCAACTTACCAAACCATTACATGTGGAGATGGCCACTTTGGAGCCCTCTTCTCCCTTTATTTCACCAACAAAATGACAGGGATTAAAACCCTTTTTCACAAGCCTCGAGTCAGTCACATTACCAAATCTCGATTTCTTTCGCTCTATCACCATTCCAGGTGCGACTAGTTTGTGGTTGGGTTTCAGTGACAAGTGCATTTTTCTCCCGTCCACTTCCATGTGATAATGCACATTCTGGTCGGCATCACGTTTTCGGAGATCGTGGTGTACTTTTCGTGACACAAACTGTCCACTTTCCGTCACTTTCTCTGGTGTAGTGATGTGATAGTCCTTTAAGGTTTGCACAAACTCAGCTGATAAACAAAAAAAAATAAAAAATAAACAGACATTTTAAAAAACAACAACATTCTTTGCTATGGCACTTAGTGTTTTAAAAATTGCTAACAAAAAAATTAAACATATTTCACTTAACAATCTTGCGTTTGTGACATTTGAGAATTTTACATTCAAATCCATGAAAACACTTTTGGTCTTGTAAGCACATTTCACAGGTATAAGGCTCAAATATAACAATTGCAAGCCCATTATATCAAATATGGTTGAAGGTATGTATCCAGTGAAATGATGAACATGGTAAATATCATGTCAAATTTCTCAACAACAATTTTGAAGATTGACTATGTTGTTGGCTGCGGCTGAGCAACATATTATATAAGTTCCATGTCAATATAACAGGGAGAGCATAAAAATGGACAGATAGCGACTTTTGCAGTGTTGTTTCCAAAAATGAAGAATTTTACCACTTCTGCATGGTAGAGAAAACACACAACTTATCAAGTTTGAAAGTTTTTTATGTAAAATCATACATTCAAACAACAGATTTTCAAGACGGCTTGGTATCAATCCAAAAGGAGCAATTTCACATGGCAGGTTGGAAGACACCAAGAGACACTTTACTGTCATAATGACACCCTTGCAGCTGATAGTCTGTTATATATTACCCTATATCGAATTTCTGATCCAGTGCAGCCTTGGCTCTGCCATTCAGATCAACACAAGTAGTAAAGGAAAGCACGCTGGTGTTAATTCAAAACAAGTGGGTAAAACCTACGTAACACCCCCACTATTCCCCAACACATTGTCTATAGTGTAGAGCTCTAAAATGATAAAGCATTGAATTGGTGCTATTAATATTTTACGCAAAAATTGAAGAAAATGAAATTTCACTCGTCTGCCACACTGTGTCCAGAATTGGTAAGACTTTACAGTGTGGGAAAAGCTTGGCCTTTTTAGTTACGTTTGTCAGGATTTTCGTTAAAACTATACCGTAATTAGCAAGGGTGTAAAGACAATAAATTTGCACTCTAGAACCAAAATAGACATTGCAGCATATGTAAGATATATACCCAACCAACAGTCAGTATCAATAATCGTTAGCTGTGATGTAAAACTTGATGTTCTATTTCTGACATTCCTAAAGTTTTGCCACTAACAATGTACACTGCAAATACTCAAATATAAAATGTCATTTGATGATAGTTGTACAGACCAAACTACATTAGCAATGACATAGAACTTCCAATATATCCACGAACAGTTTGACATTTTGTGCCGCAAGGCATCATAAACTGATAAATCCCCACCACAGCTCAACTTATCACTTTACCCCTGAACAGTAGCACCAGGTAGCGCTCACTGACTACCCTATGTTTACATTAGTCTGATATACACACACATTATAATTATAAACCAGGTAAATATTTACATCAAAGACATACAGGTGTTGACCAGAGCTTCAAGGTAAACCCGAACTGATTGAATTCGATACAGGCTGCGACATGACTTCTCTAGTGGGTAAATAAAGTTATGAATGGCGCTTTTGAGGATCAACGCTAATTGATCTCTCAACCTGTCTAGTACCAAACCTGCGTTGCCATCATTTGTGAAAAGAGATTACATCATTTCATTGATGAAACTAAGCCTGCATTCAAACTCTTGGCTTCTACAAAAAATACATGCAATTCCAAATTTCAAAGAGACACTAATACATATGCACCTGATGTCGTTGAGGACAAACTTTGATAACAACATCCAATAAAAATAAATAGTTTATAAAGTAATATTCATTTTAAAAATCCAAAATCAAAAAATAGTCTGTAACTTTACATTAACAGTTTTTTTGAGTACATCTCACCACACAGTCATATAACATAAAAAAATGAAATGAATACATAATTTTTAATAAATACTTAATTAGATCACAGAGTCAGAATTATGGTTGGTAGGCTCTCATAACCAAAGCAAAACTCATCCCTTTGACTGACAACCCTCTGCACCATTCTGCTACTGGTGCCAAACCCCAGGACCTTGAAAGCCAAACGGCAGACCTACCTAAACAGTGAAATAATGGGCCTATTTAGGACAGTAGTGTTGATTGTCATACCTACAAAATGGTTCATTATGTTAAAAGTCACAGGCATATCCAGACTACAATAGACACAGGTAACTTATAAACAGATAAAGTCAACAAACTCCACTCCTGGAGCATAAAGAAGCCCTATGCCAGATACAAAGCAAAGTTCTAGTCCTACAATACACACCACACCCAGGGGAATTGGATAGCTCAGCTTGGATATCCCCTGGGACTGTCCAAACAGCAACTGGATAGGGACACCCACAGTACTTGGACTAACGTTGGGAGACTGCAGAAATGGTTTCTAGTAGTAAATATAATTGAAGCATGTTTAACTGAACACAATATCAGTAGACTCTTGGTATACTGTTCACAAATTTAAAGTGGCATTTCACTTTTAAGATAGTGATCTTAAGAAAACTCAGCCAAGATATGGAAAATACCAAGAAATCTCGCAACTCTCTGCGCAATTAAAATTTGTGTCACTCTGAAACTATATTGAACTGAAATTATTATATTTTTTTTCTAAATTCAATGTTTGAAATTCCTCACAATGTAAATGGAATTGACAAAACAAACTAAACTAAGAAGCAATAAATGTCATTGTACTTGCGAATTGTCTTATTTAAAAAATAAATTCACGTTTAAGCTACGTCTGTAGGAAATAAATTTATTGGTCTTTACAAGTACAATAACAGGTTGGATATAGCGGTCCCTGATTTAGAGAACTCATCCACTAAGTAACGGGCCCGTTATTCAGTGATTGCCCGAGTCCTGTGATGCAACTACGGTAGAATCGTTTTAAAAACAAAAAAAAATCTAAATTGGTGTTTTTGCCTCAAAACCTGTTGAACAGCCATGAAGTTACGACTGCATAAAACTCTATGACCTCGTGTAGCTAAATGTCAGGACAAAAATGACAGGGGATAATGTCCAACGCGAAGAATTCAAGACATGTGCAAAAGCGATCTTACAAGCAGACCCGTGAAGCTGCAGTGTAAACATATTGGTGATCTATCGGTAGAGCGACTCGAGCATTCGACAACAAGGATCAAACGACCTCACAACACTTCTTTGAGGTCGTACCCATAAACGTATTGTGACGAAGCCATTAATGTGGTTAAATCTCAATAAGGACAAACTCGACCTACCTTGTCTTTCGTCTGGAAAGTTGTAGGCAGCCGACACCTGGCTTGCGAATAGAGTCAATGAAATCAGCGAAAATAAAATCCAGCACGATTCCACAATCAGCATTTTGAAGTGAGATTTTTGCGTACAGTTTGTAAGTAGCATCATCGTCGATCGCTTTCACAGATCATTCATAATTTCAACACGGTAAAATACTGTTCCAAGCACCGATTTGTATAATCGCGGCCTTTTAGACTAAACTTTGTTCTAAGCTACCGCAGCGCACACATTGGCTTTTTATCGTCTGCAGAGATTATCCACGGTCCGATTGGCGGACGGGTTCACTTCTTGTTTGTAGGGGTAGTCGTGGGTCTTGAAACGTACAGCCGGTGCAAAACACGGTAGTTGAAACTGTTGCAGTCTCAGCTATCTTGATAGTTGGTTTCAACGGCGTTATTTGCTGATTATCTAACAGCCATACTAAGATACGGCCTTGTTGTAATAACTTCTTTTACTGAGTTGATTTATAAGGATTGTTTGTAAAAAGGGTCACTGATTCGAAATAGACCCAAGCGATATTTCGGTTTAACCTCTGACCCCATCGGCTGACCATCGCAAGGTGTGTAAAAAATCGTTTGATACACAGTAGGATCGCAAAGGAGGTTTCACACTTTCCTGAGACGAGGTAAACTGAACTGATGTGAACAACCGTCTTGATCTGCTAGTAGTGCAGGAAACGGTGCGAAAACATTGTGTTTCCCTCGAGTTAGTATTGCAAATTGTCAGAAATATGTTTCAAACCGCTGTTAAGATAATACAGTCCTTTCTATGTGAACGTATTTGCTTGTCAAAAAAACGTTTGTGGTCAATCAGCCTGAATTTGTTTTAAATGTTAAAATAGTTTTTTGTATTTTTTCGAAAGCCTCCCAACCGTTGACTGTGTAACATTTGCCTAGCGTTCACGTACTAACTGTGGTTCCCGCTTATTGTTTTACCCATAATCCCATAGGCGGATCCAGGGGGGGTCAAGGGATCCGTACTCCCCTTCTTTGCTTCATTTTAGTGATACCAAATCTAGAATTTTCAAATTGTTGACTTGAACCTCTGCTTTCAATTCAAAAACATTGATCGCCTCCCCCATTTAAAAATCCTGAATACGCACCTGAATCCCAACATTACATTCATGTGTTTTTACTCCAGCGTGATTTTTGTACTCTACGCGTTTGCATTTTTTTCTTTTTTTCGGTTGGATGTATTCAGTGAAGTTATTGCGCGTACTGACAAATCATGATATCCAATATCCATGACCTGCGTAACAATACGTCGAGACTCGCATAATTAAAGGACATTTGACGCGGTCAAAATCCCGTAACTGTTCTTATTGTGTGAAGTTAATCGAAATCTTTTCATGTTAAAAAGCTTATGTCATGGCGTCGTTGAGTGAGCAGTCGTTTACACATTTGATACATGTCTTTAGAGTAGGTTTCAAAGCAAAGGACGTACGCTGTATAATTTCTTTAACCTTTATTGTGCTTTATAAACATCTTTTGAGAGAAAAATGGTAAATAAAATGTTGTATTCATCCAAATAAACACGGAACGATCATGCTGTACAACGTCAGTTTGTGTGGCGCACTTTTCAATTGTAAGGTTTCACATTTTTTTTATTCAAACACCTTGAAAGTCAAAGACCTGTAGGCCTACGAGAGACTAATGTCAACATTTGTTAATGAAACTTCCGTGGGCCTGAGTGTGTGCCTGAGCAAAAAATCTTTTCGTAAAACGCATTCTCTGGAATACATGAAGCGGCATGGGACTTTATGTGCCAAGAGAGTGTTCAGCAAACTAACGTTTCCGACAAGTTAGTCAAAATTGATTTCGTAATTTTAAGAGGATTGCTGTAATAAGAGTTCAGAAGATAAAGTAAAAAATTTCCCAGGATTCATAGACATCGAACGCTTTCCGGTCGCACCATTTCGTCAAGCCGGTACTCACTGTTGTAAAAAAGCTACTGCACCAGAGGACTTTGGCTTCTTAGTAACTATCATACGAGTAGCAAATGTATTGTGTAACAGAAAGGCGAGGTGTGTTAAAGGAGCAATAAACCCGTCTTCTATCACAAAAAAAAAACAACTTATAACTTAAACCGTCTACCGTTATGAAATTAGTGTCAAATTTTCCTTGGTCAAACTGGAGGTGAGTTCAGGACTTCGAAAGAAGCGACAGTTTGTTTTTGCTAAAATCAACCTCTAAGACGAGGCTCTAAAAGTTGGCCTGTCACGGCGTGTTATTTTATGCTGAGTATGGTCTGTCACTGAGTTATTTGCTAATCCAGAAGTAAATTATCATCTGAGTATGGTACAAATTGAGACCAATTTTACAGCCGTAAAGTTGTCCAAATCAAAAGTCCGCTTAAACAGAACGCGGGATTGTACCCACTTTACAGTGAACCCATTCAAAAGTCAAGAATAGGCTAATTAACAAGTTCACATGACCACTTGTATCTAAACATAAAGGACAAAACACATTCTTTGTCAAATTTTGACTCAACACTTTGGCAAATATGTTGAACAAATTATGACGTTGAAAAGAAATAGCCCGAAATTCAACAGGTGTCAAGTCAATCTACATAGAACTATGACAGGTATTACATGATATTTTGGAAACTTATCACCTTCATCCGCAGGCTGTTGTTATTACCTAATCCTAACTCCGTTGTTTTGACTGAAACTCTTCAAGAAAAGGTACGCGTTGAAAAGAAAAACTATTAACCTGCTCTGTTACGCTCGCTGTCAGTCAAGCAAGATTCATTCATAACGCTTCGCACTTCATTGTTTGACTGTGATACCATTTCGCAGTGTTTTCACAGCGTAATCCGTGGTTTTCGAACCTTCTTCAGCTGATGGAAATGGAAAGCCTTGCGTAAGCGTGCATCACTAACAATGCGTGTGAATGGACGGAATCAAACGCATTTGAGGATTTATTTCCGTCGGAACTATTAAACGGTCCATTTTCTTTTACCTGTCTGCATCAATATTTGCCTGTGTTGAAAGGATTCGTCTTTGTTGACTTTGATCAAAAATGAGCAGAACTACTCGTCGGTTTGATCCCAACCGTTGTGTGTTGTAAGAAAGAGCGATTGTTTGCCGATGTTGATTTTTGGACAGTCGAAACTGACCAATCCCTAAGTCACATTTCCAACATTCATCAACAGAGGATTGGCGCAATTCCTAAGAGAGCTTCTGTCAGTAAAGCTGACCCAACACGTTAGTGTCTTGAAGCTGCCATAAGCCAGATTCCCGTAAAAAAATAATTTTCATTTAGACCATTAACAGAAATTCGTCTCAATTTGTTCCATACTCAAAATTGGAGGTGGTGTGGTGGCTTGGAAACTACTAACAGTTCGGGCACCACAATGAAAGTTGGCTTCCAAGGACACGCCATTTTATGCGCCGAGCGTAGTCTCTGGCGAAAACATCCTATCGGTTATTTTTAAGACCAGGAAAGCCATTGTAACTTGAAGGAAGATGTCGAGACTACTTTTGCGGAAATTGGTCTAATAATTAAACAGTTTGTTTTTCGACGGAACGCCGATTCATGTAGTTTTATTCCATTGTATTCAAGGCCATAGATCCAAAATAAAGTATACGTATCCACCTTGAGAGTTACCGTATTGATAGAAGCCATTGGAAACGCGAGCATACGAAATGAAAGTAGAGATCTCCCCGTTCTGGTCGTCTTACTTGAAGTCAAAAGTAACACAACCTTCTTCCCGTTGTCTTATATAACAGTCAGGGACCCACTTTACCGATGTCCGAACAGTAGCCAGGCCAGTTGTTGGCACGTTATTTCAAACGCGAAGATGAGATATAATTTTCATATGCAGACGACCTTTCACGAAACTGATTTTTTTTCAATACCAAGAGTAAGCGTTCATGACTTACTGATGCACTAGACAGGATTCGTTGTTCCCGCGACTACATTCACCACAGCACGCTGCTTTACAAGTAGGCTAAAGCCATTAATATTTCCCGACATCCAAATCCACGCAAGAAACCTAATTGAATAACTGAAAGTAAATTATCAAATTGACGTCACATGTGATTTACTCTTACGATTCTCAGGCAATTTTCCTGGAATAAGCACAGTCAAAATCGGAAGAGACGTAAACATAATCAGCATATGGGTAATATTTTAATACAAATCTCACATCAAGAAATTAGATGAACGCATTAGTTGTCAACGAGAAAAACCCTTCTTGAGATTCCGCCGCGGCGCGGAATTTCACCTGGAATCTTCGTGGTTCGCAATTTAACGCCCTACTGGCTGGGCTAAATCCCACGATAAATGTCAGAGTATTTTAAAACTGAAGTCGACGGCCTTGGTTTCAGCAAATTTCTGGCACAAAACGGCGAGTATTGGCGATTTCTAATGAAATCAAAAGAAAAACAACGTTTTTTTGTTGTTTTCTAATTATAGTCAAAGCTAACAAGTCTTACAAGTCAACCCCACCCAACAATGATCTCCAGAATGCGTTTTTTCTGCCGTAAAACCCACAATCCGTCAAAGAATTTAAATTTTGATTTAGACCATTTTCTGCTTGTTCACTACTCTTCTGAATAACCGACAGTTCACTATTCCTCAAGACCACGACCTATCCATACCATGACACACGGTGACAACTAGGCGATGGGCCAGAATTTGTAGGGCTTCTAGAAAATGGTTTTTGCCAGTACTTTAGGGTGGCAATTTTATTTTGGTGTTTCTTAATTCATTTACTAGAGTGTTTTCAAAATGTAAAAAGTTGCCACATATAAAATTGCACATTTTTGAGAAATTTGAGTTTCAAGTTGCATAATAACCCCCATCTAGCTTAAGAGAACTTATATTTGTAAAAACAAGTTTTTGTAAAACGGACAAGCCAACTTATAGTTGTCTAGTCTCCAGCAGTAACAACTGCTAGTTCTACAAGTCATGAAACCACCTCAGATTTGACTACTTTAACATTTGAGCCTGCCTTCATTAGGGCAAGTGGTTCAATTCAAAATCTGTTCTTTTACCAGCAAGGCAGGTTTATATGGGTTGGCCAAGATTCACATAGGAACCAGTCCCCAAAATCCCATTTTTAATCTTGCACTGCTGCAGTTTCAATACAAATTTCATAACTTAAAATCATTTAAACATGGCATTATCTGCCACTCTGGAATTACTAAAAGTGAGAACTTTTGATCCAAGCATGTTTTATTTCTGAAATGGTGCATGTATAATCCCTACTGTTTTTGCTATAGCCATATGCAAATGGTAATATGCAAATGGCAGACTCCATATTAGAACGCAATATCACATTTACTTTTTTATTACAAAGTGTCTAAGGCATTTACATATTAATAACAATAATATTAATAAATCACAAAAATCATATAACTATTTCCCTCTGTGTGACTGCGATGTATACTCTGAATAGACACCTACATTAGACAAATCTTAGTTCTTTTTTTTACATAATCGCAATCTGTACATGATTGACAAAACGTGTGCACCATTCCTAATTTAAATTCAAACACAGCTCACCACATGAGCCCACATGCAGAAAACAATCACACCAACCACTTAAGGCTCTTTGAAAAAGAACCTTTTTATTCTTTGCTCAGCGAATAGTAAACGAGTGCAATAACTCGAAGCCAACTTAGCAAAATCTGCCTCTGATACAGTAAACCTAATCAGTGCTGAAGAAATGATTACTAAACCTTCTTCAAAATAAATCACATGTGTAGTAACATCTTGAACAGAAACAACATAGCAGGGGTCCTTACACAGTATGGAAGATTCTTAATGACATCATAAACTATATTAACTGCATAAGACATTGTGGTATACAACCTAGTCTACTTCATTTACTGGGTGTCTTAACAGAGTACCATAAGATGACAGTTTATTACGGAAGATGAATATGCATTTAAGTAACACATGTATAACTAATTTTTTTTTGCCAAAGGTGTTAAATTTAAAGGTGTTCAAAGTATAAGGAAAAATACAATATAACGCTGAGAAAAAAAAAACTGCTGACTACCAAACAAGTTTGTATCAGTTTTGTGCAACTTCCAAATTACCCTGCATAGTTATTTGTTAAAAATTTTCTACTAATTATTTTATGATCACTGAAACTCCAAACTGGTTACTCATGGCAGCCAACTCATGCGGCCACACTTTACCACTGGGTGACCCCTGGCACAGTGGCTTCAATTAATCACTATTAGCACCATTAAGATGAAATCTCCATTTGTTAGTCTTAAAACACAACATCTAATGAATAATGGGTTCCAGTGTAGTTTAGAGGGGTCAACGATGATAAATCATTCCTTCCAACCAACAGAGACATTAGAAAACATCTGGCAACCAAATTTCATGAAAAATTTTAAGAACACAACTATGCTCTTGAGATCGAGGGGGTCTCCCGAAACTCAACTTCTCAGCCACTGAGGTCAAATTTTGTATCTGTATGCTCACATTTTGATCACTGAGCTAAACATATGAGAGCAAAGCTCATGTTTTTCGGAAACAAGAGGTCCCCCGCAGAGAGAACACACAGTAGTTCCAAAAAAGTTGACCAATTTTGTCAAAAACGCTCAGTTTGGTCGAAGATATGGCGAAAAATAACAAAATATTTCAAACTGAGTAGAAAAATTTTGCTTTGCAATTTCACAAATTTTCAACTGAAGACATACTGCCAACTTTTTTTTTAAAACTACTGTAAGTAATCACTTTGAGAACTAGGGACGTACGCGGAAAAACTAGACAACACAAAGCAGTATTTCAACAAAGTTCGGCACTGCTGTATAGTTCTGGCAAAAATAACGCAAAATGGGAGCTATCTTTCTCTGACACCTAAGTTGAGTTTTCGTTCCAAACCAGAAGACTTTTCAACACAGTCACACTACAGGCTACATGAAAGTTCTACTAGAAGTGTATCCTGATTCCCTAAAAGCAGGTTACACGTCTCAGCAGTGACGAAAAGACCGTAGAGTGAGCAAAAAAACCAGCTGTTCCCGTCCACAAACTCCTTAACATAACATACATATATTTCATACAGTGTCAACAGAGCAGTGGAGCCATGCATTGCCCCCTCCCCACACAGCGGATTGGTAGAGATTTGGCACTTCCGTCCGCAGTTTTCAAGACTGTTGACTTTCAACGGAGACCACCCATTAGAAAAAGATCTGAAAAACAATAAGTAAAACACAGTCACCAGAAAATGTCAAGTGTCAACTCAAATTGCCACACACGCGCGCACACACACACAATGATACCAGAAGGTAACAGTCTATTTTACACCTGATCAAACAGGTGTATTCTCATAGGTCAAAGAAATCAACTTTAAATTATGCTGTACAAAATACAACAGTCTCAGACTGGGTTTTTTGGATAGAGGTGTTCCCCATAGGATCTGAAACTGAACCCGTATTATAGTCCCAAGCATGCTCTAGCAAAGCTGCTAGAGAGTGCAAACACACGGGACAGCGAACAGTTACCGGCATATGCAATAATCCAAGCCAGACACACTCGACCAACAGGGATCAGAATAAGAGTTCCATTTTTAAATCGGTCACCTCTCATCTCCAGCTGCCCTCCAGCAGCCCAGGGGCCCCCCTGACACCCCCATTGTACTGTAGTGTGACTGATGAGCTGCGCTGGTGTGTGAATTGCTCAAGTGACCACCTCTACACAGACAAAAACTGCAGGTGACCAGGGGTTGAACAGCAGTTCTGGTGATGAATAAAGAGCATAGTTTGACAGCCGCTGAGGCAGTGACAGGTAGGGATTAGTGCACAGGATGGGCCCATGAAAATTACCACAGGCAAGTTACATGCTTTCAAACCGTCTGGGGTTGTGAAACAATGGTGAAACAGCTCTTAGGACCAAATACATATAATCGCCAACTGACCTACTGATCTTTTCTGTGAACTCGCAGAGTTTATGAAAAGACAAGTCTGAGGTACACAAAAAGGTCGCCAAACAATTTCTGAAGTAACGCAGGTTCTCACAGAATTTGTGAGAAAGCTAATCCAAGTTTTTCTTAGCAGAAAATTTACAATCACTTCATGAACAACTACCACACACGCAATATTAGCAATAATACGAAATAAAATAACACTTTTCTTGACATGGGCACAGTACTTTAGGAGTTTCAGGGAACATGATGAAAAATATCATAAACCTGCCTTATGACACTTAAATCTCTTAGTTTTACTACGTTTTTCTATACTAGCATTTTTTCACATAATGGTAACAGTTACCAATTTATTAAGACATACACAAAAATACGATACAATAAAATCCAGCCCAGAAACCGCACTGAGCAATATATCCGAGTTTGAATTCAGACCGAAAGTTCCCTGCGTCAATGCTTTGACCATATGGCTGACCTACAATTGGACTATAACACCCAAGCAGTTCTCTCTCTTTCTCCAAAAGTGTTGAAAGAAATCAAGAGCTCCTATTGCTATTCAGGTGATGGGGGGAGAGGGGACTGACACAAAGCAGAGGCCACTGGCCATCCAAATGGACACTAAGGACCTGCCTATTGCCCATGGTCACAGATGCAAACGTGGCAATTACCTACTAATTACAAGTCAGGGGGATAAACCAAAAAGGTGTGTCAAATACGAGACGACATCAGTATACACGAGGACCACCAAGGTTTGGCTTGCTTCACGTGATACGGAGAACGACTACATCTTCTTATTTCATTTTCATAGGAAGTAATAATAGAGCCCCCTAACTCGCCAGTCTGGGTTTCTATAAATCGTTGCGCAACTGTTTTTACACCTGTACACGTCAGAGGTCACGCGGAGTAAATGGTATTCACCTGAGTCGCAGATTAACACTTTTAAATCCAAATGTTTACAGACGGCACCCAACTGTTAAACACAATATGCTGGAAGGCGTTTTGATTTGGAGTCCTGACAACATCAACAAATCACTAGCTAGTTGAAATTACATAAAGACTAGACCGAAATAAGTGAGGACAATTGATTAGAAACCCACGAAACTGGATGTAGAGGGGTAGCATAATACTACTCTTAACAGTAATTAGTGCTGAGACGCCAATGTACGATAAACTCTCATGAACTTGGGACACAACATTGAGAACAGGTGAAATTTTACTTACGATTTTTTAATAAATGAATACACAGTACAAAAATGATGCTATGCCGTAACCAAGTCCAGGCTACGAACACAAAACATTTTGGCAAGAGCAACGCAGAGCGTTGAAATGCGCCCACAATTGCACCGTATACGGTATCCTTCTAGGGTTGTTTATTGGTACCATAAAGTGGCCAGTAGAGGGCATATATGTAGTATGTTGTACTCTGCAAAATGGAAAGGCATGGTCATTGTCTCCTCAATAGGCTAGGTTTCAAAATGTGAGTGATCTTCATAATACAAGCACATCCTATGCATCAGTTGCTTAAAGCACCACAGAAACATAGAATTAAAAACAAATTTACCAACATACGAGATTA
>NMRA01000177.1:397196-451758 GCA_002633005.1 Phoronis australis | reverse complement strand
GGACGGACGGACGGAGATGACGGCATAATGCGTCCACATATAAATATGTGGGCGCATAAAAACTGTAGGGCATTCACAGCAAGAAGCCCTTCAAAAATGAAAGGAAGTGCAGTTTTGGCAACCAGTTTTGGCAACCAGTTTTGGCAACCAGTTTTGGCAACCAGGTTTGTCCAAATTGGTGAGAATTTACAGTATTCCGTTTAGGGTAAAGAATCCCCCCTTTAGAACAAAATATAAGTCTTGAACCGGAGAGGGTGAAATGTAGTGGGCCAAGCAAAATTTTTTATCTAAAATCAGTAATGGCAAAATAATGCTTTAATGTTCTATACTATACCTACCACGAGACAATAGTTTGGATTTTTTGACATTTCGACAATGTCAGAACGACGTGAAAATCAATAAATGATAATTTTGGCTACCTTCTTTCTGAAATTGGTGAAATTTACCATACCACTCTCCCAAACACTAAATTTATTAAATAAATCTTCACCACATAGTCTTAAATAATGTACAGCAATGTCTTACCCCTGGCATTTCAAAACCACACACACCTTACCGACTTAATTTGTATACAACTGAAAAAGGGAAATACGGTACTGTATTCACATTGGGATTCACTTCCAGTTCACATGATGTCAGAGTCACTGAATAACTAAAAGGCTCTCCGCATCATGTAGGCAAAATGTTTTGCAACAAGTTTAACAAGACCAGTTTTACCTCACTGACGCAAGTAGGGGCAACCAAAACAAGACTGCTGAGTGTAAACATAGTTGCACCGGGTTGTACACAAGATCATAACTAGAAATGTCCCACATTGTCAAGATAACGACTCGGAATGTTGGCAAATCACTCAAATACATCTAAATCCACCAATGCTCATTCTACCGTGGACTCCAGAGTCACCAAGTGCAGCCAAAGAAATCAAGGCCCATTTTCTCATCTGACCAGACTGATAAAATACTGTTAATCGGCGTGCCAACGTTCGTGGAATCAGCGTTCCATGTAACTTGAATGTATGCATTTCTACAGGCAAGATCGATGACTGTTTCACAAACACCGACTGAGTAAAGTTTGAGTTGTTCATTGATGGAATGTATTAAAAGACAGGAAAGCGCCCCATGGACAGGTGGTACACGGTGGTGAGATCTAAGTTAATAGTTGAAAATATTGGTAAGCAAACATATCGTTCTCTTGAGGAAGGGTATCAACTACGTACCTAACAAGTCTCCTTAATATTAAATATAACCCAAATAATGTTGCAAAAACAATTCATTGATCAACAGATGTCTCTGTTCCAACCGTAAGAAATTTTGAAAGCAAACGGTCAATTCATCTTCTTTGCATATCTTTGCAATAACTATCCCAGATTGTGGTTATCTGGTGTATGCACTCTTAAGAAACACAAAACAGTCACTTAATGACCGGTCAACTCAGACAACACCACTTGTGATTGAGTTCAATTGTGACCAGCAACAATGCAAGAAGGGTATTCCAAACAAACAATTTGGGTTACTGTAAACACACCAACCAGAGCTGGGGAGATGGGAATTGAGACTGGTCCTCTCTTTATCATTGTTGTGGTCACAGCACTTACAGTAGCTAAACCCCTCAGCAATACCCAGTAGAGGGGTGCAGTTACTTAGGCCACTGCAATATTGGCATGATGAAAGACTCTGTGGTCTTCTATAAAAATCTCCAGAGATGGAACGAACTACTTACAAAAAAAATAATAAAAACAACTTAAAACATGAATGATAAGATCCAGTGGAGAATTCGAAAATCACTAGATGGCGCTAGGTAAACAAGAAAGCACTCCAATAATGACTTGGGAATCTCATCCAATGAATGCATCCATGTTGATGAACTGATTTCTGTTTTAAAACCATTCAGATGTTTTAACGTAAAAATAAGAGGCCTTTTCATTATTATCCATTAGCAACTCGGTCCGTTCCATGGCATCTTGTACTTGGTCAACAGATTTGAACGAGAACCACCGTCTACGAGAAGCCCATTGACCAGGAACCTTGATCTAAGGTCCTTTTGCGTGGAGTACACCAATTACTATGTTAGGGATGATTTCAACAAAATAAAACAGGCAAAAATAATTTGATATATCATTGACTGAAACTGGTGATCTTTCAAGCTGTTTGGCTTCTGAAATTGAACTCCTTGTAAAAGTTAGGTTAAGACCATTTTAACCAGAAGAATTACAACACCAATTAGCCAAAACAGATGCGTCAGGTTTCAGTTTCCTGGTATCCATTGATGAAAGTAGTTCAATTTGTTTTTTTGTAACTCCATGGTAGATAATTGGGCTGCTAGTCATGATGCCAGACAAAAGACCACGTGAATGCATGCATACCAATGGATCAGACTGATATCTGGATTTAGCAGCGACTTGGAAACCGCTGTCACCTATGCTCTAGTCTTGCTTCAAATTGCATGAATTCAGGTGGTTACAAATGTCAATATGTTAGTGAGCAGCTCTTTGCTCAGATTATGAGAAGAAGACGTATTCTTACTTAGCTTTACCTGGTGACAAAATTCACTCATCACTGGCACTACAAATATCTCACTAATTCCAAAGTTTCCACAGCCCCCGTAACAATTTCTCACAATACACAGGTCTCCCCCAGCAACTATTTGGTGGTCATCTTACAAATGGCAAAAGTAATCAGTAGAGCTAAACGCAATGAGTCTCAATGGATTATTCGACCCAGAAAACCAATGGTGCAGTGTTTAAATCAAGACGACACTAATCTGTTCGTGCGAAGTTGTGCGACTCGAGTAGACTTGGCGGCCATCTTGGAAAATGGTGGACGGTGTCACCACAGCCATGCAAAACCATTTCCAATGGATTTGGTAACCCACAAAACATAAGTAAACCTTTTTGAATTTTTACTCTATCACATTCCACTCTTGAATTATAGTGGTCATCTGAAAGTCTGGCGGCCATTTTGTCTTGAAAAACCAACTTCCGCCACTCCGATTATGGTAGACTTCTTTTCTCGCACTAAGTGGTGTGAGAGGATACGATTTATGCAATAAAACCTTCTGTTGCAATTATTTCCGGGTTATCCGGTTTATCCGTAAAATGACTGGACTACAGTGCAGAATATACACCCGATGAGTTCAGTATACAGTAACACCTGCTGGTATTAACTGTGGGATTGGAACTGCAGCAACACCAACAGATAACAAGAACAGCAACTGCATGAGAAATATGTCACAGCACAAGTCAGTGTTTAAACCATGTTCTAGAATCAAGAAGGACATTCTTCACTGGCGCATTTGCTATCTGTCATCCTTTGAAATTGGTTGCAATAAAATGGCGGAAATTCCTCTAATGCCCATAGGCAACAACAATTTGTCAGTTCTTCTTGAGCTTTGAAATTATTTCTAATCTAAATAAGAGATGAAGCTGATTTTATAACAATAACTGGCCCGAATCAATAGTTGTTTTTTGACAGGTGTTGCTTTATTGATCTTAATCTTCCACACAGAAGCAGGTTCCAGGATGCAAACTCTTCAGAGGATGCGTGATCACAAGCATGCAATAAAAACCCAGCTAAAGTAGGACCTGCTAGATAACCATAGTCTGCACATAAATGGTTATCATTTCCACTGCTTTCCAAAGGAACAGATGAGCAGAAGATTCCCACTGTTTAATGTCATGTGGTTCACAGCAGGAGCGGACATGATACTCAACAAGAAGCAGCCAATACTTATGTGACAACCAACACGGACCAGCAGACGTCATGAACAGCAGACGTCATAAACTGAAGAGCAGAATCAGCATTTCGGGAAAACACTAAATCCCAAACAAATGTTGAAAGAAATGGCAGCCGGGTCTTCACCCTATCGTATTAATGTGACATTTTGTCTGTTTTTAAAATTGATTTAAAAGGTTACTTTATAACAAGCGTAAGAATAGGTCAATCTGATGTAAACGAACACTAGCTGTGCCAAGCACAACAGATGTTTATATTAACAAAAGAAGAATAAGCAGAAAAACTTTGGAGAGAATGATGTGCAAACGAATCCAAAAACAAGCATGATCTCCTGATTCTTAAACACATAATGACAATGCAAACATTGGTGTTGGTGAATTTTAGATGGTTGAGAGCAAATGAACACTGACCAAATCTTACGCCTGTGAACAGCTGTCAGACTTTCCAGCTTGGTTTTTTGCCGCTAAGAAAGCCTTTGGAACCCCAGCACCGCTAATGTTGTAAGCTGGTGCTTTGCGTTTTTCCCACACTTTCTCACGGCCCCCATTATGACTGGAATTGTTTTCATCCAGTGCATAACTATGTTAATTTGAGAAGAAGACAAATATCCATCCAACTGACTCATGTACGCAGTCAGTCTGCGTGGTGGTGAAGCTCAGCACACAACCACAAGTTGGTCGCGTTGGTCGTAAGACATTGATCACAACATAATTAACTGGTACCCTAAGTTCACCACAAGTGATATCAGCAGCGGGAGTACAGAAGGTTGGGAGGATGCCAAATGAACAGAGGGGACAAAAAACTGAACTAAGGAACAGAAATTGGATAAACAAACGTCCAATTAAACTGTCTGACCGCAATCTGGTAACAGAGTATTAACCCTCTATACCATCATAGCTATTTGACATTTTAGTACAATCTGTTGTTTTGACAAGTTACAACTTAGGCATACCCATAGTTTTGCAAGTCATACTCCGGCTCAACTCATGCTGTATTTTTTGCCCCTGCAATTTGACGACTATTGCAGTTGCGCTCAAAAGATGGCCTTTAGCCTTGAAGAATTGCCAGACATCACATGCAGTACTGACAGCCTTAAACTATTTTGCATTTTCCCTCAAGGACTGGTCTCGGTAGAACACCCAGGATCGCAGACAGAAAGTTTGATTGCTAGCACGCTGGTCTTGAATATATCAATGAATAAATACAAGGCAGGTTTAAACTCCTGACCCACAATATGCATTGCCATACCTCATTAACTGCATATTAAGATAGAGAATAGCAAAAGGGAACAGCACCTTATGTGGTAAGATCAGCCGAGTGTAGTGTAGCTAGACAGTTGGTACATGAAACGGACAGACTTCTTACTATTATGTAAAACATGCCAGTCTCAACTGGCAGTCAGGTTATTGGCAGAGAGATAAGTCACACCTTAACAAGATAGTTGGGTAAATGTACAACTGGATTTTACTTCCACACTGTCACTGGGATATCTGTTGGCACACCTGGGTACTGTATGGATGCAGTGATTATGTTGATTGACAGGTCTGCGTTGACTGACAAGTCTGACGCAAACCCAGAGCTGGTGGGATATGATAATGATTAAAAAAGGGCAATACAATACGAGGGGTGGGATATTGAATCGCCTCATTAATAGCCAGCAGGGGTCGGCTACGGCAGATGCCAGAGTCAGAGAAAGTTATTATACACCAGGTGTATCAACAGGTGGTCGACCACCAGCACATGGTGTGATAGACCATGTAACAAGGGACGAGACCGTCTGCTGGCAATGGCAACTGGGGTGGTATGGCAGGTACAGCAACAGGGCCTTCAATGCCTAGATTTTGGGGACGAATATGGACCCACTTCCCCTATGAAAAACATTTAAAATTTCCCCACCAATGACGAAAAAATTGCCCTCAACCTTTGAAACACTTATGCAGAACATCATTTTTGGCTACTTGAGGCAGTACTTTCCTCCTCAGGTGAGCGATGGCCCTACATTGTATACTTCAAGTATTGGCCTAGACATAAGTCTCTAGATGCATCACAAATGTTTTTCATTTCTTTCACAGCCACAGACAGCCACCCAACATAAACTATCAGTGACATTGTCACCATCACCACAGCCATCAGGACAATGACAAAGACTATGGTTTGGCTCACAAGAGACTCCAGCAGTCTGGCACAGGTCACAGACCAAAACCAAAGGGTGAGGAGTGACATATGGTGAACAATTGGGGTCAAATAGATTAGCATCACTGGACAATCATTAGTGGGGGAATTAATGACTCCAGTAAAGTGATCCCACACAGGCTCCCTAAGAGAGTAAACTGACCCCAGGCAAGCTGCCAGTCCACTGCCTGGACTTTCCTAAGCAGGGAACAGTGATGGCTGACCTGACTGAGGATTAAACACTGAAAAATACTGAAGCTAAATATGTTCCACTCTTGAGTTAAGACGGAAATCGTAGTCAATAGTAGCTCTACTGCTGATCGGACTAATAATCAACCAATGCAAGACGGTGTGGCTGACATGATTAAATCTCAAGAGGAGACAGAATCGAACCTGAAGTATTTGTCCAGATGTAGTGATGTGAATGAACCCCTTCAAGAGCTACTTATACCAATCAACTCTTTTTTGAGATGGCCTGCCTCCATATGTACTCTAGTGACATTTTGTCCAGTCACCGTTCACGTTACACAATTGTTCTGAGCAAAGCAACAGTTCAAGACCCATACAGACAAGACCAAAAAGAAATAAATGCCATTGGCAGGTCATTTTACACTATAGACTGTTTTCCTTGAAAATCAGTGATTGGGCCCCCATGTCCTAGATCTATCTGTGTAATATGTCCAATTGGTCTATAGCGGATTGGGGTACTAGTGAAAAAATACCAAGGTAGCTGGTTATTGAGGAATCGCAGTAAATTTTTACCACTGAGATTTTAAAGGAGTTCTGAAGTCAAGGGAACTGGAGTTCCTTGTATTCGGCACCTTGTAGAAAAGAAAGAAGTCAAGCCCAAGAATGTAATTTCAGTTCTGCATACCATTTACACAGATAACACACAGACCCCAGGGATTGACCAGTACTGGAGTGTCATTTGTTATGTACCATTGTTCGGCCACCCTGAATCAGGGTTGATTGATGACCACCATAATGCTTACTGCACAAGTCATAAAGCCTCCATCTCACATAGCCCATCCATGCCAGCCATGAAGATCAGGGTATAAAAAAATGGACAGTTTAACCATTTTTAACTACCACTTTGACGTCAGAGCTCCTGCAGTAATGACACAATCCCCCATAATATTGGATGACTGGAAAATGGAGCAGCAAATTAACGCTGACACAATGGGACTAGGCCATTGTTTACCAGGCTAGAGTAAACTGTGTGGGCATTGTTTAGACATTCCTCCTCAGCAATATTCAGTGCCTTTGACAGGGGATCCAGCTTAGATGTTGGACTGAAGCCAAGGGAGGAGCCACGCAGGGGGACAGTAAAGTCACTGGGTTGAAGTTTGTCCTGCCAATATCACTTCCTGGTGGACAGTGCAGCAAGCAAGTTTCTAAGTCCTATGCTGCACCCTTTTGCTACATTTTTGTGTTTTTGCTGAGAAGGGAACAGGATTTCATCTCCATAGACTCGACTCCGATTCAGACTGGATAACCAACAAACCACGCCGCATAATCTGAGAACAAATTTGTAAGTTTCCTCGAAGCATGCCATGCAAATGGGCAATTTTCCAATACGAAAGAGTTTCAAGTGCAAAGACGAGACCCTAGGTCACGACTGCTTGTATGGCTAATTATTAATGGTATGTCTGTGAGCGGTATACATATTAGAATAACATAGTATTAGCCAGGAAAGCAGTATTTCAGTTCAACTTCAAAAGACAACAATTTGTTATTGGGACATCCCTTCTTTTTTCAATTTTTTTAAACTTTGTGCAGGTTTTTAAAATGAGTCGGGGTAGAGTCCAAAACCAACAATGCTTTTTGGCCTCATTTCAAGTTTGAACTTGAAATCCAAAATGACGTGGCGCGGGGCTTTAAAATACTTTTTTAAAAATCACAACTAATATCACCACTGGGTAATACACAAGACCGGAACATCTAACTGAAGTTACCTCCAGGACCACCCATTATCCTACAACACGAGGTGGCTAATTTCAAAAGTAGAGAGAGTTCGGACAGAGTGGCCCTTGCCACAGACAGTCCGACACGGAGAGGCATAAAGAACGGGCTCTTGACTCCCTCTTGAGACAAGAGAGCAAATAGCAAATAAGCAGATAATCACTTGTAGAGATTTCCATGTGATCCTGCCAACTATAGAAGAAGCTTGCCTTCAACAATGCAAGCATCAATGTCAATAACACTGTTGTGCAATAACTTCAACCCCGCCAGTGATGTCAGCAGTTTAGTGCAGGTCAATTGTCTCTCATTTCCCTCCCACCCACATTTTTGACAAATAAAATCTACAGACTTACAGACTATAAAACAGGATTTCTGTCAAAGAAACCAACGTCAGATTGGGACCACTTGCTAGATCAAGTTTTTCCTCACTTTGGTAACAAGTGGTTACTGGACTAGGAAAGGAGTTAGAACTCGGTTCCTTACAAAGTGACAAGCTCACCAACCGAGACTAGTCTCCACCTATAACAAACTACCACTTCTTCCTTAACCCAGAAATCACTTCTTATCTCAGTACGGAATAATACCAGACTAGAGTTTTAACTGAACATGGTCGAAATCATCATTCAGACTGAGGTTGGGTTTGTAGAAGCTTGAAACACAGTGAAGGCTTATCCACTTGCTGACGCAACTGTGCCAAATGTACAAAAAGACGTCATTTCACATTCCAAACTTAGGATTCCACAAGTGGAATAAAGTGTCTACCAAATACTGACCCACTTATGACAAATTACCAAAGCGTATTACTCAACTGCTCTTACACTGATTGATAAACTAGTGAAATCTTAGTACAGGGCAAGGAATACAGCGAATTTCTGAGAATACAAGACCACAGAAAGGTGTGTGCTGACTCAGACAAGTGATCAGAAGCATGGATGCCTTGATGTAAGACTGGATATGACATTTGGTTCCTGTTAAAGCACTTGTCTGTTACAGCAGCCAACAGGTCAGACATTCAAACACTTTTAACACACAAACCTATGCACGCGCATACAGACACCTCAGAACAAAGATTATAACACACACGCATACACCCAAGCACAGACATAGGACAGAAATGCATAGTTAAGTCCCTTGCACTCGTAAAAATGGTAAAACAGTCCTCAGACACAAGCTTCATGAATTCTTATTTATCAGGCACTAGCATTCACTGGTCTGCTTACACATACAATCTGATGGACTCATAATGGTTGGGGTGGCAGCTTGCCAAAATTTGAAAACCATATTGTAGTCGGTCTGGTGACCAAATATGGATGAGAGAGACGCATTAATACCGATAAAGCACAAATGCAGCCCTATTTTTGACATCCATCAAACAGTTAGTGGGTGAAACAATGCCTCAGTGGTCATGTCATTATGTCTGGATGCAACATAAAAATGCAAGTTTCTATTTACAAAATTCGGCGTCAGCTTACACGTTTTTAATTCAGGACCAAAAGTGTTTAAATTCTTACAACCGGCCACGGGACATGCTACACCGTGACCACCAACACCAGCATTAACACTCATCTCTACTCACCTTAGAAATAAATCACTTTTTGTTCGGGCATCTGCTGATGTTGGCGCTGTTTTGCGTCTTGCTCGTTAGGGGGCGACGTCTCCCTGCGTTGATTCATTGGCGACGAGCTGCCAGGCGCATGCTCGTGCATCGACGGCGAATCAGAACGTTTCCTGCCGGCAGACTCTGCCAGCTTCAGTGGCAGAATGTTGCTCGGAGACTTGTTCGGTTTCGTCCCAACTGAAACTCGCGATGATCGGTGAGGTGATTCCTGCAGGTTCGGACTACTGTTATTGTTAAGGTTAAACGCGAAAGAGTTTGAATGACTACCACTTCCCCTGTCCTTATCCTTATCTTTTTTGGAAACACTGAAAGACTTCAAGCTTGAGCTGGACGCTAAACTTGACAGCTTAACAGGGATTTTCTGTTGTATGTTTGAGCTCTTCACCTCGTTGGTGGCGCTGCACAGGTGCTCCGGGAGACTGACGTTTGCGCCGCTCTCGCGGCGTTTCTGCTGTCCACCGTAGCTTGGCGATGTAGAGCCGATCTCCAGCAGATTACCAGCGCTACCTGTTGAGTATGGCCGGTTCTGACCTAAGTCCGCCTTGTCACGATTCAGTGGTTCCTTGAGGCTCTTGGAATACTGCACATCCATTGGCTCAAACGGATCACCGTCATTGAACTTTGACCAATCATCTGAGGCTGAACGTTTGTGCAAGCCTTTAACTGAAACATGTGACCCATCTACACCATCTTTGGTGGTCGAGTGCAAGTCTTTGTCACTAGATGTCAGCGTCTGTTGCTTCTGCAGCTGGAAGAAGTCGATCTGCAGTTGGACCGCCTGCTTCTGTCGTTGGAGTTCCGCCTTCTGGTTCTTGAGCTCCTCCTGGTGGTAAGAGAACAAACTGTCAAGAACAGATGACCAGATTTAGCACGACAGGAAGCATGCCACGCATATAAGGAACATGCAGCGACACAAGTCAAGTAAAAAATAACCCACTTCAAAAAAGAATAATTTATCAAGTTTGCAACAGTGCACCCAGCCTCAGAAGCAATAAAGGAAATTCACTCAACCAACAGTGAAATCGCAGCCTATTAAGAACACCAATTTGCAGTATTAAAAACCTCTCAAAAACAAATTGTATTTCAGAGTATCGGTTTTTGGGCACACACAGCATTGTAATGTGGCTTAAACTAATTCTTGTGAAAAAGCACCAATATCAACAAAACAGGATTTCATGATACTGGGTTTTATTTCAAGGATTTGGTAGCTGTGTTACAGAAATAGTTATGCACTGGCAGCAATGGCCACCTTGCAGTATCCGTATCAATATCAATACACAGTATCAGTATCAATACACTGTGTTGGTATCAATATCAGTATCAGTAACAATATCAGTTTTCAAACACTTCTACTCCTCCCACAGAGTGCTAACAATACGAATACACCTCAGCGCTTCCTGTTGGCAGCAGCACTCACCAGCTCCTTGGCGATCTCCTGGTGTTTGAGATCCATCTCGGCACTCTCTGCCTCCAGACGTTGCTTCTCACGTGACTTCTCCTTATCCCATTTCTTACGCTCGATAGCCACATCCTCCTGGGAACGAAACGTTGAATAATGAAACTGCTCGACGAATCCAATCATATAGAGTTTACAAGTTAGCTTATCTATCTTTTTAGAACATTGTTCTAATACACCATATCTGCCAGACAGGGAACAGCCATATATCACAGGGCCACATTTGAAGGGCCACATAGGCTTCCAGCAAATAACGTTTCATCCACTCTCACAAACCCGAGCTGAGGCAAATACGGTATTCAAATGATTGTCATACGCTTGTCCTTAATGTCATTCAAACAAGACAAAATGTAAAAAGAAGTTAAAAACTTACCTAATAAAGTAATAATGAACTTATTTCTATACAATTTTAATTTAAACACACAGTTCTTGTCAATGTTCTTTCCAGTTTGAAGAATTTCTTGGCACCAGTAGAGTTCCTACTACTAAGACAGCTTACCACAAATCCAACGCGCCTATTGAAACAGTCAGATTTCTCACGTTTAATTCCTAAATCAAAATAACAGAAAGCACAACAAAACCCGGCATCACAAACACCAAACATCTAATTACTTGTAGTTTCCTTAATTCTTCGAGCTGCTGGTTAGCACGGAATGTACTTTTACGTTCGAGGTTCGACTTTTGACTCGCCTTCAGTCGCTCGGCTTGGTCGATGGCTTCGGCTAGCTGGATACGCAGGCTGTTAACAGGAAGTAGAAAGAAGGCTTTAATTGACTGACAGCCTTGCATTTTCCTCAGCTTAGAACATCAAACGAGTTTCCTCCACCCAAATTTTAAAAAAAATCCATCTCGTACCATTTAGTTACAAATTCCACAAGAGAAGACACAACCAAATGGAAGCCACTTTAGCGCGGGTCATTTTCGGTTGTCAGTTATAGCTGAGGGAACATAAGGCTAATTATGGGACTCCTTTTGGTGGAGATTTCCCCAGAATCCCGAAATCTAACCCATTTCCTAAAATAATAAAATAATAATTGCCAAAAATTGTCATATTTTCCCCACAATTTCTCAAAACATTGTTCGCTGGAACAGAACTTAATGACGAAGCAGTTCTGTGCTGCTATTTATTTTTTATCAAAAAAGTAAAGAAATAAATTTCACACGTCCACCATACGGTGTCTACCAATAATGGTGAGATTTTACCACACAGAAATAATAGTAATAAAATTGTCTTTCAGTTGTTTCTTCCAATCATTATACTCTGAGTGGGTGGGGCTCATTCAATCAAAACACAGGCCAACAAAATCAAACAATAAATCGTCTCCCCTGGAGAAGTACAATAAGCTAACATGGCAGGTAGTCATCAAAGTTGTCGAACATTTTCAAACTGTATCTCATCAATGTCAAGACATTTGCAAGACCAAATGGAGTGCCAGAGTCAAAAGAGCAGTGACAAACTACGGGGGAAAACTCCAGACAGCTGGGACCCCAGTGAACATTGACCAACAGTGGCCCGGGGGTGAAATGTCAAGGACCACTTAGGAAACAATGAAAACACCACATGCTGGCTAACCCAGTACCAGAGGGAGTCCCAAAGAAAACAATTGAGGCCACGTAAAGTGCGAAAATAAATAAATGCCAATGTCACAAGTGCTTTTTACTGAAATCAGATGCCATTGTTTAGTGATTGTTGATAGTTAGAAGGCCTCCTCCATTCCATTGTTCACAGACAATATGGCTACTGTGTCTTGTCATTTTCAGCAAACTGTATGTGTGTGGCAGAGATCACAGGTTTAAAATTCCTAAATGTTTTAGATTTTTTCACAACAATATATAACCAAAACTTGCAACATTTTAAGCAATATTTCACCTGTGTGGCAATCCAGACTTGTTTTAGATACTTAAGATACTCCGTACATATTTTACGTTTTCCATCAAAGCTTACCTGTCAACTTGAGTGGACTGCCTGTTTGCGAAAGTCTAAAAAGGAAGACATATCAATTTTACTATCAGTGCAATTCAGAACAACTACGGTAAAATCTCACCAATTTAGGACACAATATGGCGAACAAATGAAATTTTATCTCATTTTTTTCAATAAAAGATAAGTAGCACCAAATACATGCTATACCATTTTAAAGGTCTATGCCTTGCTACCTTCAGACAATGTTTCCAGCAACTGTGGACATTCAAAACAATATTAGAAGCGTTTGAAAAATGAATAAAAGCCCATTTTTGACAATTATTTTTGTTCGAAATTGGTGAGATTTTACCGTATAACATCTTGTACACAAGCTGTATAACAAATGCAACGCATGGCAACTCAATAGGAAAAAGATACTAAAATTTCAAAAAATTAAAACTAAAACTGTTTCTTTTTCACATTTTCAGATGGTGGCGACATAACCGGAAATGCTAACAGGACAACAATACAATGCAAGCCAAAAGTAATAGCACAAAATGACACGAAAGTCTCGGTTATAACAACCGAGTGGAAGTGGAACCCAGTCATGTCAGCCGTCCATCATGACTGGGTACGATTGGGAATTTGCCGAAAGTTGGCTAAGAGGCCACCGTGTTCTGCAAATGGAATTCTGTCGTAATGGCGAGTCGCCACCAGTTATCGCTGTGAACGTAAATAATCGCCGTGACGAAATGGACCGTAACACTGAAGCAAGGCACTTCTTTTTACATCTGAATGGAATCTAAGCAGAGAACGCTTCACAAGCATAGGGTTTTTTGATTACTCGAATGTGGGCATTTCTACGCGTAGGACCAACTACTGCACATGCACCATCTAGTGAATTTCGAGTTCTCCATTGTTGAACAATTCTGTTGACAACTTGCCAACAAGCTAAAAGCAAGCCCTTACATCCCGTACTTGGGAGAAATAGAAAAATCACAGAAAAAATGTCATTAAGACAATAACCTAATACCTGGTGAGTGTCAAAATATACAGCTGGCCAATTAATTGTTACGTAAACCGTCTCAGTGATGCTCATGTAACAATACACCAGAGAGGCGTCATGGCTGGAATGTGATGACCACTTTTTGGACAAATAAGGCACAATGCCCTGGTCATGTTTGGACAGTGTCAAGTGGATGACAGGAGAAATCAATTAAGGAGATCAGGATGCAGAGACAAAAGAAACTGACTGCAGAACAGGGAAGCTAGTGAACGAAGTGTATTCGGAATCTTCCCGCACAGACGGCGTGAGGGTGAGCCGAAAATTCGGCTTCGTCTTTACGATTGGGTCAGTCTACACCTATTGTTATTGCCATTCTTGAGAATACACTTGTAAATTTTACTCAATATTTTGACAACTACTTTACCATGGTGAGGTTAATCACTCTTCAGTCATTTGACAAGTGACCGAATCGTCCAACTCTGATATATGTGCAGTCGATTCCTTCAATAAATCTTGCAGCTTTTACCATTTCTTCGTGGTGGCAAAATCATCAAAAGCTCGATGTCCAAGTCTGCCTCAAGGTGTCCCTTTGGACTTTCTGGACACCTTGTAGGTGGCGCTCTGGCACAGCTCAAACTTTTGAATGACATAGTGCCATACACAACCACCTCAGTTATGACTCATTGCTCAACCGCAGGTGGTCTGGTTTGTTTGCTCACTTAATTTCAGGCCTCAGTGGGGAGTATAACAGTGAAAGGGAAAATAAACACCAAAGTGTATGTTTTGGTTTGATGGGAAACAAAGCACTTCAACAAGGAGCTAGAGGTCAGGAGAGCCTTCCATGGGGGCAAGGATCTCGTGAAATATCAAAAAAGAGCACAGGAAATCACGAGAGTGTGGAAGGCGAATGTTGCGCCGGTATAGACCTTACCGACACGCCCTAGCAATAAAACATCAGACAGTGAAGTGATTGGTCGATGAGGTTGGAATGTTGAATTATGGGATAGAATTCATGATTTCTGTTCTATAGATAAAAACTTTTCGACGCAAGTGCTTCGCGAATGTATTAGATTTACAAAATGCAAGCGCAGTTTGCTGTCAATTTTTTTAATTATCAAAACAAAACTTATGCCACAGCCTGGCAGGACTCCAGCTGCCATCTGGTGGTATGTGTAGTGGCTACATGTATTTTAGTTGGCCGCACATTTGGGTTAATGAAAAAAAGACCCAATCCACACTACATTCGAGTATGTCGATTCTGGCGGATCTAGGCGGCTGTGAGGTCTCCCAATCACAACTTCCACGGGACAAAAGTTTCTGATCCCCTAAACAGAAGACAGTGCCATTTTGTCCACTTCTTGTCAAGTCTAAGGAGAGGGGTCAGGCAATTACTCACCACTAACTCATGAAGGTACTTTGTGAGTTGAGTCAGACTCTCCATCTGCTCCCTAGAGGGAGCCACTAGACTTTGCAGCGATGAAGAGCCTGTAGAAAGTTCCATGAAGTAGCCGGAACCGCGGTCGCTCGACCTGTCCGATGTGGCGCGGCTCTCAGAGTCCTCTTTTCCCACGAGGTTGGTTAGAGTGTGGATAATGCTCGGCCGTCGACTGACCCGGTTGTGGTCCTGCACAGATAAGAAACAGTCTCGTGATGTGTTCCGATGACATCAATTTGCAGACAAGACGAACTGACGGTTCTAGTTTATGAAATCTACGCACTGTTGAAAACTATTCAGCAATAAGAAAATCGTAAGTTGAGGAAGCAAATGTGACATCCTGCAAAGTTAGGACCAAGTTCAAAGCAAACGTATATTTGGCCTGTATCCCGTTATCAGATTCAAACGTATATTTGGCCTGTATCCCATTATCAGACTCAAACCTACATTTGGCCTGTATCCCATTATCAGATTCAAGTCAATAAAAGTAATACTTTTTCTCTGACCAAGATATCTATCTTGAAAAAATGCAATAGGATTTTTTAGCACCAAGCCAGATTCAAAACCTCTACTTCAACAATAATTTACAACAGCACCAATATTAGGGCTAGACTACTGCTGCCATCTTTTGGCAGCTTTCAAAAACAACATGCAAAGCAATTGGTAGAAGACATCAAAAGCCAACAACAACCTTACGGACCAGAACTGGTACAAAATCATAAGTATCATATGCCAGAGGAAAGGAAAAACCATTCACAGCTCCTATATGCCCATATTTTCATCACTACCCGCACATAACCTAATAATGCCCTACTCAGGTAGGGTAGATTTAATATCTTGGGGCACGGCATGATATCAAAGAGGAGATTCATTTGTCAGGATTTTTCAAGGAGGAAAGAACATTCAACTTAAATGTACATCAAATGTGCCAATTACATGAAGCCATGCAAAATGCGACAACCGAAGAATCATTCTTCTCCGGTCTCAAAAAGCACTGAAAGAGTTTTGCATATCGTTGTCACTAATTCAAGAATTTTTTAAGGAGATAATCCAAAAAAATGATCTTGCAGACTAATCGATATAACTAGCTCCCTCTAGTGGTTGGGAGACAAAGGTACACCAGCACTAACACTACAAAAGCAGTTTTAAAGGAAAAATGATGACCAAGACACCAGCAAGGGAAAAGTTTCTTGGAAACGCTAAATATTCAAGTTTGCCAATACTACATGAGGCCTTGTTAACAGAGGAGTGAATAATAAAGCTAAACAAAGTAAAATAATGACAGGCAATAAAAAGAATGCAATTATAAACATATTATATGGAGTTGAAGAAAATATAGATATCAAAACAAAACGAAGCACACAAGCCAACTTTAAAATTAGAACACAAAAAAAATAAAAACAACTCCAGAAGCGAAAAAAATAAAGTTAATAAATCACAGGGAAATGAACAACACTGCAAAAGGCTCCCACCAGACGGCCATAAAAACAAATTTTCTTCAGAGTTAATGGCAGAATTTTTATTGTTAAACAGACAGAACAACACATCATCGTGTGTCCATATGAATCAAAATCAAAGGCTAAAGGTCATGAAATACTGGTTGACAATTGACCAAGCTCGCCCCAAAGCTACGACGAGTCATTCCCTCAACTCAGACCCACTTTTGTTAGTGAAAAGCACCAACCTATGAATTGTTGAAATGATGCAGACATATCTTGTCTGGCGAGAGCACTGATCTCAGAAAACGATCAAATACAAAAACACAACACAAATGAAATTAAGTTTGAATGGAACCAACAGAGTGCTTCAATACAAAATGCATTTCGTTAGCAATGTCAACTCAAGAGTGACAAACAAGGTGACACAAAACGAGGAATGGCACAGAAACAATGTCCCCATCCTGCCCATTGAACAAACATCTGATCACTTAAACCACAGAAATAACAATGGTTTCCTATTAAATTTCGGTCTATAGACATTATCAGGGTCAAGGACAGAAACACTCTATTGTCTTCATTCTAACTTTACTGATACACGTCACAGCAAGGTCAGCTAAAATATGCATCAGCGAAACATAAGAGAGGGAAAGAGAGAGAGGGCAGCGTGCATTATTGTACTACGAGGCCACAAGACTTAGTGACACACCCTGCCAGTGCTCGACGTCCGCGTCACCCCCTCGTGGCCGCTGTTGGTACTACCGCCGCTGCTCCGACGCTCGCGTGGCCAGAACTGCTGAAGTTAAGTAGAGACGGACCGGTCACGAGAAATAGTGGTTACGTGCGTGACGTGCCGTAATGCAATAACTATGACTAAATTGATCAGCGACCAGTACACGCACTGTTGTACCAGACCTGGGTCTCTGCACAGTGACTACGGGTTTGTAAACTACGTGTAAATGAAATACATGTGTGCGTGCTGAATTAAGGATAGATTGACTACGAAACTACATGGATTAAACCCAACAGCCTTCTATAGACATTACGACCTCTAGCCTCAGCTAAGTACCATTGATCAGACCGATGTTATTTGTTCGCTCAATTTGCTAAACTTTCTAGGCACACAACATTTAAAGGCAACAAGTTACATTAATTCTCATTGGACAGTATTCGATCACTCGCACAAATGAGATTGAATAATACAAATTATTTTGCATAAAACAATAAGTTATATACATACACCAATAATATAATATTCAACATGTTATGATGCTCATTACAGAAGACCGTCACCAACACACCATACCCATCAACTTGATCTATCCCCGTATTCAATCCAACAACAATCCACTTCAGTCCCGAGTATGTTTCTAAAGTCGAACGAGCTAGGACTAACTTACCCGCACTTTGTCCACACTGTCGGGACTCTGCAGGGAGTCCGTGTCACTCTCCTGTTGACGAAGGTTCTGAAGCGAGGCGCTGCGGCCATCTTGGCCTTCACCGCTCGGGATCTCTGGCAGATTACGCTTCTTTGTTGAGCCAGCTGGGAATGCATAAAAAGAAATCACGTGAATACTTGACGCATTTTTAACAATTCGCAAATAAATTTTCCAAGTCAGTTAGATCACATCATCAGTAATTAACAGGTTTGATTTATAGGCAGTTCATCTAAAAGGTTGCTGTAGCAACGGTAATTATTATAACTTAAGTTCCGACAAGACATTAAGAAGAGACACAAGAAGAACAGTGGAATCAAGGATAAGTGGGTAATGAAGGTGAAATCAATACAAGTTGTGTGTATCATGCAACGCAAGAACTGGAAATGATATTTAAAAAGAACAAACGTTAGCAAAAGCCTAAGTCGAGAATGAATTGGACAAAAGCAGTTCCGTAACATAAGTTACTTGCAAGTTTGGAGACATCTCACAAATCTTTGCGGGACCTTATCTCCTATTGCGAGCAAAGCTTGCCAGCTCACGGCGTTCACTCGCCAGTATCTTGTCTTACGGTATTGGCTCATGGTTAAACTACTCAGCTGCAATTAGATAATAATTCAACGCCCAACAGGAGTCTGCACACAAAGCCAAAAAGCAACATATCGGTAACTCCAAAACAAGCTTGTGCACACTTGAGCACATCAAACTATGGCAGTAGCTAGCTGTGGGTGTGGGTGTGGACGTGGTTATTGTGCAAAACTGGGCAACTCACCACAGGCTGTTAATTTGTTATCTCATGAACTACAGTGGAGACAGTGAAGCAACAGAAGTTTGGGTTAGTCATAGCCGCCAGCGGGGGGTGCCGACCCGCCCTCTCGGGTGCTTCCTCGATAAACCCCATGCAGTGCACGTGAACAAACTAACCTACGGCTTGATACGCCGCCTCACAGGTGGTGCGGGCGCACGCATCGTTGATGGACTCCCTGCTGCTAGACGCCTCCACATTCCACGGCTCAAGCCCAGACAGTGTCTCCGTCCCACGGAGGCTGCAGGGCTGAGTACGGAACCTCACCTCCTTCCGGCGACGGTCAGACAAGTCGCTGTTGTGTCTCATAATCCCTTTAATTTTCTTCCGGAATTTCTTCAAATTCGTCACGCTCTGCTTCGGCTCCTCGGTCGGCTTGGCCTCCTTTAGCAGAAACTCAACGATTTTCACGCCACATGGCAAGTCTTCCTCGGTCATCGTTTCGTAGCTTGACGACGAGCTATTACAAGGACTCCTGGGGGGCTGTAGCGAGTCAACACCAGGGTTGGCAATCACACACGCTGCATCCGTCATGTGGTCTGTGGCAGGGAACTCTTCCGCTTCCATTTGCAGTAATGCCACGCGATCGTGGACACCGACACAATCTTTCCCACATAGCGTATTAGTGGCAGCAGCGATATCTAGGTCAGACACCACACGGCAGTTTCGCCTCAGTGGCTTCTTATTGCCATCCGTTCGACTTCTGCAGCTGCTCGGTCGCTGGTACTTGACTGATGGGTGCTCATCGTCACCACTCAATGACTCGACGTATCCAGCAACGACCTCAACAGACTGGACACCACCTGGAGAAACACGCGATGCTCCTGTGATACAAGTCTCGTGTTCAAACGTGATTGTAGCCAGTATATCTTGAATCACGCCACTGGCAATGTCCATTGGCGAACTCGTACCCAAGTCAATGTCGAACGTGCTGACGCCGCTAGCTTCTAAAGGCTGCGCATTATAGCAGGCCTGGTTCCTATCTTTATTGGGCGAGGCTGTATGCAAATTATGCAAAACGCACACTTCTTCGTTACCCATACTTTCGTTCACTGCGAAAACATCAGGGGGTTTCAAGCGTGTTGCTCCACTGCTCATGTCGTTTGTGGACTCTGATTGACTGGGATGGTCAGCTGACAAGCGTGCACTGTGCAAGCATACCTGGTGGCTGGCAAGAGGTGAAATAGTGCACACGTTACCACGACGACCTACGGGGTGAGCTACAGCTACGGGGTGAAACGAAAGGTGAAAACAGTTGAGGTCAGCACTAGCCACACATCATCACAACAGCCAGCATTTAAGAAAGGATCAAAGGTTAATAGGTCAAAGGTCAGCAGGGTTCACACCGGCAAATGGGGCAGGCAAGGCACTGGGGTAAATTCAATAATGCAAGTTCAGCAAGGTCACATTAGTTTAATGCAAAACATTGTTTAGGCTTGGCAAGAAACCTCGCGATCACATTTAGCATACACACATGACCGCCACGAAATGTGATTGGACATTTACATATAGATGCTGAAGGGTTGGGAGTGAACGTGCATAACACCCAGAGCACATATAAATTCCGCTGCTTAACCCAAGATTTCTCACTGCAGCGTTAAACCCACAACTGGTCATGATGCGCATACTGACAACAACGGCAAAAGAGAACCAGCATACACCAGTAACTTGAACCCTCAACCGGACAACATACAAACCGAGTGCGATAAAACTTCTCCAATTAAGGTTCGAACTTATCCCAAACTCTAGAAATAACCACTATTGACCGCCCCAAATTCAAGAATCACCAGAAATACGGCAAAATTACCCACTCTGTAGATTGAAATCACATTGTTCGAAACTTGAGAATTATGGTGAATGCCAAAATTGCCCAAATTCGAGGAAAAAGAACATTCAATTTGTAATAGTTTCTGTGTCCCGAATTCTAGATGCTTTCCTAAATTGGAGAATTTTTATCCCAACGAGAGCTACCATCAACTGAACCTACAATGAACTGAGAAAGCCAGCACAAAGCACATAAACTGAAATACAATCACAGTACCATAAAGCTCCTGATATAAGCCAGGTTCCTGATAGAAGAAGCTAGTCTCGAATAGAAGTAGGGAGTAATTTAGTTGGAAATTAGTTAATGCCGGGTCTCAAATACTGGCAGGGTCTACGATACATTTGCGGCCTTAGAGTGGGTGATTGGTAAAGGTGACTTTTTACAGATTGTTGCTATGGTTTTTGCTTACTAAGTCCAAGTCTCTAAACACCAAACACCGCTCTCAAATAGAGGCCGGCTCTGGAGCCCATCTGAATTTAACCAACACCTGGACTTGGATTAGAAACTTTACGGTATGTAATTGTGAAAACCAATCAGTGTGCCTGGGCAGTCCCGTTATGCAAATTCAGGATTAATCCCTTAAATTTGTCTACACGCAATAAATATTTCAATATCATGAGGCAATGCTTTTGAATACACATGAAAATAAAATTACTAGATTGAACCAATGAACCACCAGTCAGCTCAACTCTGCAGGGGGTACCTAACATTAACCAATTAAATTCGAGCGCAGACGTTAAACACACAGCAGGCACAATCCATCCCGCCTCCAGAGAAACAAATCAGAACACTGTCGCGAGGGGGCTTCAACAGCCGGAAAAAAATGCAACATAACCATACAATGACATTGCAGTCAGCAGTTTGTTGCTCATGTCCCCTAGCGCTCCTAAATCCGCCAATGATGCCAGACTCCCTCCTACCTCTTTTAACCGCCCCGTTGGGCACGTTGTCGAAGCCTGCAAACGTCTCGGCTCTCCTGGGCAGCTCGTCCCCGATGTGTAGCCCACTGTCGTGTTCACCCACGCTACTGGCGCTGCGGCTGAGCGAGACGTTGGCTGGGTTACTTTGGATAAGGCACCCTAATCGAGATGCTAGAGAAATCCAAGGGAGAAAGTCATGTAGATTGCAAATGCAACCCTTGATGTTGTCTTTTTCACTTCTAATAAAAAATATTGTGAGCAATCGTTACTTTGACATCTAATCATGGTGAAGAAGGCTTAAAATTTGGTTGTCCACACAACTGAATCGGACCAACGCTAGACACCATACCTTAGTCGCCA
This sequence comes from Phoronis australis, assembly GCA_002633005.1. Lineage (NCBI taxonomy): Eukaryota > Metazoa > Phoronida > Phoronidae > Phoronis > Phoronis australis. The sequence continues at coordinate 429,693 of NMRA01000177.1, read as the reverse complement.
AATGTCCTCCTTAGATGTCCAGGCTTAAATCGCAATTTTGCAACAGGCAAATTCTCAAACTTTTCTACCCCCTCCCCCATTTATCACAAAAAAAATAATAATCCGTCATGAAATCAAGAACATAAAGATAACATGAGGTACAGTAAACTGCAGTGAAAGCAAGATGTGCTATGATCTTTTAGTAGCTGCTCAAATTCCCAAGGATTCAAGACTGGCATTGTTGCGCTTACCTTCCTGGACCACTGCCTGCAGTAGGTCACGGGGGTCAAGAACAGCTCCCATGTTCTCACTGTCCTTGTAAATGGACTTCAGCTGTAATACACAGGAAATACAGGTAACTGTCAAGACTGGACAAAAATTCACACAAATGGAATCCACCGGCACTACTTGACAAGATCACTTGACTTTTGCCTGTAAAGCTTGTAGCTCCATCTAGTGAGTTGCTGATAAGTCACAACATATAGCAATGTGATACTAAGCATGTCAGCATGTCATGTGTGAGATTTGAATAATTATACAGGTGCTCAACCTATTTGATTGTATAAATCTGTTTAATTTAATGGAAACTTTAAAGTTATTAAATCTTTTCATCTCCACTCAGCTTCACCTCATAATTTCGGTCGGAGTGTATTCATACACCGTACCGAGTAAAAATCATGTTTTCTCTAACTTTTTACTTTTTATTTATTATCTTTAAAAAGGAAACATGCTTTAGCCAAGGGCTAATATACAGCATAGTCCCCTACAGGTTCTCATTCACTCCCTAGCACACATTCACAGTAAGACCGAGCTCAGAGGAATAGGAGACACCTTTGTGCAATGCTCGATTGGCAGCCAGAGAAGCTAGGATTTGAACTCAGGTCTCTTATGCTGGAGTCTGGAGCTCTAACCACTGAGCCACAGTGTCTCCTCACTTCTATGAATCTGGCAAACAGCAAGCTCAAGTCAGTCACTACGCATACTATTCATAGACAGAGGGACAATAGTCGCATACAGGAGTCTCGGGGCCAGTTGCATGCTCATTATTCCCTAGAGGAAACTCGTTCTCACAATTCGGGACCCCTTTAAGTGACTATTATTGATAGGGGCATAAACATAACTCGCAGAAGCAATGCCTGAAAAGCAGACGTACTGTGCACGTGTTATTATATAATCTTTAACATTTATAGATAGCAAATGGCTGGCTCTCTAATGCATTAATAATGAATCCGTATAAATCAATAACTCTGGGCCCTATTAGATAATGGTGTTCATTGACTGGGGAGGCCACCAAGTCAAGTCAAGTCAATTTATTTATAGTCGGTTTAAGTAAAACAAGAAAACATTAGCCACAGGCTAGTTTACCGACAAATAAATACAATAAGTTATAAAATAAATACACATGAAATTAAAACAGATATTTAAAAAACTATATACATGATTAACAAAACTATACTATTAGCACCATAGAAGAGATTGTTAGAAACAAGAAATCACAGGCTCTACACTTGTAGGGAGGTTCAGTCCATGTATTTACAAATTGCACAAATGTCTTCAGATGTAGGCTCGATCTCGCCTCCTCTGGTAAAGAGTTCCATAAATTAGAGCTATAGGCTCTGAAAGATCGCAGACCATAACGAGTGGTTCTGCACTGGGGAATGTTTGTCCTGTTGGATGATCTTAAATTATATGGGGTCCTGCAAATTGTGAGAAGGTCCCACAGGAATGGGGGTGACAAGTGATTCAAAATTTTGAAAGCTTCTTTTAGAATCATTCACTGTAGGCAGATTAGCTCTCTGTAAGTGTTTCACATGAGCTCAAAAAATCATTAAATACAAATCGCAGGGCCCTACACTGAACTCAAACAACAGATAAATCTCAGTAATAACACTAACAATAACAGTAACTTTCAAAGAATCAACTTCAGGTCAAACTGTAATAGGTTTATAGAAAGTGAGACTGTTACAACCTACCCCCTTCAAAATGCCATCGTAACCGTGTGTCACGCACATATCCTGAATCACTTTGAACCTCTCGTCACATGACTGTTGAATGGCGTCGTCCTTGCGACTCAGCAAGCCTACAACAGAGGTCATGGCTGTACACTTGGCACTTGTCACAAACAAGCAAACACCTACGACAGAACACTGCAATCCGTCAACTGTACACAACAAGCCAGTACATATATACATAGATGTATCACCACCCATCTGGTATGACGTCATCACCCATAGTTACACGATATTGGCACTACCTGTCGAACACCTGCCAGAGTAATAAGCCTGCCCAGTGCCAGCAGGTGATTAGGTACACATGTGGGAACACCTTGGATGTAATAATTCCTTCATTACAAATTATACCACACTACAGGGTGGTTGAAAAATACAGTACCATCGAAGTAGAGTATTTCACGCTGACAACATGTTAAGTTTACACTAAAAGATACTAACACTTGAATAAGTTACCATGGTTACCAGCCATGTGACAGATGCCCTATGTCCTCTCCATAAACGATATCTAAATAACACTTCGTGGTTGCAAAGACATGGCAGTTTCACAGTTTCAAATCAGACGCATCTTTTGAAACACCCTGACACACTTAACATATGATGACTTGTCACTTTGAGACAAAATTGCCCTCTCACAACTAATAAAAAAATACAAACACTTGATAATGCCAGGAATTTCATCTAAGGCACTGCTGTCATTTACAAATGCATTGTTTCGACGTTTGTCGGCTCGCAAATACCCAGTAACATCACAGATAACTTGGTAACATGTAAACAACATGCCTTAAAACATCGCTTGCCAACTGAGTGCACTGGAATTTAAAGCACGAGTTTTCACCAATATGCTTTTTGACTAAACAACCATCACACAAAAATGAACGACTGAGTCAAAATGCATAATAAAATTAAGCTACATATTAGCAAATCTCTTGCATGAAAAGATTCGTGCGGCACCCCAACGCGAACGCGCTGAAGCTACATCTCACCACTTATAACGCACATTATAAAACAGGTCATATGTTCCAAAGTTATAACAACTGAACCGCAATGCATATGAAAAACGAAAAAACAGCGTCTCGAACTGAATGCTTTCAACAAGGCAGTAAAGTTTTTACTATTTCCCGTCATTCAACAACGGTATTTAAAAATAAATCAAAGAATTAAAACAACCTCTCAACAGTAATTCGCAAAATGCATACCCCATTTTTTATCCCCAGTCCTAAGTTACGCATCACCAATACACACGACTTACCCACTAATTCCTTTAGTTTGGCAAATTTGGCTTCCGCGATCTTTCTCAGCTCGTCATCTCCTTCATCAGGCACACCTTCATCTGAATCAACAACAAAAATAATCCCTGTAGCCAATTATCTATTTCAGTTTTAGGCGTCATAACAAGCAGTTTTGCTAATAGTCGCTACAATCAGCAATGGAGGTGAATTATCAACTAAATCCAGCAATTCTAAAATAATTTCGTACAAAAACTATGACAACCGATTTTAAATGTAGAGTAGCTTGCTAAAAATAAAAATATGTCAAAACTGTTCTAACAAGGCAAAAAATTTTCAGCGATTACTTTTGCCATTAGAATATAACACTCCATTTCGTAATATATATTAAGAGGTTAATTAAACAAAAAAGCTTTCCACTGTTAGGACCCGGTTCATAAAATTGTCAGCATTGACTAGAAAGGTTCCACGACCTAACACTAGATGGAGCTATAAGTGTGCACCTAGATCAGACTCCCTACCTTCCTCTTCCGGACACTTCATGATGGCGTTCCTGAACGTCGCGATCCAGTCATCGCACTCGAACTTGGACTTGCACACAATCTCGTACATGTCATATGAGTCGATAAGCTGCGTGATCAAGTACATACTGCGCTTGTCACGCCGCGAACCATTCTCACGCGCCAACAGTTTAAACAGGGGTACAGCACCAGACTGGAAAAACAAGAAAATATTCTAAATGTGAGGTTTTCTTTTGTCACAGAAGTCACGGGGCAAAAAAAAAACGCGGAAAGCCGGACTGTTGTGGGTTACAGGGTGCCGAGGTCATTCAGGTACATTGCACAGGGGAGGAGGTCACTAACCTTTGGACCCAAATGCATTGTAAGTTAGGAAGTCCACGGCACAAACAAGTTTCTTTCAATAATTCTTGTGAGAAAAATGAGCAAGATAACATATCCAGAAAAGGGACTAAAAGCTGGTTCTTAGTCTGACAAGTAGGAACACCTCTAAGCATGAACAAGTAAAATTCCCTCCCACCACATCACACAAACACAACTGCAACAACACTAAATCGGTAATTAAGACTAGCTTAGAAGACCAGAAAGGGTATGCCCTCTCTGTGTTAGGACATGTGTCGAGTCAGAATATCATTTTGTTACCGAATGTCCATTCTACGGTGACCTTAGCTAACGGTATTTGCCTGCATGGAGGTACAACAATCCCAGTGTTACAAAATTCAACAGACTCTTACTATGGAGGAAAAAGATCTTATATCATCAACATGTAAATATATTCATTTCCCATTCAAGCGAAGAAGAGCTCGTTTTACTTTTAGTGTTTAACACTTACCTTTATTGTATTTGATGATTTAATTGTAACAAGGGCCGGAGGCCTAGTTATTGAATAAATATATGTTTATAGTAGCTATAAACTTGCATTCGGTCCAAGAAATAAACTTCCTACTTTAAAATTGGTCTCGACTTGTTCCTTGCTAAGATGAGAAGTGATTTCTGGGATTGCAAAGACCTGATGTTCGTAACTCCTCGTTACCATGCTGGGTGTACAAAATATCATACTAACAAGTCAAGTCATAGAGTCTGGTCTCAAGCACTAATGTACTATCACTACCTTATAGAAATCACCTACAGTTTGACTGAGGAACAATTTGAGACCAATTTCATTATGGTAGGTGGTCTCGCTCAAAACTTTTTTCTGATCCAAGGCGGGTTTATAACTACTAAAGGTTGATTTCAAATACATGAACTGACGAATGACTTGAGGAATTAGTGACGAAGATGGCAGTTTTGAAACAACAATATACAGGATAAAATGTGTGACGTCTACTTCTGGTTTCGGAAAAAGCTTGGAGTTGGACAAATCAACTCTTTACACAAATGGTCTCCAGTTATCCAAAATGTCATTTTTATTTCCTAATATTTTCTCAAAACGTAAGAAAATCCCAGAGCTTTCCTTTAAAAGCAAGACTGCTGTTAAGCAAGTGAAGAACTCACAAACTCCTGCTCCTGTAAGTCCTCGTTAAGAGCCTAAAACGGTTAGTTAATGTGGATGAAACAGTGTGATTGGTTAGTTAACGTGGATGTAACAGTGTGATTGGTTAGTTAATGTGGATGTAACAGTGTGATTGGTTAGTTAATGTGGATGTAACAGTGTGATTGGTTAGTTAATGTGGATGTAACAGTGTGATTGGTCAGCTAATGTGGATGTAACAGTGTGATTGGTTAGTTAATGTGGATGTAACAGTGTGATTGGTTAGTTAATGTGGATGTAACAGTGTGATTGATTAGTTAACGTGGATGTAACAGTGTGATTGGTCAGCTAATGTGGATGAAACAGTGTGATTGGTCAGCTAATATGGATGATTGGTGGAATATTCAAATGATATGGAAATACACAATTACTATTGGTCGATATCTGCACAAGGACTTCAGAGATACGTTATTGAATGATGCAAAAGATGACTGGGTGAATATTTAAATACGAGTGAGCTAAAGAATTGCTATAGGTTGATATCGAAATCTAAGCAAGTTTGCAATAAAAATACAACCAATTCATTGGATGATGTCCAGGATGAGCAAGAACCAAATACCGACTTGCAATCGCTATTCACAACGCAATGCTATTGGATGATTTCTAAGCGGATGAGATACTACTTCACACTTGAAATGTAATCAAATTTGATTAAGTACTCAACATACGAGCCTGCACAAGTTGGCTGGCATCAACCGCTTAACAGAATGAGTAAAGACAATTTGCATGTTTTAGTCTAGCCTAGCAAATTACGGCCTAACAACAAATTGTAACAAGCCTGTCCGCTTAAGTTGCTAGACACAAGTTCAGTCACTAAGACAGTTTAAGTTTGAACTGAAGCAAATTTTAAATATCCAAACGAATCATGACCTTTGAACTGAGCGCAACAAAATCCCCAAAGCCGAGTGTCCTTGCATTCTCAAACAACAATCACAAAAGGTAGGTACCCCAGGTAAGTCTAAGAATGATTGGCTGAGCAATCAATAACAGTGACCTCAATCAATATCAGAGGTCACAATTTGACAATGTGATTGCAGAAAAATCCAAAATTTTGTAAAACTTGTCAAATCTGGTCAATTCAAAACCTATTGCAAATTTCAAAGGAGACAGAAGCATCGTTACTCCACTTGCTATGAAAAGCGTACATGTTTCTCAAAGCAGCAACACCACATGAAAAATATTGGCACGATGGCGAAACCAAAGTGCCCCCTGTTGACCACCAAACCTCACCTTTTTATCCTGACTCAGGAACATGTACTTTTGGCCGTTGTCTTCAAGGAATAACACAACATCCGTCAACAGGACCATTAACACCTCTGTAACATGAGAGGACAAACAACATAACCTAGTTGAAATAAACATTAGACCATCTGTCAACAGGCAGCAAGAATCAGCAGAATGACATTAAAGTAGTCCTACAATTGACCTATTGCAAGCTCTGCTCCTTTGCGAAATGTCAACAAACAATAAGTTTTACCCGACAACGTGTTGTTTGTCAGGTAAAATGGTGGCTTGGAAACGAAGGTGTGTCAAGAATGATACGTTCTGACTGGTCAGTTAAGCAGTCACTCAAAATCCTGGCGATAGGTCAATTACTCACAAAACCAACTGCCAAAACTAGCAGTTTCTACTTCTGAAAGGTACACTTCTTTTCTTTAAACATCCCGGTCAAAATTTCATCACGTCTCGTGCGATCAAAGCAGTTCAGAACCTGACATGCTAAAGACAGTTTTCGCCACAAACTGGTAAAAACTAAAGGTGCTGCTGTATAAAATTCCACCACATGGTCTGCTTAACAAGATGAGAGTTACCAACATACGTCTCACGTGAACGCACTTATATGGAACAACCAGTACTCTCTTACCCATTTCTTTGCCGCGCGCCGTCTTAAAGCCAATCACGCCCTCCTTGATCAGTTTCCTACTCCCGTTGATCAGGTTGGATTTCTGAAAGGTGAGAGAGAACGAACCTATGAAACACCTTTGCAACCAATTAATTTGACAGCAGCTAATGAGGGAGCAAGATGTATTAAACGTGGCAGGTATTTAAGTGTTACAGCTGAGTTTTTACGAGTTACATGTTGACATATTTGATAAAGAAAATATTAAAAATAAATGCTTACCTAATGCGTTTATTATTAAATACTTAAACATTGAGAATGATGCCACCAGGCATTCAAACTTTTTGTTTCATTCTGGTTGCAGCCAGAACACTGCGTCCACCCTCACAACCCAGCGCACATGACTGGCAATTAAGGTATAGACCCTGATGGAAACCACTGCTGAGCAATGATGAAGCCAGTAATCGTAAAGATATCTGAAGTCTTTTACGATTTTCCATGTTGCTAAGACGACTTTTAAAACTAGACCATTTCACAATCTAAAATTTCTCGTATTTCACGAATGCCCAGTTTACTCCCGCTACCTTAAAGTCTCTCTTCCTATACTTGGTCGACGAACGTGCGTCTAATCTGTTGTATATCTCAATCAGGCGTAGCTCACAGTCGCGGGCGTGCACCTGCAAGTCCAGACAACCATCAAGCGCAAGTAAACAGACGAGGGCCAAAGAACCCTTGCGTTACTTTGACTACGAAATGATTTTGGGGCAATACTCACTTACAGGGGACCCGCATTTTGAGAACCAGTATGATGGCTGTTATTCGATGAAGAAAACTGGATCTCAAAATGCAGGACCCCAGTAAGTGAATTTACCGGTTTTGGTTCACATCTACAAAAATATGACACTTTTCAGGAACATGAAAGGATGAAGTAAATAAAACTGAATTTAGTTTGATCACAAATGAAAGTAGTGCTTGCTAAAGTTGACTTTGATTTGAAAAGAAATTCTCTTTTTCCAATTGCCCCCCGGTTTCATCTCATAAATGACCTAATCAAGGAAACGCCTATGCAATGGGTTGTGGGAAGTCACTTTCTTCATAACATAAATTTCCTGCCACCTAGTGGCAACAAGAAGTTCTCATCAGGTATGCGAAACATAAACCACAATAGGTTTCACGTTAAGATTACATTTCACACAAGCCTACCTGTTCGTCAACGTGCTTTAGGATGTCCTGCGCTTGTTGCACTGCCTGGCGCAGGCCGTCCTTCTCCGTCTTCATGTCACGTGACGCGTCTTTCATGGGCTTGATAACGGCCTCGATGAGCGGAGGGTACTTACTAAGCCTCTGAGTCACGTACAGCATACACTCGTCGACGGACATGCGCTTACACAGCAAGTTTGTGCTGCACTTCTGTTTAAGAGCAGACGTGATAGTGTAAGTGCCAGAGAAATCCCGCGACCACATTTCAAGAAAACGGACAGATTGTCACGATTATTCTGAGAATGCGTTTATTGATATTGTTGCCACCACTCATTATCAGACATGTGTTTTCTCTACAAAGTTTGCCCTGTACTTATGCACAATAGAAGGCAGAGATGAAAAATGATCGGAAACTCTAACTGATGTGGCTATCAACTGAACCAACATTCTATGCGAAGATTGTTTGTGGTTTTTGATTGTTATCAGTCTCCAGCTCATCTACAACATGCATTAACAAAATCATGTATTTTATAACAAAGACCCTACTCCCAAGGCAGCCCAGAAATTCAACCAGTACAACATGGCTGAGTATAGTTGGTTAATAGATTAATGAAATTCCTAAAACAATTACGATACTGAGACATTCTTACAGCTTATAATAATGAACCTTAGTCATGTGATCCTAAAAGTATCCAATATACAATGTAATACCGTACACTGAGTGTCGCAGCAACACTGACTTGTGCAAAACCCCACCCCTGTCCAAATAGGGCTTCGAGTCGAAGGTTAAACAGACAGGGCAACACAAACTGTGACCCCTGTGACCTGACGTGACCACACCCCATTTATCAAAAACCCAAACCCACACATGGACATAAGATAATGTTTGCTCACTTCCACATTTACATACAAGTGCTCTACTTACTTTTATAAACATCTGGAACTTCTTGTCCTGCTTAAGTAGGTCTTTATAGTACGCCAGCGCCTCCTTGTGGTGACTGACAAAGTCTCCATAGGCCCTCTTCATCCGTTCGCCCACATCACCTCCATACTTGAAGTAGAAATAATACGACTACATTCAACGTGTGAGCTATGCATGCAACATGTTGTACTTAACACATGTCACAGCTGCAGGACAGTGATACTCGATACACAAGGTATTACTTGAAGTTAATGAATCCTACCATTTTTGATTGATTTTGAGGTGGCTGGAATTGAAACTAGACAAGATTTTACAGTTTTGAATTTTTTCATGTCGAGGTCATTAGCATTTGAATGTCGATTACTTTTCTAGGTCAGCCAATTAAAACTTCTGTGATCATTGTTATAGAATGCAAGGGCACACCGCCTAGGGGATTTTTACACCTCAATGAAAGATCAGGACTCGTTTCGACGTTTTACATAAATGAACTGTTACCTTGAATTTCACCCATCTTATTCGCCAAATTCAGGTCCAGCAACATTAAATCGAAAGTGCATTTCGAGTGTCAAGCACCTTTTTTCTCTTCTTATAAACTCATTTCTTGTCACCAACCACACCTATTTTTTATATTCTATTCTCACCAACAACTAAGTCACCCAGCGACACACATTTTTGTGTGTAGCAATATATTTTGTCATCACTTCATTTGTCACTGACCTCAATGCTCCCGAGTCAAAAAATGTGAAAAGAATATTAATTTCAAGAGAAAAAAGATTCGTGAGAAACAAAAAGCTACCGAAAAATGAAACGAGTTCAGCAAACCCCAGTTTGACTCAAGGAGCTAGCACGAGCTAAATCTTAAATAACAGTTCTCGTTGAGCCAGCAGGGTAACACCCAGAGTACCCAACACCTCCCATGCTCCGCCTCACCTGTGCTATCAATACGTCGGAGATGTTCTCTATGTACTTGTCCGTCCGCGCCTCCTGCCTCTCGCGTAGCCGGCCTTGGAATGCCTGGTGCACCTCGATGAGCTCGTTGAGTCCAGGGAAGATGCGGTCGACGTGCTCCTGAGTCATGTTCACCTCGTGCCGCATGCCGAAAGCGAAGATCTTCTGCATCACCTTCAGCACACGGTTGTAATGCTTCTCCGTCTGAATCAGTTCTGAAGCGGGTATTGCATTCACTTTAAGACTCATCAAATATTACATTAGACGAGCTTAACTCTTGCGCATAAGAAAGAAAAATCACTCCAAAAAATGTTCAGTTTGATGAAATCTACATAAATTTATTACCTTTGCAGAGATCTTTCTCTCATATAAATTAGTACTCAACTTTTTATTTCATAAAGTACCGACATAGCAAACTGTGGCCAAAATAAACCCCTTTTGACATTATCTACCAACACTGATACAATCACAACAATTAGATGCGAAAAAATATAAATCACAACTACTGCAATTTACTGTAAAACAATTTTCCCCGACTATAAGAGGATGCCGATGAATGACGAAGTCCATGATGTATTGCAATAATTATTTCTATCACCCACTTAATTACACTTTACATTACCCCTACCACACCCATCTCCAGTCTACCAAACTCGTTCCACCCCCGCCCCCACNCCATATGTGGTCCTGCCTCTTCACGTCTTTACTACTCAGCTTGAGGTGTTTTATAGTCTTCTTATCCACCGTCACGCTCCACGCCTCCGGCTCTGGGCCCTTCACCGCCAGGTCAGGGTCGTCCTCAAAGTCGACGGCTGGACTTCCTCCTCCGTCATCTAGCGACTCCGTGGACACAGAATAGGTGTCGGTTATACTGTAACGACCGACACAATTATGTCTTGGTCACACATCTGGCCAATTGAATACTATTCCAAAGCCTGCCATGACCCAGCTGATGTTTTTATGGGATCCGCAGTAGTGTTTGGTGGGTTTTGACACCGGCCAACGAACCCAACAATCATGATAGTCGCGCGACTGTTAGTTGATGGGCTGTTTTTCTATCACGAACTTATTCGACTGGTGCCAGAAGCTGTATATTCGACTGGGGTATTTAAACGGAGCTCGACGGACAAGAAATTCTGGTCTAACTGTACAAAGATAACGTAAGCACCATTATGTGATATTTAGGGTGTGTTCCGTAGAGCTCGAATACTCACGAAGCACACGCACTGAGCAGGAATCTTGGCTTATGGAACGGAAACAGTGATTCCAATCCGACCTAAATTAAACTCAAGATTCCAACTGTACCACATTTTTCACCATGTTGCTACGGTACACTAATAAGTTCCCGAGCACACTCGGCTTTGCACAACCTTGTATGGGAGTTTCTGGCATTTTGAAAAACAACTTTGAATATCGAGTTCACCCACTCCATCCGGCCAACAACCAATACCACCACCATTGCAGTTGCCAATCAACTTACTTTGAATGAGCGTCCGACCTATTGACCTCTGTTTCCTCCGCCTCTTCTATTACACGGCTAAAATGTAAAACATCCAGTAAAGACAAGCGCTTGAGACAGATGAATAATATCTCACCAGTTCTACTAATCTACTGTACACAAAAATGGCAAAACACTTGAAGGCGTCCCGGAATTTGAGAACCAGTTTGACGCCTGTTATTCAGTGGAGAAAACTGGTTCTCAAACTGTGGGACCTCTGTTGGTGACAATTAACCCGAAACGTATTGTTAGAGAAGGGAGTGGTAAATTCTACGCGCAAAGAGAGTCCACAGCTGTACAGCACCACAGGCAGCGAGCCCAACCATTTCATCACAGATCTGTTTCCGGGCGAAAAATGTTTCCCTTTTTAACACATGCAGCAGTGACAGTTCGTATCATGCATCAGGGAGGCAATTAGCTGCAACCCTACCGCCACCCACCCCACCTCCTGTGAAACACCAAGAACAATTTTCTCGTCTGCGAGTCTGCATGCATCAGATTAGCCAATCCTTTGACAAGTCATAAAATCTTTTTAACTCATATGCTGCAATTACATTATAGGTCAGAAATTACCAAGTATACAAAGCACATGGAAAAAATTATCGGACAAACATGACCCACAATTCCCTCGATCATGACAATTGAGCAGAGGAGCAATTTCCCCATCAAGACAACGGAGTGTGAAACAATTCACAACCAGGGTAGCTGGAGCGGTGGGGAAAACAGAATTTCATCCGATTATTTTCCCGGCGTACTGTAATTCACTTATATTGACACTGCAGTTACTGGCAAAACTGCCACACATTTTATAACAGGTGTTACGATGGCTATCTATCAATCGCAACAGTCTCAAAACCAAAACTAAATAGCTCCCCAAACCCTAGTCTACAAAACAAAACCTCAGGCTATACCACTCAGTGCACAAAACACAAAAACACGCGAGTGGTGAATAATTGCTCAAGATAACTTAAAAGCTACAAGATGGCAATAAACTATATAAACTAAGAGTAACTTGAAGCTTCGCTAGTACAGCGAGAAGACTAGCAGTAAATGAAACGTGGTTAGAGAAAAAACGAAATTGAGAAGCTTCTACTAGAAATTATAGAGCAGCGTTTATCATTAATGTCATCTACAACTACAAATCATACAGAAACTTTCCATAGAAAATCATAGAAGCCTCGTTTTGCATAACGATGTGAAATGTGAACTAGAGTTCATGACAGTTTTGATTCAAATTGCAAACCCTATTCAAGCCTAGACCCCGTATACGTCGGAAAAGAAAGGCGGCACCTACTGGACATCTTGTAAACTTCTAATGCTGACAAGGGAGATAACACCATCAGATGGTGAACTGAAAGTGATAGCACACTTGAATTAAGAGCGGAAAACGGAAATGGAAGGAAGAGCGATTGTCGACTGTGTAGATAGTCTCAGACCCAAAGCACCAAATTCTGAAGCTTCAAACAAACTTCAGCAACCACGAGCCCGATATGCAAGCCTTATCCCTACCCATCATGCAACAGGACGCCCTCATGCCAAAACAGAGCATTCCACCTCCAAGAAGACCTAACACATGCACAGAGGCCTTATAAGAAGCATGCCCGGACAAGACTATGCCCATGGCTTGAATATTTAGCATACAGTGGATTACAGAACATCTGAAGTTCTAAGAACAACAGTTGAAAAGTAGAAGATCAATAAACTCAAGAAGTTACGTACTGATAATCACCTGCGCCAAAGTCATCCGTTTTGGCAACAGGTTTTTGGTAAGACCACTGACATTTGAGTTGAAATACATAAGATGTTCCAGTAATAGCAGTTCTGTAGGGTGGTATATGCCGAGTAAATAAGCATTAGGCAGACAGTATATAAGAGGACCTATAGTGTTAGTGACCGAGCTCAAACAGCAATAGTGGAAGCCACCCTGGACCACAGTTGGGACGGCTAGGGTTGAAACGCAGTTCTGTATCCAGCTAAATGCTTGTTCCATTGACTACTATTGAGTATCTCATACACTTTGCTACACCTGTTCGGAGGACTTTTTGCAAATCAACAGAAAAAAATTGCTTTGACGTGAAAACAGTGACATAGTGATGTGACCTATAAAGCCTTTTTTGCTAAATGTCCACAAATTATGCATCAAATAATTTAGAGTTTTACTAGCCAGTTTTGAAAGACATGAATTTATGCAAATCATAGTTTCCTTTCGGCCAATCGAAAATTAAGATTAGGAAGCTGCACCACGACAGTATTAATGTTGTCAAAATTGGAAAATGGAACAAACATGAACATCGTTTCAGCCCTAGCGCCCTCTATTGGTTAAACAAGACTACCAAGGCGTGAGAGCAACAGACTTACTCGATGCCTAACTTAGCAGCGACCCGTCGCCACTGGAAGGTGGCCATATTGATTCCAGAGTGTTCGGGAGTACTGTTGAAGAAAGGGATTGGTTAACGGGGGAACGCATGCCCGAGAGCACAGCGTGGGGACAGAGGTCAGAGGTTAAGGCCTCTCTGTGGACTGAGTCTGGGTTTATTAGTGGGACATTGGTGGATATTAAAAATAGTAAAACGCTCTACCTGCAAGTATCGTTTTCACAAAATTCTACACTTTTAAGAATTTTTAGCGTGCTATAATCCTTTTAGAAACGAGACTGATCATTTGAAACATAAATATTCTTGAACTGCGGCAATTTAATGTCCATCTTTGAGCAACAAAATTTTGACAAAAAACAAAAGAAACTCAACTAGGAACTAGAAAAATAAAAAAAACAAAAGTCGTGATTCGAAAAACAATAAGACTACAAACCATAAAATGGTAAAACTGAGCAAACTGCTAGTGACAAATATATGGAACTATTACACGGGGTAAGATTTACTTCAGAGAGTGCTTTGAACTGAAAAAAAAACGCGTTAGTTTAAAACAATCTGAGCTGTTTTCCATTGCCCATGGTTAGTTAAGGGCTAGCATGCAAAGCGAAAAAAAGAAGCTTCTTTGTAAACATGCCATGCAAAGACGTAAATGGTATATACAGGAAATAGAATTTTTGAGTTTGCACTCTGGCAACAAGATAAGGATTATCATTTCAGCACGACAATGCAGTAGAGCAGATTAAACACAGCTTGAGTATCGCCATGGATACTTCATTGATCTATGACTATACAAACAATATCTAAACAATAAACAGTGCGGATAACACAAAATAAACAATATACAAGTGCTGTTAACTGTGCAATAGTTTTATTTACACATAGCTAACAGCAAAATCTATGATAATTCGAATACGGTTTCAGCTGTTACACGACAGCTATTGCAAAGTTCGATTAATTCAGGGACTTCGGTTACGGCAAAAAACCAAGTGGAGATGCATCTATGCCTCTTGTCGACCGAAAATCTATGTACTTAATCCTAAGAATTACCAGAAAACACAGAATTCCCAAACTCTTGTGGCATTTAAACGCCCTCATCTTCAAACCCTCCCTGAACAAACATTTGTATCGACATTGTTTTCATACACGCAGACTTTTAAGGGCAAACATGGGGTTAAAAACCAAGAACACCAATTGTCTGTAAATTGTACTCTGACTGTTGATAAAGGGATATTGGGTTCACAGAATACATGGGGGCAATCATCAAAGCTATACTGAGCACTACATTGCCGGGTCAAAAATGTCCAAGTTCAAAGCAAAATGAAGTAAGAATGTGGGGATATATTCGGTCAAAAATAACACCAGTCAGCTCCATTCTGACCACAGTATAACCAAAGAAAACAAGAAGTTAAGATTTGTCTTATTTAATGACTCTTTTTGTGATATGTCGTGACACTCGTCATCGTGTGAAAACAGACTTCCTAACGAGTTGTATTAAGTAATGCTAAATATACATTTAACTTAGAGAAACGGGGAAAAACGCGTTACACATCCAGGATCTTCCTCCATGGTCATTTTCTCTCCTATTATTAACACTTATCTAAAAATTACCTAATGCTAGTACGTAAGGGATACAAAATCAAAACAATAACTCCGTGTACAGACATGAAGACAAAACTACACAGTGCCAAAATTCTAGTCGCTGCTGTTTTTGTTCATCACATACTCACCTTGGAAGAACACTACTGGATGCGATACTTGTGCTGGCCCCTGGTGAGACTGGTGAGAGACTCTGCAACACGGATACGACGCGATGACAAAATAACGCGCGACATTCATTGTTGCTAATTCGAATTTTTCGTTGGACTATCACCCACTAGGACTTGCTTGTCAACATGCATGTTTCATTTTCGGTACGAAGTACCAGCGATGGGCATTACCAAACTTTATTCAAGACTTGACTCGAAAATCAATCGATTACATCGCATGTAGCTTTAAACGTTTACTTGAAGCTTGCCACGTGACCAGTCAATTCTAGGGGAAAATGTGACAGCCTCGAACCCAAACCTATTTTGACGAGTAGAGTCTCTGTTCACAAAGACAGACAAATGTTGATAAGAAAAATGAAACAGAATCACGCAAGACGCATTTCTGAGCACACCCACCATTAAAATTATTCTACACGAGCTCCAAATCTGGCGCTCAAGAGTTTGCACTTATGTGCATATTATAGGAACCTTTCAGAATGACAGGCTAATATTTTTGGTTCAGGCTCATAACACAACTATGCGATCCTCACGTCTTTACCATTACCAACACTACCGTTCAACAAACCCAGCAGCCGTTGACTGTCCACTCACCTGACTGACCTTGGGTGCGGGAAGCGACTGTCCTTTATCTCTAGCCATAAGGGACTGTGGCAGTGAATGGACCTTTTCTTTTACGCTAGATGACTGGGGTCGCTGGATCATCTGCAACAGGAAAGAGTCACATTGTGTGAAGAGACCGGCCGAGAGGGGAGTGGGAAAAAAGGGACAGGTCGTGTGACGATGGGCACATTCGTGCACAGTATATGGTAACCAATAAGGTAAAATTCCATTTCCACATCAAGACTTATTTTGACTCGTTATACAAGCCACGATNCTAAAATTGCCACTAGGGGGCACACCGGTAGTCGGATCCGTCCGAAAGTTCGCACATGCCGTCCCATTCATGAATGGAACATATGTGCCAAATTTCATGAACGTATGTCAAAGGGTTTTGGAGATAGAGCAGTGGACGCCGGACGGACACCGCCCGGACGGACGGACGGACAGAGATGACGGCATAATGCGTCCACATATAAATATGTGGGCGCATAAAAATTACCTAATGCTAGTACGCAAGGGACACAAAATCAAAACAATAACTCCGTGTACAGAAATGAAGACAAAACTACACAGTGCCAAAATTCTAGTCGCTGCTGTTTTTGTTCATCACATACTCACCTTGGAAGAACACTACTGGATGCGATACTTGTGCTGCCCCCTGGTGAGAGTGGTGAGAGACTCTGCAACACGGATACGACGCGATGACAAAATAACGCGCGAGATTCACTGTTGTTAATTCAAATTTTTCGTTGGACTTCTACGAGGAAAATATCACCCACTAGGACTTGCTTGTCAACACGCATGTTTCATTTTCGGTAAGAAGTACCAGCGATGTGCATTACCAAACTTTATTCAAGACTTGACTTGAAAATCAATCGATTACATCGCATGTAGCTTTAAACGTTTACTTGAAGCTTGCCACGTGACTAGTCAATTTTTGGGGAAAATGTGACAGCCTCGAACCCAAACCTATTTTGATGAGTAGAATCTCTGTTCACAGAGACAGACAAATGTTGATAAGAAAATAAAAAAACAGAATCACGCAAGACGCATTTCTGAGCACACCCACCATTAAAATTATTCTACACGAGCGCCAAATCTGGCGCTCATGAGTTTGCACTTATGTGCAAATTATAGGAAATTTTCAGCAGGACAGGCTAATATTTTTGGTTCAGGCTCATAACACAACTGCGCGGTCCTCACGTCTTTACCACTACCAACACTACCTTTCAACAAACCCAGCAGCCGTTGACTGTCCACTCACCTGACTGACCTTGGGTGCGGGCAGCGACTGTCCTTTATCTCTAGCCATAAGGGACTGTGGCAGTGAATGGACCTTTTCTTTTACGCTAGATGAAAGGGGTCGCTGGATCATCTGCAACAGGAAGGAGTCACATTGTGTGAAGAGACCGGCCGAGAGGGGAGTGGGAAAAAAGGGACAGGTCGTGTGACGATGGGCACATTCGTGCACAGTATATGGTAACCAATAAGGTAAAATTCCATTTCCACATCAAGACTTAGTCACATTGTGTGAAGAGACCGGCCGAGAGGGGAGTGGGAAAAAAGGGACAGGTCGTGTGACGATGGGCACATTCGTGCACAGTATATGGTAACCAATAAGGTAAAATTCCATTTCCACATCAAGACTTATTTTGACTCGTTATACAAGCCACGATAGTACATACTGCTCGCACTGAGCCATTCTGCGAACATATTTGTGATGAACACTGAATGAAAACGAAGCGCGATAATGAGGTCCATGAAACTGACTGGGTGGCTCCAGTGAGACAAAAGCTCAGCATGAACAATGACAATGTATTCAGGAAACCCACGTGAGAACCCCACTAACACCCCCACGCTGGTGAACGGTACCCTTCTTTCAAATAAATAGAAACAAGACTGTTCTTCATTAGCTTCACCACTTGAAAACCAAGATGTGATGGACGATTTTATTTTGGAAGAAAGAATTTTTATTTTGACAGTAAATATTTATAGAATCATCATATAAAAACCACACAAGACCTGCTCTCATTGGACCCTACTACGGGCCAACCACACCACACATCTTCGAAGTCAACCCACAAATACTGAAGCTGCATTTTTCTACAGCATAGTATGGATGCTTGACTAACCAGAGGCACATACTTTTGGGCAAGTTGTTTAAGAGCACTTCACACAGTGGATGCGACGGATGTCTTGGTCCAATGCAATACATAGGATGCCCAAATAAAGCCAACTTCAGAACATCGCATCTCAGAAACCGCGGTTTTGATTTATACGAGACTTTCAGACAGTATGTTTTTTATGCATTGTTCTCCAAAACGCCGTCAGGAATTGTTTTAAAAGTGTTCTACGTTTAAATGAAGAGCTTTCAAAAATGCAGCTTTTACGACTTTGATGAGAATTTAGAAAACTGTAACATGTATATCAAATGAAATTTGGTCCAGTTCTTGATATTGTCGTTTTGTTAAGAAATTGTACTTTTCTTTTTTATCTGAATTTTACTAAAAAGATATGGTCTTGAGGGACCCACTCAATGGCTGATTGGTAGGAAGAAAACAAAATCACATTCAACACAGTTGCTCCTTTCAGAAAACATACACCTTTATAGGGATAAATATGACAAGTTGTCTAGATATACAGCTGAATACACACACTTGTGGATAAAGTCCTACACAAGCCTTTACTTTTTATCTTATTGACTGGGAGGAGCTTATACACTATAATAACACACTGTTCCATTATGACACACAGTCTGTGGGCTTGTTGTGGATTGTGCACAGCCATGAAGGGCATTGGACTATTTACAAAAACCTCATGCCTAAGTGCTGTGGTCCAACATGCCCAAATGGGCATTAAACAATAACAGAGTTGGCTCAGTGTACGCTGACCAGAGGACAGGCTGGTCAGACATAAGCTTGACCAGCAGTTGAACTATGTCAATAACTAATGGACAGAACAACATGTATCAGGATCAGGACAATGTTTTTTTTTCAATCTCAAATAGCTAGAATTGCCATTTTAGGAGGACAGGTTTACTGTGGACTGTCAAGTGTGAGGACTGAGTTCTAATTCAGTGCTGACTGGCAGACTAATGAAATGGCACAAAGTCACCAATTTAAACACAATACCATGTACAAGTGAAATTCTATTTTTACATGAAATACAAGTCCAAAGGAATCCCTCATCATGTAAATGCTCACTGTATATCATAGCTAACATCGAACAATGTTTTGAGAAGTATTAGGCATTCACAAAAAATTGTAGTAGCCTTGGAAATTTGGGAAAAGGTCAATTTCAACAATTACTTTTGTATGATATTGGAGATTTTACCATATTGCATTAATAACCCAAAGCATTCTTCTCTGGTAATTCTGCACGTATTTCGCACAAAAATAATCGCCAAAATTGTCATTTTACCATTTCTAAAAGGTTGATTTCCTCACTGAAAATAATGGAAATTTACCAAAAGTTGTTTTATGACCTCTACACAGTACAGAAACGTGCTAGTAATAGACTAAATGTTTGATAATCCTAATTCTTTGAGGAGTAATTTGACAAAATAGAATTTTATATGTCAGCCATAGTGTGTGCAACATAGGTGAATAATTAATACTACCGTACTTGATCTAACGTGATTGCATGGAATTATCGACAGTGGTGTGACATAAGTCTACAGCACTCGTCAAAAAGCAATGATGCGCTGACAAGGTTAGCCTCATTAAATGCATTTTAGAAAATTCAAATTTTTTTTACATAGCTGCAAATGCTGATACTGGAGAATTTTTAGCAAACATCATTTGTTGACAGCTGTACATTATGTATTTTTGATGGGAAATTTGACAAAATAAAATTCTACCTTTCTACCATAATGCATCTCAAACTGAGAAAGTTACTGTGGAACCGTTCCAAACACTTGATAGAATTACCAAGATTCCAGGATTTAAACAGAGACTAACGGAAATTCATGCACATCTTGAAGAAAATAGTTCAAAGTTGGATGGAACACAAACTGGATGGGTCAACACCTGTTGGTTCCATAAAGGGTTCAAAATTGTCAATTTAACGGTACCCAGTTCCAAAAGCAGTCTTCGGCACCTTATGGATAGGTTGCCAACTTATGCGTGCCTTTTGAAGCCATTTTACATGCACCCTTGACATGACCAACAGATTTACCCAGCACAGTAACTACAACACTCGAGTATCACCCATCATTAAACCTTCCAAATTCTAAATACGCTAAAAAACATTGCCCTTTTACGACACGAAATTCACCGGCGCATAAAATACTGTGCAATAAACCCTAGGCGACGCATTAAGCCCACGCCACTTCCTAGCCAACTACAAAGTTGTTCTTTTTTGCAAAGCCATAAAGGCCAGCTACTCCAATTTCTAATCAGCGGCTATATAATTTGAACAGAACCACATCAAAAAACACCACGCATTCTGATACCTCAAAGCAATATTGACAATCAGATAAGGTGAAGTGAACTGCCTGCCACAGATAACTCAGAGCGGGCACATACTTCCCATACAGCCTAGTGTCAAGGAGTTCATATTTAGACTAAAAACAACAGTGATGAACTGGGATGAGCTGGTAGCTAGTTAAAGAATGGTCATGGCTAACAACAAGCCCATTTCGGCTGACCAACTTTTGGCTTGTTCCTCATTGATGGCTATTTGAAGGGATGACTAAGACTGGCACACCAAACGGGGTACACAGTGAAAGTTGCCTTGAAGGGATAAAGGGACATGTGACATTCCGCATTCTTTGAATGCTCGTCAACATTGTCACTGCGATGTGAGTTCTGGGCTGTGAGCTACAATAATTTGATCAACATAACTGGCTTTACGATGGAAAAATTCGTTTTTGGAATCGCTATTGAATATCATAGACTTCTTGGGGTTATAACCTTGGACCAGAGCTATAAAACAATAAAATCCATTGTGTTCTTGAGATCTTACTGTACTATAAATTGCCAATTCTAGTTGATGTCAGTTGGACATTCATTGAAATCAAGGCCGATGACTTTACCAGCTAAGTACCCTTAAAATACTTGGACTTTACCAGCTAAGTACCCTTAAAATACTTGGCCACTTATCCAGTGGTGTCTTGCTCCACCACAGCAGAGCAGTGGACTGCGACAGCGGGGGTTGCCAGTTCGTATCCGTTTTGGGGCTGATATAAGAAAACTTCTTTTCTGGCCCATAATGCCACCTCACTGTCACCCTTGTGGGACACAACATCCTCATCTGTCCTCAATTTTGGGCATTGCCTGTTTGGCTTCTATGGACTCAGCTCATTCAAACATAAACACAATTCCCATCACCAAGAACGCATTGTTCGGATACTAATCATATGAACGATACCCAGTGATAACATAGCATTTATGAACATAAGCCACTCCCCCAGAAAGGGGGGGGCACAAACATCTCGTAACATGGCCCCAAGTACAGCCTCAAAGCAGACACAGAAACTAAACGCATGGGAACTCGTACAACTGAGGAGAATTGCTAGACAAGACAAATGTCATCTTGAACTGAAATGACTGAACGTGGGATTTCCCTGACAGACCTTTTCAAATACCAAACACATAAAATGCTTCCAAAGCAAACAATCGAATGATGTGTTCACATATAGTAATCAGTACCTACTAAGACGACGGGTAACATATTTAAAGGTATAACATTGCAATCTCCAAAAGAACCCATTGAGGATTTTTTCTAAAATTTGCATACTGCAATTTAAGGTCATGTCCTCCAGCA
This sequence comes from Phoronis australis, assembly GCA_002633005.1. NCBI lineage: Eukaryota > Metazoa > Phoronida > Phoronidae > Phoronis > Phoronis australis. Next base: position 407,515 of record NMRA01000177.1, on the reverse strand, counting down.
AAAAGGCTAATCCCAGTACGAACTGGTGACGTAAAAATACCCTCATGCCACAAACGATTCTTATAAGGCACATTCCGATGACAACAACCACTAGTGTTACATTAGCTCATAGACTGACTGACAACCCCTATGGAATGTGATACAAATACGACACTGAGCTAAAACTACATCAAGCAAACTGGACCTGGCTGGTAAATGAGTAGATGAAACATTAAGCAAGTAAATTACCAGCTTCTGATAATCCATTAGCTAAGTTACAGCTTAGTCTCCTATTCCCTTATCCCTGCACCAAGCAGGTGCCACTCAATGGTTTGGTCGAAGGGCCGAGGGCCACTGGGTGGGTGGGAGGAGTGGGAAAATTGTGGTGACTGCCTCCCCCCAACACTGTTCATAGCTTAGTGACTCCAGCTAACCTCAACCAGGCACTGCAGCTTAATGTGAAAACCTTGTGATGTATTCCCAGTTTTCTAAAAAAGCCATTGCCTAATCACAGTTATGATATAGAACTTATAAATAATATAACTTTTACTTCCTGGTACTTATCTTTCATGAAAAAAAAATTTCACTTTTCCGTCATATAGTATCCTGCTTCAAACTTGTTGGTCAGTTTTACGGTGTTAATAGTTTCGACGCGACTTAACTGAGGGTGACCAAACACACGCACCCGCACATACGTACTCAGTTTTTCTGGAAAGCTAAAAAAGTGTTATCGGGCCAAACTATTCAAGATCCTAAAAGAATAACGTCCACACTGAGCGTTCACATTAAGTGCACATTTTTGAACCAAAGTCAAACAACAAAGATCAAAAAGTCACTAAATCTTCCAAAGTTTTTGATTTCCAACTTTTTTCCAACATTGTTAAATCTGTAACAAAAACTACACTCGTTTAAGTGGCATGACTCGGTAATCAACCATCATTGGTAATTTAAAATCAAGACAATACAAGCTCACAGTTGCAATGAGGGCGAGCCCATAAATCAGTCCACACACATACCAGACACTATAAATCCAGCCAACAATAGCCAAGACAATATCAGTCCACTATGTCTCAACAGCTCATTACCCAGTATAATCACATCCTCAACACTAAGTAAACAAGGACAGGGCCACTGGCCTTCTGTAGTTCTGCCAACAAAGCAAGCATTCAGGCAGATAAAGCCAAAATCACACACTGAATTTACCAAGGCAGTCAAATCTGGCCAAGATTTACAAGCTTTGCACGCTGCCACAGTCATGGTCCACTCCAGAAGATGCACAAAATATCCGCACCATAAACCGAAAAACAGAGATACAGACTCCACAAGAACACAGATGTCAAGGTCCAAGCCTGGATTCCTTTGTACTGAGATGGAGGATTTTTTACCAGTCAACTGCTGCCTCCTAGCTGCCGCGACCTCATTCCCACTGGGTCAGAGGTCGGCCAGCAGAGGTCAAGCTGGGAATCCCCCAGCCTGTTATTTAAACAGTGGTGACCTAAGCTGCAACAGTGACTGCTGTGTGCCAGTCTCAGCAGGATGAGAAGTGATTGGGTCAAGATGCAGACCAGCAGTTTATGAGCCCATTATGTGATTATTACAGGGCAATTGAGAGTACTTAAAACCAAATAGGGAGAATTATGACAAACCACTGGACTAAGGGTTTTCCCATGTAGAGAAAAAGGGATGTGTTCCAAACTTTTCAAACAAAACAGCATGTTTTCATGAGAGAATACTCACAGCTGGACCACATAACAAAGGGGTCTATTGTTTTTTTTCATAGTGATAAAAACAAATTGCATGGAGACAGTCAATCATTAGCCCAATCGTGAATCTTTACCAACATGTATCAAATTAAAATGTTTTTAATAACAGAAACGTGACTGCTTCTCTACATGTAAATGGTCTACGTGAATGTACTGCGATTTGGCAAAATGACTTTGACCATAACATTCGCCCTAGAGGGTGAAGCCACTCACATAACTGGATTTCATCAGTAACCAGTGGAGGATTTAGATGGGGGCCAAAGGGGCCAGGCCCCCCCCTTAAAATTCTCCCAAGTTCTATTGGGCAGTTCGGGGGTGAGAATGTCTGACAGGCAAAATCCTGGCTAATACTCTGCCCTGGCCTCCCTAACTCAAAATCCTGGATCTGCCCTTGGTATCTTCAATCCCAAGTAAAAACTGACTCTCCAGTACTCGAAAGGAAAGCAACAGAAAAAGATAACGACCACTTTGGCTCGTTATCTATTTTCTCTTCATACTTTGGCTTGAAACCAGAATTGTCAAGAGGAACATGAATCTAAGGCACACAGACATGACTCAAAGTAGAGGAAGAGGAGTAATATTACTTTGCACAGCACATGTTTCAGGGCACGATTATCACATCAACAGCAAGATAAGGAACATGGGGCAAGAATTCAAGGAAACGCTGTGTTGGAAATGTACCATAACTTACGAAATTCCACGATTCAGATTCAAAAACATGCCACCAGAATACATAGCCTCGTCCCTAAATACCAAAAGTGCCGTTAGAGAAAGCTGCCCTATTCACCCAACATGCTTTTCACTAGTCAGATTTTCATTCAGCCTTGACACAGTTGTTGCTGCTATTATACAGTAAATTAAAAACTGTCATTTCCAAGTCAGCAAATCATTGCCAGTAAGCAGAGGCACTAAAGGCGCCTGTTCACTAAAACCGCTAACTTAGCGACATCTATACTTGAGATGTGACCTCAAATGAAGTACGATACACTAAAAACACGAAGAGTGATCTCTTCAGAACCTTTAAAGAGTCTATAACCCACCTTCCGTAAAAAGACTTAATTATAATTAAGACCACTTAACTGTTACAGTACATAACTGAGGTCAACTTGTTCCTCACTTAGAGTAGAGTTACTGCTTGTAAACAGACCCAGCAAGCAGGCTAGTCACTGTGTGTCGTTTTGTGCACCAACGACCATCTCAAACAACTGTCAGTTATTTGCAGGCACACCACTAACTTCTCAACTGAGAAGAAAACAAGCCCACTTTACAGTGGTACACAGCCTAAATCAAAAACTGGTTTTTTAGATGGAAGGTTAGTTTTTAGCTGCTTAAAGCTAATAAAAAATTAATTGACGACTTTCTATTTTTTCCGATTTTGAAAACATGCCAGACAATAGCAGAGGCATGGACATAAGGACAGCTTCATTTCACTACCTCTCAGCTTAGAACAGCTTATTTCGGAATGACGCTATTCATCAGTTGGTTCGATGACGTACTTACCCGTTGACTTTTGAACTTGGTGCATGCTGCCACCTGGTCCTTACAGGAAGAGTCGTGAACGCTGACGGAGCAATCTGCGATAGAAAAAACATCGTGGTTAAAATTAAAGCGCAGCGCACATGGCAACGTGCACAGATGGATTTTACCCCGTTTAGCTGGTAAAAACGAAAATTAAATTGGGACTCAAATATCGTGATACGATTCTTTTTCTGTTACTATCAAGAACACCGAAACCATTATTTTTGGAGGTTCATCAACCCTAAACTTGCAAATTTGAAAATGGGTCGAGTACACATTGCCTGTGACTTGAGTTGGAACACCAAGCAGATTCATCTCACAGTACGAAAAATCACGAGACCGATTTTACAAGAGCAAAAGGCCCAATTCAATTTTCAGTTTAATCACCGAAAAAAGGCGAAAAGCAGCTTTAAAGACGTGACACACTCTTCCCAGAAAAATGTCAAAGCGAAAAAAATGAACCAACGAAAATTACTTGCTTCGGAAGCTCCTAACAGAAATTACTTGCTTCGGAAGCTCCCAACTTGTTGTGAAAACACTCATAACACTGGTAATAAAGCCAACTACTTCATCTTGCAACAGCAGAAGATCCACATGACAGACGCATGATTGGGAGTCATGTGGCACCTTACAAGGCGAGACGCATGACCCATGACTACAAGCCCCACATCCGACTCTAGAAGACTGTCACAAACTTCTTGTATCACAACTATGTAAGGAGAGATGCTTGAATTCCTACAGCCTTACAGAATGAATCTTTGAACACAGGTATTCTCCAATTTCATGCAATTTTAACCACAGAAACCCCAAATTTTTCACACTTCAGAGGCTTGTTACGTTGTTAAAATGCTAAAATTTATTCTTTGCTTCACAAAAGCAGTATACTGCAAACCACACTATTGACGAATTTGGAAATTTCTAGAGGATTTTTTGAGAAATTAGACAAAACAAAATTCTAGAGGATTTTTTTAGAAATTAGACAAAACAAAATTCTAGAGGATTTTTTGAGAAATTAGACAAAACAAAATTCCAGCTGTATGCCACATTGTGTGCTTAATTGAATAGCATTTATGGTACAGCATCTATCACGGGCCATAGTAACTCACTGGAAATGATCAGGTGTCTCTGCCAACCTTGCACTATGAACTTTGAGAATAGAATCTGAGGCCAGAGCAAACTGAACCTGGACATGATAAACCGGTGACACACAGTGACGGGTCTTCGTATTATAATGGAAGGAACAATAGCATGACAATGAAGTGATGTCATAGTAGCAGCCCCTGGTGGCAGAACATCACAAACAATTCAGGGCTTTCATCTACAGGAAATTTTCCTCAACTGGCAGCACTGCTGTCATTTCTCAAACCCATTTGGGGCTGCTTTCGGCTTGTAACATCACAGGTGACTGTGCAATATGTAACCAGACATTATAAAATTTGCGTTTTAGACAAGGATTAGATGGCACGTGCTTCGAAATAAGCAAAAGATTTGTTGATCTGCACATTTATCTCAAGCATTTTGAGGCTTACTTTTACTTTGTTTATTTTAGTCATAATGGCGCCAAAAATCATGTTGCAATGGCCTCCGTGTTTTCACTTGTGTACACCCAAAAGACACGCATTTTTGCTTGTCAGCGAGTTATCTATGTCACTAGATGTTTACGAGCCTACATCCCACAATGCATCTGAAAATGACAGCAGCGCTGCAGACAAAACCTCCCGAACTAGGCAAAGTGTGCACCATAATAGTGATGCTGTCTGCTCAGTTCAGAGAAACAAAATGGCCACCATCGTCAACAGTAAATCAGCAAGTGATGAGCAGACCTAAAACTTAATGTAAAACAATGATGGGAAGTGGCTACAATACAAGTATTATATAATTAGTTTTAAGCTACACCAAAGAGAACCATTTGACTGTTCATGTGTACATTCATTATACACACGGACTCTGAACTTTACTGTCAAAAAAGATTGGTTGTTTATTTCATTTTGCTTACAAGGGGTTTTGATTTCTTCGCATAAGACCCTAATAGAAAGCCAAACTTATATTTAACTGTGAGCGCAAAATTAAACTATTGCATGGGCAGCTCGTTATCAGAAAATATATAATATAAAACGCAAGTCAACATAGTTCACTGTGGGATTAAGCAATAAGTGTTTGTTGAAACAGATTTAATCTTTACTTCCTGCTACATTACAGCAACCATGTCAGGTATTGAGATAAGAAGCGCGTAATACCATCAGGCATTTATGATGCAAGACTCTAATCCAAATGTACGGTATGACGCATTCCTACCACTCAGTACATTAGTATAAAAAGTGATAGCAAGCAGAGCTATATCAACAATGGGGACTACATGATGTAAATCGGGAAAAATTAAGTCCTCAAAAACCACAGGGATACTTCAGGATTAAGAGGCCAACACTATTAACACCTGCACCAGCAGACATCTGAGAGACTCCAGAGAGATCTAAATAAAGCGCTTTACCAGTGGCTCGGGAGTTGTATAATACAGCACATTTACATAAGTTGAAATTTCTATGAGAAAATGAAAAACAGTGGCATTGGGAAACTGGAAGATTCTATTGGTCACGAGGGCTAATGACAAATGCTGCCTCCTGGCTGGAAATTGAGTAACTACACTGTGATGTAAAATGTTTTGAATGAAGTCAATTGAGTAACATTCTGTATAATGTAGGAGTATATACTTATCCTACCTACCGACTTTTTACAATCCACGTAAATTCTTCATCGCATATTTATTGAAAATATTCTTTCATTGTTTTTTCGATCATTGTAAATTTTACGATTGTGTGATTATGTAAATTTATAAAAGAGTCCGGCTGAAAAGCGGACATTGATCGAGGAGGATGCCCTCTCAAAATTTATTCCAACAAAAGCAAAAATGTAATCCTACCACACTCACGGTGAAGCAGTTCTATACACCACCAGATGGCAGCAGGAGTCACATGCGCCTATGATCAACTGTAAATGCTTTGTGGGTCCCAGGGGCCTGCTGCGAAACGCATGTACCCAAGAATAAATGCTAGTATGATCGCTAACTTTGCTTATAATGTCTGGCAATATCTCGCCAAAATTAGTGTCATCTCGCCACACTCACAATAATCTAGCCCTACATACTGCGGCTGAGTGTCGCTTGGTCATTTAATACAGCTGCAGATGTCAATATTTCTCTTGGATTGCACGAGGTAGTTACTTACTTTCACACTGGAGGGCGTGCTTGTTGGCCATTGACTTGCCGCAGGCGTCACAGAGCCTCGAATTGCTGAACGACACGGACACATAACTGTGGTTGGAGCGAAGCTTACTGTGCTCTTTATCTTTCTGTGGATGTCAAGCAACAACGCATTAACAACAACAAGAACACCAAGCGTAAAGATCATAATGAAAATGATGTTGGTTATGAATATACCCAGTGTACAGCTCTTGCTCTCCTGCTTTACTCCAGTTTGAAGTCTGTGACTGACTCGACTCAATTGCTACCGTATGGACAGACTTCAAACTAGGACCAGCCAATCATACGCCTGAGGTCAACACAGGACTGGAAAATGTGTGACCTGTGCGTTGAATATGGAGACGGCCATGGGTAGAAAACGAAGAAATACGACCAGGTGGACAAAGACTGTTGTTAACAGAGGGGCATCAAGAAGAGCTTCAACAGTACTGTGCGTCTGAAGGAGGGCACATGTACAGCGAGCTCCACAACAGTTTTGCACCGTCACAAAACCAATTTGAATCTGAATCTGAATCCCCGACTAATCAGGTCAATCCCCAGTAGCAAACTTCAAACTCGAAGAATTACATTTGGTGGCGGTGAATATTCCACTTGAAACAATCAACGAACATTACTCAGTCCGTGGCGTTATCGCCTGCAACCAGGAGCGACAACTTGCTGCCTTAAAAACCAAAAGAAGGGATTTCAACCCGAAATATGAAAAAAAACCCACAATTTTCAAATCAGGGGTTGTACGAGATAAGTTAGATTTTTGGAGACACCAAAAATTTTCAAACAGTCTAGCACCAGTATCAAAGTATCACTAACCTTCTTCTGTCTGTAACTGCCGAATTTGGCGAACATACTGCGTCGTCTCTTGTCCTCTTTGCTGCTGTGTTTGGGACGATCATCGTCGTTCTCAAAGTTGGAGGGGCTAAAAGACACGTTCAGTCAGAATGTAACCGCCAGACCACGGAGCTATATGAGCCCAAACAGCACTCAGCATTGCTGGACAAATTTGGTGAAAATGGAGATAAGCGCGGTAACCGTAAATTTTCATAATAATTTTACACAAGTCCAATAAATACGATTTTGCTTGGTGACAGCTTTTAAGACAGCCGGTGTGGTCTGAACTTGCAAGATTTATTCATTCCAACATTTCAAAACAGGGATGGAAAACCCTCTGGTACATAAAGCAACCCCTGTAAATTAATAACGGCCCCGAGGGAAGCCTGTTGCATTCAATGTCGAACGCTAGACAACGGCACCTTACCACAACACACAAGGCTTCCATTGTTGAACGTTTCTTACATTGTTTTGTGCAAACCAAACTGTTTCAAGATACCTAGCCCAGGGTAATGCGTTCCGTAGATCCAAAAAACGGCGAAAAGTCAAAGTCATGCAAGACTTTGCAAGACATCAACATGCATTACAAGCAAAGCATGTGATCACAACTGGGTTTACTTGTGAAATTCATGCCTCTACAAAATGCATAGTGTCTACGGAATGTATAACGGACATTAACTCCTGAACTCCATTTCCACCAAATCCTCCAGATGCCAAGGCATGACAAGTTAATAACAAAAACATAACACGTCAGAACAAAACACGCCATCCACACGTTAAAGTTGGAGAGTTAGCTTCAATAACAACTCAAGGTGTTAAATCTTCTTGTTAAACGGGAACTCTACAGAAAGTCTTCCGAAATTTCAGTTCCTGGAAAACAACTTTCTTGGCAATAAGGAATCAAGCTTGGAAGTTTGAAATAATTGAGAAATAGCGGACACATGTTAGGTGTTTCGCATCTAGGCTCATGCCCCGAAATTCGTATAACAGGTCCACTGTCCTAAACTGGTACAAATATTAACATGGCAAGTAACGACAAGAGACATCAACACTAAACATTTATTCAGGGGCAAGCATGATTAAAAAGACAACAATAATAATCTTTCAGGGGACAACATCTACATCAACACCTTTGAACACTTCCAACCACTAAGTTACTATGGTGACGTGGTTACCAGGCAACAACATGGAGCTAAAGTTAACAATTTCACCACAACAACGAATAAGTAGTTAGTATTACTTACAGGGCACGCGAGTGGGTACGAACGTGACCGACTTTATGTCGGGACGAACTGGCAAAAACAGTACAGAGAATGAGAACAGGAACCTAAATATTATACAAAACAGTGGAGAATCGGAACAGGATCCTAAATACTGCACAAAACAATGGAGAATCGGAACAGGATTCTAAATACTGTACTCGTCCAGGTAAACACCCTGCTAGGAATTCTTAAAAATTTCTTTGTTTACATCCACATGGTGTGCATAATTCTGGTGAACGCCTACCCCCCAACTTTTCAAGAGAGATATTCTACGCAGGGTATCAAGGACGAGAACAGCAACTAATCTTTACAGGGTTCTTTTGACTGGCCGGGTCCTTGAACAGGAGTGGGTTTCTCAATTAAAGTGAACAATCTTAACTCAAAGTGCCGCCGAAAACCATTTTTTTTTTCAAAACAAACCTTGGACAATGATGCGAATTAGCCACTAGGATTCAAGCACCGTTGACTGGCGGCACATCAAGGAAAGTGAGCGAATACAATAAAATTATGAGCAATAAAGAAGTTTATGCACAACAAAGTGGATCACAGTGAAAACTGACTTGAACATGAATGTTGAACTTATGAAGGTAACATACAATCAGTGTTAATACACACTGATCAATTGAAGACGTAAGGCAAATAGTTTTCAAAGGCACTTCAAGGAGACCTGCTCTAACATTTAGGTGAACAGTGACATCGGGCACGATGGAAAGGTACTAAGGATAATTCAGAGGTAGGAAGCTAGGTTAACAGTGCAAAGCCGATTGGCTCAAGCTATTCCGCAGTGAACGCACAAACCTTGCAAAAGGGATGTTACCTTTTGCTTCCCATCACCATTTAGGATAAAGCAAACAAGCTCAGAAATTTCCATTAAAAGCCAACCTCATGCGAGAAAGAGACATAAAATGCAGGCGTTGATCAAGAGCTAGACCCTCTAACTGTGACCCTGGATCAGCGCCTACTGCTGCTGCAACTGTAAGTCACTTAAAGGGGTCCCGTATTTTCAGAACCAGGTTTCTCCACTGAATAATAAGCGTCAATCTGGTTCTCAAAATCTGGAACCCCTGTATGAGACTATTGCCGCTACAACTGCTGCTACTACTACTACCACTACCACTACCACTACCACCACTACTACTATAGCTACAACTGCTTCAAATTATTTTAAAACTTAAGGCCTAGTTTATAAACAGCTCCACAGCCCCACGGTAGAGCAGTGCCATTCTTGTGACGCGGGTGGGCTCCCGGAATACAAGGACACAAAGAGGGTGCCCGTAAGTTCTACCCTTTCGCAGAATTTCGTGTCCGAAATGTAATCGTATCCCCACTCCAAGAGTGAACTATTACATAAAGACTCCAATCGGAAGACACCGCTATGAAGAATATGTCATGCAAATGACACCTTCTGTAAAAGCAGTTTACCTTGCACAGATAGTACACGCCAAAATAGCCTGGAAAAATACCGTTTCCCCCGTCCTTGCTGCCAATTCTGTTTAATGCGAAAACGACAGGAAATGAACGAACACTACCCAGCACTTTGGTGAAATTTTAACCATAGAACAGAGTTTCTAAAATGGCAAAGTCCAGGTCATTATCTCAACATTCCTTTTTCCCAGTATTTCTAACTTCAGGGGAAGCCCCTCCCTGACTTAGCCAAGTCAGTCAGTATACGGTACTGAACACGGCTTGTATTAGCGATTCCCTGTTCACACACAA
>NMRA01000177.1:263941-397087 GCA_002633005.1 Phoronis australis | reverse complement strand
TCTCTCTCAGCGAACAGCTAGAACCCCCTTAAGACCAATTATTGACGGCTGCGCATGTGGAAGCTAGCAGTGTTAACGACGAATTGCCAGACGAGCAGAACTCCCTCCCCACAGTCCAGCCTGAACTTTTAAACCTGCACTAGGAAGGTTACTCTACTACGTTATGAAGACCATGGCCAATTCCAGCCTTCGCACATAAGTATCCCAGTCTTATTTAGATTACGTGAAAATTGTAAAGCTCTGTGTGAATCAATATCCTACCAATCGACTCTGCTTGAGTTTACATTACTCGTTCCAATGATGAGTCATTCACACAGCCAGCCAATAGGAAATCTCCGCAAAGCCATGGTGATGGGTAAAGTGGGACTAATAACACACGTGTCCCTGTCAACAAACAAGAAACTTCACAATGGTCTACGTAAGCCCTTTTCACCATAAAAGGCAGCTTCCGTTAAAGAGGCCTAGAACGCTACAGACTAAATTGCAATGTTGAAATTGGTTCTCTGCCACTGAAACAGAATTCAATCTGCTCACCAGGTACTTTTAGGACTTGTTTGTAAAGATTTTTAATTTCTGTTGATATCAAACCCTTTTGATAGTTTCAAATTTCAAAAAAAAACGGTCTGTCAACTGCTAGCCACTTTGTCAATTTTCCCCCACAAGGCAAAGCCCGTCTCCTTATTTGGTAAGGCAAGACATAGATGTGGCTCATTTCCCTTATATGGAAAATGTGACCTTTAACCTCAAGCGACTTCAAGCAACTGACTGTGGGCACATGCGCGTATTTATCACAAGTGGAAGGGAGATTAAAAACATTGTGGTAACCATAGAGTTTTTCCTTCTCGCGTATTTAAAAAATCATGAATTTTGTGACTTTTTCTGTAAATTTCCTCACGGGGAAAGTGAATTACTCATACTAGACGTTGCGAGGTGATACTTTTGTTAGGAGTTGTTTAAAAGATATTTTTGATGAGCTTTCGCGTTCCATACCTTTTTAAGGATAAGTGCAGCCACTATATTCTAATGCCTAACACAGACACCCGAGTCACCGGTCCCACTTGCCCAATAGCCAATGCTTCGCGGAACTCCGTCCATCACCAACAGGCCTCTAACAGCCTCTCCACCAGTCAGCGGACACGTGATACAGGGTAGTGAGTCTAACTACAACTACGACAGTTCACACACACACGCACAGACACGGTGAGTGGTGACTTACTCATTGAGGAATTCAATAACCGACATCCTCGGCCGACTATGGACGGCGTCTCTAAATGAGGGGCCCGCCTCCTGGGTCCGCCGCGCACTAGGGAGTGAAAATAGGGCCAGACTAACATGTGAGTGTTACTAGACAAGTCTCAGAGAATTATGCAAGTACTACAGCACGCTTACAAAGTTAACGCAACGGCACAAGTTATCAAAATTATAGAGAACTGAAATACGCAAAAATGTGATAATTCACTACACCTGTAGTTTAGAGAGCAAAAAAGCAAATATAATGGGCGTAAAAGCAGCAGGATTAGGAACAACTCCGTAGCGGGAATTAGTGAGTTACCAAAGACCCCTATAGGCACTTGCATTAACTAAAGGTCAAGGTGATTTCTAGTGGTGCATCTGTTAATTAAACTAATCCAGTGACCTCTGGTGGTACTTCCGGTAACTCAATCAGTCGTGGTGACTTCTGGTGGATGACTAGACTGAAGTAGTTCCACTGACCTCTGTTGGTATTTTTGCTAACCACAAGCAGTCACCACGGCAACTAAAATCTATTAACTGAGTAGAACATTGGTATTACATGAACAATGCATGCACAGAAGTGAGCTGGACAGCACCATGCCACACACAACAAGCTTGCTGACACACCAGTTTGAAGTCAATCTAGGATTTCACAAACAATAATTCACTGCAGTTTTACCAACGCAGGGGCAACATGTTATTTAAGGACACATTGTGACTATTGTCTATGTAAAAACGGTTGCAGAAAACTGAGGAACAAAATCACACAATGTTCATGTTCATAACGCTAAGGCACATTTCGGGTACTCAACTGAAGTGTACGTTTGCTTCTAGTGAAAAGCGATACAAAACAACAGCACTTAAAGCCCTAGTTTTTCATGAAACAAACTTAAGAGTGGGAAACTGAAAGTTTGAAACATGAGTGCTTGAAAACGGTAAGCGGCGTGAAACAAAGCCAACAAAATTCCAAGACTAGGTGTGCAATTAGAACACACAGCCAAAATCCAAGCAACAAATGGCAGACAAGCAAACAGACAGACAGGCAGACATGTTGTCGTGGCATGATTGTGTTTCCTTGGCAACACATCACCAGGACAACAGCGGTCGTCAACTCACTCGTGTTCCTCGATAAGATGTTGTAAGATGACGAAGCTCTGTTGTCTCGACAGCCTGCAAGAATGGCCGAAGGACGGGTGAAATTGAAGAAAGCCACCACAAGAGGGAGCAACGGGATGGCGAATGGGGAAAGTGGGATGGATAAAACCCATCGTTGCAAACTGTCGTCTCCGAAAAGACGGCTGGTACAAGCAGTTGTGAAGCCATTTGTAAGTACTAATTCTAATGGTTAACTAGACAGTCAAGTCTAAAACTAGTCAAAGATGAGTACCAGACTATGACAGTGTTGGTGGTAATGTTCTCCAATAAAGATGGGAGGGGTCGGAAGGCTTGGGGTTGCAGCTGACTCTGCATATCAGTGATGCTGCCCTCTGGTGAGACAGTGCAGAAGCATAAGATGCAAATCATGAATGCCAATGAAAAGATCAGCAAAAGGTGGCTCTCAAGAGAAATCATAACCACGATTAGTAGCAAGACAGGCAAAGCTTTCAAAAAACTGTAAAGATAAACAAAGACGATATGAAGTTGTTAGAATGGTAAACCATTTCATCGACACCCGACCTGTCCAGTGTCGAGTCCTAGATCAAAGACAACAATAGATGGCACCACTTACTGCTGCGAGGTGTGCTGCTCCTCTTGGACAGCATGCTGTAGACTACGTCGCACGACCTGCGCGGACGGCTGACTCAACTTTCCATGTGGATCTGTGGCAACAAGGAATGTGGAGTGAAGATGAAAATGTCTCGACACCGAAACACAACATCGTACGATTTTGAACGATACTGTAGGCTTCTCCACCCTCTTTTAATTTCAGCGTTTTGCTTTGTACCCTGATGGAATTCTCTACCCTTGTTTCTGCCCATTTCAAGTCAGAATATACTAACAGTCTTAATTTCCCACCCCCATACTGTGTGAAACCCGCCCTCGCTATCCCTGAACTACATTACCTGCTTCAACAAAAAGACTCCCCAAATACAGGAAATGAGGTGTTTACTTTCAAAATTTCTTCTGGAGGTCCTATTCCCAAACTCACCAATAACTTTCGGTCGTAGCTAAAAAACTACATTCATGCCCCCTTTCAAATTCTGAATTGGAGAACACTGGATAGACCATGCAAGGATGCATTCCATGAGGCTCGTAATACACAAGATACGAGCGGTGCGAAATCTCGGATTTGGCAATGGAAGTAGGTCAGCTGCACTCGGCATAATTCATGTCAGTAACACATCAGAATTTGCAGAAAACGATTTCCCTCCATAGAAAAATTTAACAAATTAAAATAAAATTACAATTATCCACTTGGGTGCTGTAAAGATTTACATATCAATTACTGTAAAAACACATCAGATTAGGACAAAATATAGCAAACAAGTGAAATTTTATTTCCTTTTTTAAATAAAAGATGAGAAACACCAAATTTATGCTTTGACATTTTAAAGTTTTGTTCTGGGCGCTCATAAAATGTGAGAAGCCCTTGAACAATGAAAAAGGACAATTTTGGCGATTTTTCTGCACAAAGTTGGTGATAATTTATCCACCAAGTCTGACTAAACAGCTCGATACTGGACACATCTTCAAAAAATGAAATTGAAGCTGCGAGTGACAGGCCACAGCTTGTCTTCAGTTACCGTTTTCCTTGTTGGCCTGGAAGTTGGAGATGTGGGGTGTGGATGTAGACTTGGCCATGTCCGAGTTGACCCCTCGCATGTTGACCGCCGCCAGGGAGGGGGAGCTCTCGCTGAACGACATGTGGGCCGCGATCTTATCCTCGTGAGCCTGGGTCAAAAGGAACAACACAAGTCAGGCAACGCGAGGAGCATCCATACGCAACACGATCATCGCTCACAAAGATCGACTTAGATAGACGGTTCTCACTCGCATTTTCATTTTATACCAGTTTACCACTGCATAACTCCCTTTCCATCACTTATTTTCCCATAAAAACTAGGCAAACAGTAGAATAAATATACAAAACAATACGGAGACAAAGTAATACCACAAGAAACTAAAAGTATGGACAATAAAATATTAATTACTTATTCATAAAATACCGACACTTAAAATTCCGAGAACTTCTGGCAATGTCTCTCAGCGGGAACCGAATTTTAGGAGGTGGCGGCTTTTACATTGGCCTCATTTTCTCAGAAACCTGGCAACATGCGTCATAAATTTTCTGCACATGGCCACAAGGTGAGAACCCTTCAAGCGGCTTGTAGGTTTGACACTGACCTCATTATCAGCCGATGTGTCCAGATCCAGAGCAATGTCATTGGCTGACCGGATGGAGGCTGCAGTACCTGGCCTGTGATTGGGCGAACATTGCTCCACTGGTGTGCTCTGAGCTGCAAGGGAGACAATTACCAATGGAAATTAAGTAGAAACAGAGTGTTTTGAAAACAAACCGAGTAAAATGTTTCGAAAGTCCAGGGCTAATCTGACTGTACAAAAATTCAAATATTTTAAAACTTAGTGTGCAATAGTTTTCAATCCAAAATCAAACCAATGAAACACGGAAGTGTTCGGTTACCAAAAAAGTGAAGACACCCACAAAATTTTTCTCCCTTTATCACCATCACCAGACATCTCCACCCACCCCAATTTCTACCACCCACCCTCAGCAGACTCTCCCTCACCCCTACCTGAGGGTTCAGAGTTGAGCGAGGAATTTGGGCTGCGCCTACTGTCGACGGCAGCGCCAACCAGACTCACGTCCATCTCACTTCCTGTACGCACATCCTCCACCAATTCCTCGGTAGAATCGAGACTACTCAGGCTGAAGCTGGAACAACAATAACACCGTGTTAACGTCCCCCATTACGGTAAAATCTTATTTTCTCACTGAAAATCATCAATATTCCACAAAACCTCATCAATTTTCTGAAAAAGGCTTCGCAAAAAGTAAGCAGTCCCGTGGAGCAACTTCTCTTAAAAAATTGAGAAATTCAAGATTTGCTGGCAAGATTTTACAGTGATTAATTTCATACATCCTTATTAAGTGTTGTACATAAATCCTAAGCCATGGACATTGCAGACGGACCTAGACGCTATTAAAAAAAAACACTTTGCACCATTCAGTCTATTTTTAGGACAGTGCTGAAGTTGGGCATAAAAACTATCATCTCCTCTAACATTTGTGTCACGGAATGTTTAGTCACATGTAAACTAAACCAGAACTGTCAAAATTGAAACAACCATCACACCACACGGCGCGGCCTCCTCAGAATGTTGGGCCCTGTTCCTTACACCCACACCCACCCCCAACTCTAACAAACATGGAAGTGCGTTGAGAGCACAAGACCACAGAAGGAGACACTTAAATGCAATGGACAAACAATTCTGAAAAACGTTTGGCGGAATTTCCAGCAGAAAGCAGAAGAACAAATCAGGCGCCATTAATTTTTTTTTCAAAACGGAATACTCCGGTCTTATTTTGCACAAACGATAGCATATTTAAATTTCGAGGGAAAAGCATGACTGTTTGCATCATTCCGAATGAAGAGTGTGGCTTTGGTCACAGTGGATGACGAATTGTAAATACGCCATGGCAAACGAATAAATACATGCAGTTAGCAAAAATAAACACCAACAAAAACCCATCTTCTGTTTGGTATTCCAGCTATAAGGTTTAATCCAAACCACATCGGAATGTAAACCGTCTGCCTTTGGGACAGAGTGTGGCCAGACAATATCGATTTACTGTTAAAAAGAGGTTAGAGTGGAAAGTCAGGCTCATTAGTCTACACCGATCTGGCCAGATAAGAACACCAAACAAAAAGGCTTCAAGACCTGGCTATGAAGTTTGCGTCAACATTCCAGGCAACCTGACAACTAGAGATGTAAGCTGAGCGCGATGGTGACTTAGTCTATTCTAACATTTTAGCTCTGCATCATGAAGCAGGTTACTGAAACTCACGACGCAAGCACATCACTTTACCAATTCATAGACTGTTTAGCGAATATGCCATCCAACTTCAATCTGTTATCATACACCACACATATACAACGGTAGTAAGACACCGTTTTTTTATTTCCTTAACAGCACAATTTATTTTAAAACATCAATTCAGTTGCAAAACACTTTAAAAGCAAGCTAGCACGAAACACGAATATCTTCCATTGCATAGCAATACCCAATTTCTGATATTGCGGCAATAAATAATAAAATAAGTTGTCGCAAGAAGGTGATAGAGAACATTTGCTAGACCGATCTTCAGCGCCAAAGAAAACCTTTGTGACCATCATGCTACCAAATAGGACCGCACTCGATTGAACTATCTTCTTTGCGGGGATAGAAAAATACCTCACAAGACTGACACTTTTTTCAAAATGTCTGCCATTCCAGAGTTGATTCACAAGCAAAGAACAATACATTACACCTTTAAAAGTAATATTTGCCTGTTTTGTTTATTTCTTAATTATGTCATTGAAATTAAAATGCAATAAAACAAATTTGCCTGCATTACAATGATAACAATTATTGAGACAGGAGTGCCTTGTATGTGAAGAAGCAGGACAGGCACTTGACACATGTGATGATGCATTATGGGTAAACACATTAAAATGACAGTGGTACTGGGATATTTCAGGACAGGCCTATTACCTCAGTTGTTAGCAGGACATTCAAATGATTGGCACATTCAGCCAAACACTGTGAAAGAATGAAGTCTTACGGCATTCGTGGACTGCCAGAATTAGAAATTGGGTCCAGTGAAAGTCACTTGTGTAGCTTCACAAAGCTAAAGAGGAGTGGGTTGGACACTTCCAATTTCTTTAACACGGGCATCTGAGTCGTAATATTTTCATTCGGGTTAAGGACCACAAAGACAGGCCTGCCTACGGTAAACATTGCCCAACAGTCGAACCCGAATTTACTGCTGTTTGAAACACACACTGAAGATCGACCAAAGTAACTTTCGCGTGGGCATCAGCCACAGTTATTCCTGCTAACCAAATTTTTTAAAATTTTACAATGATACCTATGACAGCAGCTTGTTAGTAAGAGAAGTTCTCACAGCAGTACAACATTGGGAGGCTTGGAGAAACTCTATTTTGGTAATGAAATAACAGCCTACCAGCACTTGATAAATTAACCATAACAAGACCAGTTTAAAGGTTTATAACATTAAACACTGTCAGGCAAACGGGTAATAACTAATGAAATGCAGAACTAATGAAGTACAGTACCAAGACCAATGTCTGTCTCATATTTGGAGTACAGCAGATCTTGGGTAATACCATAGTCACTAACGAGGGCCCCGCATTTCTAGAGCCAGTTTTCTCCCCAGAATAACACGCGTCAAACTGGTTCTCAAAATGCAGGAACCCTGTAACTATTGCTAAAATCAGCCAGTTTACTGTTTCTCAAAGCTTTGCATAGTTGCTGCAAAATACTCTCAAAACTTAAATGTATCCAATGCATAATAATGTTAGGTTTTGACGTACATTGTAGCCACCACAGCAACTCATCGTTACAACCGCACTTATGCTTGTTGAGCCATTTCACAAAATCGTTCTTTAATAGCTTTTCTAACATATTCTTGTCTTCAACCACTACCCAAACTTCACCTCAGAAGGGACAGATTCATGAAGGTCGATAACGGTTACTTACTAAAACCTGCTTTAATTAAACACAAAGATTTCAAGGTCAGAACTTGCTACATGACTCAGTAGTCAGTAAAAGCATTAGTCAAAGTAATGTTTTACATAAAATTTGCATTACCTATTTGCATTTCTATAAATATCTAAACACAGTGTTACCACCAAAAAAAGACGTTGTGATGGCTGATTTTAAGTTATTTTACAAATTCCACGTAAATTCAAATTAGCTGTTAAGCCCCCCCCAGAGAGTTGTCTATTTATAGCACGGTCCATTGCAGAACATGTCTCCACAGAAAAAAATTAACAAACACACCCACTCTTGAAATAAATGAACACAAGCTCAATTTAGGATAGGCCACTGCACTAGTCACAACAGTTATAAGCTCGGACAAACTGAATTCAACACCACCACCATACGTTGTCACTACCCGGAATCCATTTTATCGGCATTTTAACAGTGGCAAGTTATTTAAATTTCAGATAAAAATAAAAATGGGCCCTCTCAGATCTACGGCTGTTTCAGAGTCATGATTCACATTCATAAATTGACGCTGGTGTTTGCAACTAGACCAAATTAATGCTGGAAGTGGCCATCACTGAATCATTGTTTTAATGGCCCATTAAACAATGAAAACCCAAGAGTTTCCTCTTTACATGACAATGCCCCCAGGGTGCACCAGACTCCTGGCACAAAACCACGACCAGACAGCAGATATGATAAAATCCCACCAATTTCAGACAAGACTAATCGCCAAAATGACATTTTTTCATTCTTCAAAGACATCTAACATTATTGTAATGGCCCACAATTTTTAAAAACTTCGCCGGACGATGGCCATGCTACAAAACTTGAACATGCAAAAACGTTTAGTTTGATTCTGTACACGTTTCAATGACAGAATGATCACGTAAAATTTAACGCGCCAAGTCATACTGTGTCCTAAATTGGTGAGATTTCGCTGCATTAACAACTTAATCACCCGCTGCGAGACAGAGCAGAAAGTAGACGGGACCATTTTCACTGGAAGACTATGTGGGTGTTTAGCACACTGCATGGTGCAAACCAGCAGTTTAATTTCACACTTTCACACATTATTGTAAACATGACTTTTACCCAACAGCTGTTATGGAAAAGCAATCGGTTAGGCATGAAATAAAATGAAGTTTGCTCCCCCTGGTGTAACCGTTTAAGAAATGTGTGCAGCGTAACAAGGGCATTATTTTGGTTTTCAACACAAAAAATAGTTTTCATAAAAACCAGCATGACGCGACAATACTAAATGGAATATCTTACCGTCTGATCAATTCCAATCAGAGGAAGGTTGGGTTGAGCGGAAACGAAATATTTAAAAGGGGGGTTAAAATTTGAAGTTCATTGCAAGGCAGACGTCCTTAGAAAGGAAAAAAGTGACAATCTTAGCAAGTTTTGGTCTCGGTAAAGAAAATCTGTTCAATGTTACTAGTAATCAATCGAGAGCACATGTAGAAAGTATATGCCTAAAAGAGGTCTGGAACGCGATAAATAGACCAAATTGCAATATTGAACGATTTAACCACTGAGTTTTTTTCATCACGCGTATTTCAAAAATCGTGAATCTTGTGATTTTTTCTGGAAATTTCCTCACAAGGGAAAGTGAATTACTATGTACTAGAAGTTGTGAGATGGTACTTTCGTCAGGAATTGTTTAAAAGATATTTTTGACGAGCTCTAACGTTCCTTGCCTCTTTACAGAACCACGTAAGATAAAAATGACCCAAAAGAATACAAGTTGACTCTGTGATAGCATTCACTCACAAAACAAAGTTAGGAAGAAAAAATCAACAATGACAAAAAAATGCAGAGAAAATTCGACGCGTTACTAGACCGACATTGCTAACAAGAAGGAGCGATGGACTGGAAAAATCTCCCTATCACCAAAGACACTAGAATACTTGTATCAACCACTGCATACAATTTTCACTTATCACAACCTGCTTTGCACCACAGGAGCTCATCTCGATCTTTTTAGAACACACGAATACTGGACCTCCCTACTACGTGACACGCTTGTCGACCGCTAGCTACCCTGTGATTGGCTGTTTAACACCCGCTGACTGGGATATTCATTGCCCGAGACATGATTTTCAAAAAAAAAACAGACTGGGAATATTCACTGACCGAGACATGATTTTCAAAAAAAAAAAGACCGAGACATGATTTTCAAAAAAAAACAAGAGACCAGAACCAATTTTGCCTTTTTCGTCAAACAGATGAATGATAAGAGAGAAGGCTTTGTGTTTTCATACAAGAGCCGACACTAAGTGAACAACTTAGCAGGTTAGTGGCTCATTTGTGTCTTTGCATTCCTCTACTTATTCAAAAGAAAACTCTGCACAATAACTGCAACTTTCGGTCACACCTTTCTCCATGATCGATCACATGAACAGGTGTCAAAATTCTGATACATTAGCTTTCATATATTTAATATACACAATATACGAAACAAGGTCTAACACAATGTGTTGATGCGCTCAAGCACAGAGGTTTGACCCAACATATTTTACTCTTAAACTTCCTGTGCTGGTTGAGTTGACATACAGATTGCACCTGGTGGTTTCATCCAGAACTTATATCTGAAAACAGCTCTTCTGTTTGTAAAAAATTCCTTTCAGACGTAAATAGCCAGTACAGTATGCTAGACTACCCACACAAAATCTGTCAATCAAGCCAGTCACTGAATGTCTGGATTTTTTCGTTTTGCAACTTGGACAACAATTCCTGAATTTCCTGTAGGCCATTCTTTTATAGTGACCCACTGCAAAATACGACAAAATCTATTGAAGCCAAGGTATTCCATTACACAGACATATTAACAGTTTTATTAATCAGGATACTAACAACGACACCAACCTCAGTTTAGCAGCCTCTAGGCTCCAAAATCCGGCTTTGAAAAGCGATTCATACGTTTCGCGAACGAAAGTAGTGCCGTCTTGCTTGGTGTACTGGTACATATTATCACAACTGGCGTGATGCGTGCAATACAACAGTGCAGTCTTTCCCATTACTCAAATCAAGCGTTGCTAAATGTGAGTGAGCGAAATCCACAAAACGATGGCAGACAAACAAAAAGATACATTCCATCTACTGAGAGTCCTGCATTGTGACTGGACAACTAGAACTCGGCAGCTGAACTTGATAACAGAGCTTGATAGGTGTTCACGACAGCCATCCTTCCTGTTGGTTGAAACCTCAATGAAACCTCAAGACCAACACAAATCCAGGCCAGACTAGACGACATGTAATAAACAATCTCGATTTTGTCTGCGACTACTACATACTTCCAACAGTGTTGCTAGTCCCTTTTCCAATGGCTACAACCGAGATCCAGAGAGAATATGAAACAACTCCAGAGATTTACCATCCCAACTCTGTGAAGAGCAGAGAGCATATTCTCAACACACTCTCTACTTCCCTCTGTCCTCAACACCCACACAGGAACTACAGCCAGTCAAAACAATCACAGGAACTTTTGTTAACAACTGTTACCGCTTTGGCACACTTGTGGCTGGCTGATTTACCACAAAGGGTGAATATAATACCCGGTTATGTTTTTAACAAGGACCAGATTTGTACTGCCTCTGGTCTTTTTTGAAGTCATCCAGCCTGCATTTCATCTCCACGAAATCTTATAACAGCCCAGACAATTGCCGAGACTGGGCAACTCAAGTCATGTCCACATGCCTCCGAGCTCCCAACTGCAATGCAATTCACTACCGGTGAATCTTTCAGAAGACATCAGTGTTTAGCTCAGTCAGACTGTTTTAGTCATCACTGTTTGAACGATGGCTACCATAGACAGCCGGGAGGTCAAAAGTTAGATTTAGCCAACCTCAGCCACACAAGTTTTCTAAACACAACACATGAGTATAACACTTACATACAATTCAACAGCACAAAACTGAAGTCATTTTGAAATAATGTGCACACAAACTTAAGAGGCCTGACAGTAACTAGTAAATAATTTGAACAAACAAGTAGATATTACTTCTCATCATTTGACAGGTTCTCCACTTCAAGATCAACTGAACTATTACAATCAGTTGTCGTTTTTTTAAGGAGATTAATTTCAAGGGAACTACAAGAATACCGGTATATGGAAATTATTCACAGTGAATGTTAAAATCGCCGAGAGCTTTTTACAAAATATTCACAAACTGCAACTGAAAAATGACAGTCTACAGAGTTTGGCTCTTGACAGGCTCCCTGTTGTGCTGTATTTTCAATTTCCGGAGTTTTTCATGTGTTCTGTAAAATACAAGTTTCATTTTCCTCAAAAAGGAGACAAATAACTCTTCCTTTAAATATTCACAATTTTATCCATTTTTCACATTACACAAATGTTCTATGCATGATAATTATTATTATTATTTTCTAAGCTTTTCACGAAGAGTAGAAACTACGCGGGAGCAATCGTCCCTTTCCAGTTCATCCCCAATGCACCCATACCCTAGATTCACACACACACCTGACACCTGGTGGGACAACACCTGTCATCATCTTTCTACCCAAACTACAACAAAATCTCAGCCCATGTTATCCTCAATACAGTGAGCATAACATCAAATTTTCACCAAGTTGACAAGAAAGGTAAGCAGCTACATAGCGCAAAAGTGAGATTTTTCTCAATTCAATGTTTTGGTCAACGAAACAAATGAAATTTAGGCGTAGGCAACTGTTGCTCATAAACCACCACCCATCATCAGCGCCGCAAATTTCAATAATGAGCAAGGTGGACACTTGAACGAAAATTTTCGTACCTTTTTCAATGGCGTACACTGACGTACTCTTGTACAGCCACGTAGAATAAAAAACGCAAAACTGTGGCAAACACCTTGATGTAAATATTGGGGAAATATATAAAATTTACCCACTATCTAATATCAATTGAACTTAGCGCAAAGCACAGTTGTGTACTTGCACGTCACTGTCAAAGGAATTCAGCTTCAGACTGATAAACCATTACACAACTGGAAGAGAGGCTCATTAGCATAAGGCATGCTAATGAGATCAGCCTCGGCTAAATCAGCATTTTTAGTGAAAAAACAACTCAACAGAAGTTTGTGGAAAATGCACATTTCACAATTTCTGTTTCCAGAGGGTCCATGCTTCAGACAGTAATCAGTTGACTCGGACCTGTTGTAACCCAAGACTGACCCCAGTGGACACATGTGATGCATACCTGTGCACACACAAACTTAGGTGGCAAGGGATGACCCAGATAACACTAGTTCGCTCACAGATTGAGCCACTTTTGCAGGACCCAATCATATTTTGCTCTTGAAGCTTCAGTTAAGCTAAGCTCACAGGAAGGGTACGATTTCTCTCTAGAAACAACTGAAAAAATAACTGAAACATGAGAATCACATCAGCTAATTTCAACTTCCGCAGACATCAGTCTGAACAAAGCTACATACATCAAAGTTACATAGGTCTTCACTCATTCTCAACATGTATTTAGCTTATGTTACATTAGGACAAACCATGGTATGAACCAAATACTTAGTACTTAGTTATGTAGAGTGCCTTTAAAAATCAATTCAACACCACAGGCAATTAAGGTTCAATTCAGGACACTTCAAACTTACATTTTTTTCCGAAACCCGCATGCAGCATTACCTTTGAAAATCATAACTTTTTCTTTTATTTTTTAATACGACCCTTCGGCGTTCCTAATTACAAAGGATACAACTAAGCACTGACCAGAGTTCATAGATTGCTTCAAAGACAAGATTCATCACTGCTACTTTGATTTATTCTAGTTCAAGGTAACTTGCAATTTTGTCTTTAGCGTTGCGTGGGTCTCGGTTAATATTACACTTGGACGGAATGTGAAAATCATTTAGATAGGCATAGTGTCTCCGACAAGTTAATCTATGCTTAATTTACAACAATGCAAAATCGTTAAAATTTTCTTAAGTTAGAGGTTCCATCTTCAATCAAAAATTATTCGTTGGTAAAAGTATTGCTGGAAGCCAGTTCCATATTATCTAAAAAGCTAAGCTACATCTTAGGGGTTCTGCCTTGATTGTGGGCTCTCCTCATAGCCACAAGGGGGCGCCCAAATCCCCAGGCCTCAAGACTTACTACAGCTAAGGGCCCCGGGAAACCCGGGCACTATTGGAAATGCCCTTGTGAGAAACATGCAAGCCTCAGATCAAAAAGGGCAAATCTTATTTTTTCTGATTTCTACTCAAAACGTAGGAGGCTTTGTTGCAATTTGACTAAAGACATCCTAAACAACATGTGAAGTTTGACTTCTAAGACTACAACTTCTGAATGTACCCCAGAGGCATCTAGGGGAATGCAATGAAAACGTTCAGAAGTCTAAACCAGGAAATCTCTCACAAAATCTGAGAGCCAGCAAATGTGAAACTGAGCAACAATAAAGAGGAAGAGTTAAACTGGCATTAGTTTCACAGCTTCATCTTTCATATATGTCAGTAACTAATCATATAAGTTGGTGCAGCTGCAGGGGCAGATCCAGGATTTTGAGTTGGGGTGGCAGGACAGAGTATTAGCCAGGCTTTTGCTTGTCAGACATTCGCACCCCTGAACATGGCCCCCTTGCTCCTCTCTAAACCCACCACTGAGCTGGGACGCCAATTTCATTCACGTTAATACAAAATGCCCTGAATTATTCAATATTTTATTCCCCACATCAAATCATCATTGGCTGAGAAGATCTAACGAGATCTATAAATACTGTCAAAAAAAATCAAAAAAAAACGCCAAAGTGAAAAAGGAAGACGCTAATGACAGAGAGGGATATTCCTAACAAACAGCACACTTGGCAGCTTAAGGTTACATAACACCGTATGGACAAGCCTGAGTATTAAGCAAAATATTGAGAAAATTTAGATTTTAACTCGGTAAGTGTATCAATTTTCTGAAAGTACAAAGCGTGTAGAATTTGATTTTTGACTTTTTATCAATCCATTAATAATTGGGTCATGTGACCTTGTCTTTTAATTAAAACTTAACAAAAAAGGTGGCAACATGGATGGTAAACGATGGTATCAATATGATAAAATTCTACTTGACATAAATATTCAAGGTGAGATAACAAAAAGGTGTTACACTTTGTTTTCAATCTATGCATCTTCATGAAAATCATATAGTCCTATTTTTCAATAGCCCCTCCTGCAAAAGTGGAAAACTTAAAATACAATTCCTGATAGCATGCTTGAGAGCAATCCATGAAGCATAGTATCTGAAAGTTTCATATGAATTCAGTCAGCCATCTCTAAGAAATGACGTTCCACATTCGGCTAAATTTGACCCTTTTTATTTGGTCCTACCTAACTTACAATTTCAGCGCACAATGCCTGATGCAATCAACGGCAAAGATTACAATGATTTCTGAAATGGATGCAAATCTGGTTTTCTCGTTACAGCAAATGGACGGGGGCAACTCCACAAGAAGCCAACGGTTAGCTCCGAAAGGTTACCTCGGTGATTAGTTAACCTTTTCAACCCAAACAAGATGCTAAAGCCTAAAATCAGCACTGCAAACCAAGCAAGGAAGTGTAAAAATATCAAGAGAGAGCAATGTGCCATAGATAATACATGACCATTACACCTCTCCCAATAAACATTGCTAATACTCTCCACACAGGCCACATCTGACTTCAGGGCATAAGGGCTGTATATCACACACATCACAGTATCATCAACGGAGGCACAAGAAAAATTACAAACCTTATGTAGGAGCTTATCAGTGGTAGCCAGAGCCCTTGTCAAACACTGCGCAAAAACAGTGCATTATCTCTCAACTTAGACCAGGCTGCACACGCTACAACTAGCACAGCGATACTCTCATAGCTCAAGAATTTGTATTGATTTTCCTCTGGAAAATCACAATAAATATTTCACCCTGCAGAAGTAGCAATATTACAACACGCGAGTGGATTTACAGACAATTCCGTGAATACGCCTCGGAACAGATCTAGATACCTCTCCAGAATACTCTACTGAAAGTTAACTAACGTCGCATTACGGCCAAATTATACACTACCCCACAACTTACCGATGGTGATCACACTAACTAATTAAACTTTCACATTTATAACGCTGTTCATACCAAGCCTTACAACTGTTAACTCTCAACTAGGTCCTGGCTTCAGTCACTAGAGGTCAGTGCCTTTGAAGTGGTTTCGTATACACAAAGGGTTATGAAATCTACAACTACACTGACCTTTCACACCAACTTATAACTATTGCAACTGCTTCTTAAACCACACTCATAGAGTTATCACTTGTACCAGCGGTTCACACCAAGAGTAGCAACCGGGTTAAAAAGTTATCACCACTTTCGTGTGAACAGAGCATGTGGCAGAAGTGATGTCACACCTTGGAGTTAAGTTATGTAGGATTCCAAAAAAATGTCCAAGTCTGGCCGACTTCGGAACGTCTCGTCTTAGAAATGGCAGATCTTGTCGATATGAAACTTCCAAGTACTACGCTTTATGCACAATTTTCCAAAACGCTATTGGGGATTGTTTTTAAAACATTTCTCTTTCGCATGAGGGGCTATCAAAAATAGCATTTCAAGGAAAAATCAAAAGTTGAACTATAACAGCTTTTCTCAGATTCCATTTTGAACACTTGTATCAAATGAAATTTGGTCATGTTACGGATAATAATTTGCTACGAAAGTTCCATTCTTTTTTTATTAAATTTTATTAAAAATACATGGTCACGTGACTCAATGTCCGATTGGTATAAAGGCAAAAATCAAATCATTCAGGCTTTCTACTTTCAGAAAACGTATACTTTTATTAAGTTAAAATCTATAGCTTGGTACATATGTGGCTAAACACAGACTTTCGATGAAGTCCTCTCTAAGCTTAATAATCTAATTTAATAGTTCATAACCAGGAAATCCTTATAAGTAAGCAGTTTTCCATGACTTTCACCTTCTTGAGACTGAACAAGAAACACCCCTCCCACTTATAGTCTGCCAAGGAACACAGAATTCCAACTCCCGTCACACACCGTTACACAGCAGATACACATGACTGTGACACTTAACATTCAACCACTATGGAGTTACGCAGTACAAGTCTAGCTAATCGAGGTCACAACATGGCGGACACGTGCAATTTTATGTTTTTAATTTTTAAAAAGATAGGGTAGCTACAAATAAGTTCTTTCCCATTTCAAGTTCTATACCTCAGCTACAATAAGACAATATACTTTGAGAAACTGTTTACCACAAAACCAGTACGAAATCCCTTTAATGAACCTTAAAATTCCTCAAACCAACACGACTAGAAGCAATGTTTGCAATGCTACGGCAAAACAGAAAACTAGTTTTAGAAAAACCAACTCTTAACTGTGGAGCTGATTTTGCATGACTGACAAGAGAATCCAATTAAAAAGAACATGGCAAACATCAATCAAATATTAACGAACAACGAAGCCAGCATGCAGCAAGCAGATAACGATAACTGTTAGCAGCAGCAGCGAAGCGCAACCTTCAAAAAAAAAACAATCCGTCAGACGAAACGCAACTCACGGCATCAATAGAGGTAGGCTATCCACGATTAATTGGAGTGGCTAGCGAAAATCAAAAGCAAGTCTTTTGCTTTGCATTAAAACACTACTCACTTAGATATTATCAATCAAATGCTATTGATCGATGCACAACCGGGAACGTCTTAATGGACAACAGTCAGGCGAACACATCCTAAGGCCTAGTAAGCCCAGATAAATTACAAATCTTCGTGGTTGTTCGACTGTGCCGATAGCGTATCGGTAACCAAGCGGAAAATTTACTTGAAACAGTAATGCAAAAACTTAAAGGCAAACAAAGGTTAATGAGTGTGATGAATAGCTGGACCTAACAACAGTGCGACTACTACATCACCTTCAGTTCATAGAGCAAAACGAAAGCTTTCAGTTACAGTCACACCAGTTGATTTTACTGCTGTGAACAGACAGTGTGAGAAACACGTCTCTGCTACACTTTCACAACTGGCAAACGCACAGTTTGATACAAAGTGGCGATCAAACACCCCTACTTATGCTGTGGATTCCCAAAGCTATGCTTAAAGCAAAGCAGGAGACCAAACCATCTTGCAATAGAGGATGTAACAACACTACCAATAGTCCATTATACGTGCCATAACACCTTACAAACCTTTATTGTTCAGCTGATGCCAATAACTTAAACAATTGTCACTGAGGATGGCAACAATTACTTGATGAAATCTTACGGCTGAAGAAGATGCAAACCTCCCGTTCATCCTCAGTTAATTGCCTACGATTCGAAAAACTTCACCCATCTCTGTCTCTTTGTATATAACAGTGAATAAATACAAGGTGAGATAAAAACACATGGTTCCACCAGACGAGTGCTTAATTTAATCGAATTTCTCACGATCTAAATGACAAAGTTCTACGCAAAAAAATTTGACAGACTCAATTCTTGACGAGCGCGGTATCCGGGACTTTTGTCATTTCTTTTTCTGGGTCCAGCAAACCATCAAAAAGATCCTCAAAGCCTTTCATGCACACAGAATGGAACCCCTAGTGACTAGACACTTTCTGATGTTTGTTTGCACACTAAAAAACCTAAACCCCCGTACGGAAATTTCTCTCACAAAAACTGGGCTGCCACCGAATCACGCCATTAAGCGAAATTGGTCTCATCAGAAATGCACTCGAAATACCGGGAATTCTGGGAAGGCATACATCCGCAATGCTGCTGCTTTCCCAGCCTCTCAACCTAACTGCGCAGGCAGAGTGTTTTTGTTGCACCCATTCAGTCATCAGGTGCACAGAGCAAACCACCAGCGGGCACCTGTACACTCAGCATGAAGCCACAATCAACTCCGACATCACCAGTGATCAATATTGCATGTTTTTTACTTTAACACACCTGCTCGTAGGTCAGAATTACAATACAAGTCTGTTAGCATTTTACAACACAGACCCTCGCTCACCTCAGGGGAAAGGTGCGCGTGTATTCTGGTAGATTAATTTTTTCCAACGAGGGGAAATTCCCCCCTTCCTGGTAGCCATCAGTTACACACTTATGTAGTTAATATGGATGCTGACTGCCTGTGTCACTTGATTTCAATCTCGAGGGGATTTCTGATACAAGAGAATTTCTAGGTCCTGGTCAAGGGAATGTTGCAGGGTCTTTCAGACTGAAATTCAGTCCCAAAATAAAGGCACTGAGGGCATTACATAAACATCAACAATAAATCTGCATCATAAATGTCATCACACTACTCTGTTCCGGTGTCAGAATTCTGACGGCTACAATTTCTCAACTCCACAAGAAAACTGGCGGAAACTTCCTCGTCTGACAGTCACTTCTTGGCTCACGGCCATTTCTTGAAGAAACGGATGGAATGTAGAAAAGCTGAGGTCACAAGTATTCTAGAAGCACGAACACTAACAGAGAGCAAATGAACCCGATTTGTGAATGATCCCAGGCAGCAATCTAAACAACTGGAAATTGAAGTATACTTTGTGATGAACTCATACAAACTGTTTTGCTATCACTGATGAGTCAAAATGTACTACAGGATACAGCAGTGGTAGTCATTCAAGTTCACACACAACAGGATCTGGCAACTAACATGGATGAACCAATTGGTCGCAGCAGAGCACAGAAGTGATGAAAAACTGCCAAATGAAGAAGGGGAGCAAGAAAATACAGGATCAACGAGAATGTTGCAGACTTCTCCTAATTTAAATCCGTCACTCAAAACACGCGTAAATAATACTCACCACTTCCCGGTCACTGCAAGGCGACCAGTCATATGACTAGAGCCGCTGCCCGGCGTGGAGTTTGTGTGCCAGCTACGGCGACGAATGTCGTCAAAGAGGTCGTCCCGTTCGCGCTTCCGCAATCCCATCTTCAGGTTGCTGACGACCTCGGCTCCATCGGAGCCCCTGCCCGTGTCACTGCTCGAGTCCAAAGTCACGTCGTTAATTTGGATGGCTATTTTGCGCTTGTGCGACCTACGCTCCGTAAAGTTCATCTCCGGGGTGTAGTCAGGCTCTGGGGTGTAATCCGTGTCGAGTGAGTCGCTCACATCATCATCGTCGTCGAGGTCACCCTCTTCTTCGATCTCGTCCTCTTCGTTTTCACAATCCTCCGGCACCGGGATGTGCATCATGGACTTGAAGAACTCTGTAACAGCAGAAACACATGTCAGTCAGCTGTAACCATAGCAACTAGGGCGTGCCAATAAAGGTGCTAGAACAAAATGTAGCTTTATTGCTTTCTGTCACATTTTCTAAGTCAGTCATTAAATTTCTAGGTGTGACCTTGAAAACGATGTCAAGGTCAAGGAGATGCCCCAACTATACCTTGGTACAAAGTACGAACAATCAAGTTTCTTTCTAGAGATATAGTGTCATTAATTCATTGTGATGTACGAATGGTTCTGAATACTACGTCCCCCCCCTTTGGGTTACTGTGCAGCAGTGGCCAACCAACCAATTTTTTTGTGTTCATGTCCATCATTTCAACAAAAAACTTGAATAAGAATCTTGTCACCAAGAAACGGGAGGAGAGACAATGGCCCACTCGATGCACAGCATGGGGGCTTCGTGTGACAAGGGTCCACGCGATTACCTAAACGCACGCACTTGTTTGTGTCAAACTCTTTCTACACTAGCGCTGCCTGGTGAGTTTCAACTTGCCCATTCATACAGTGCTCAATCTCCAACCTGGGCTACACTAGCAACAGATTGCAGTCAGAATCATGGCGCCATACTGTTCAAAAGGTAAACTTTGTTGGCAGAATACGGCCAATAATGGAGAAGAATGCAGAGGAAATAAGACCCAGTAAGGACACATTATTGAAGAAGCCAGCAAAACGCTCATACACAGCTCTGCACAAAGCAGAGAACATTGCTACCAGGTGAACTAACCTTTAAAAATATCCATAACCAAACTTGACCTGCAAACTCATGGTAACAACATGTAAACCTCTTAGTCCCAGAAATCCCACAGGTTGTCTATTATTCTACACACAACTCAGCGGAAACCCACTGACCTTCTCAATTCAGACTAGACCAACTGGCAGTCCAAGATTCCACAACATAACTCACAAAGTTCTCAAAGACAATTCACAACACACTCAAGAAGTCTCCATTCACAGTCATCCAACAGGTAGTCCAAATGTCTTGACACAACTCGGGGCGTTTTCTGACTCGCTCAGACGCACTGAAGTCATCAAGATATAGAATCGTCCAACAAACCAACATAGTGCAATAAGAAACCACAGCTCACACAATCATGAACGTTGATGACTGTTTCACTTTATGCTAACTCAATAGCCAACTTCCTGGTTTGTGACACACACATGCACACACAGTGTTAAGCTCACACGCTTCCCTCCTGTAACAACATGGTTTTTTAGCACACAGCAGAAAACCCCCAGCATGAGCTAACTGGCTCTAAAGAGTATGATATCAGATCCCACACAGCACTGATAACACTGGATCAAGCACTCTGGCTGTAATAGCATAGCGCAAGGAAACATTGAGGAATTACGAATCTGGGCAAAAACAAACACAACCTACTGATAGCGTACATGGTTTTTGTTTCAAACCAATTACCATGGTGGATTCGGAATCGAATTCAGGCACACATACTTGGAGTGTCATATGTTGAAATGGGTTAATTTCACTTGGCCAGTCACCAAAATTTATTCACAAGACAAATTAGAATACCATTGTTCACATCAGCTGCACAATGAAAAATGTCTCTCCATGAATTCCATTGGAGATTTTAAACACAGCCATAACTGCTGAATTTACACGCATGTTAAAAAGCTGGGACTTTCAGAACGAAACAGACAGACTCTGCTTGTGTACGACCTTAGCGCCAAGGCTGTGAACATAGCCAAATATACACAAAGCTATACATTTTAATGAAGCAAATATATTTTTTTGAAAGTAAAAAGCAGAATTTGATTTTTGCTAACAATCTGCTATTAATTGGCTCACATCTCTGTTTTAGTAAAATTCGCAAAAAAGAAAGATAATCATATCAAAACCACGGTATCAATTACATAACCAAATTCCATTTGACACAAATATTCAATATGGAATCTCAAAAATCCTGCTGGAGTTTCTAAATCAATGTTTCGTTTTCATTTTATTCAACTTCTAAGTTTTTCACAAAAATTGTACAAATCCCATACTTAGATGGCCTCTTACGCAGAAATGGAATATTTTTAAACAATTCCTAAAAGCCTTTTAGAGAACAGTGCATAATTCATATTATGTGAGAGTTTCATGTGAATCCAACCAGCCATTCTGATATGTGATGTTCCAAAGTTGGCCAAATATGGAAATCTTTCATGTCCTAAATAACCTTAATCAGTGTAATAGCAGCCTATCAAGGGAACACTGCTGAGAAGCTCAGCTCTCAAAGGAATTCGCAGATCAATGGCAAACAACTTGACACGGTTTTCTGTCGATTGGATTCCGCAATGGATCGGATCAATCTAGGATTAAAGCATTACTGTTTGTTTTTAGTCCATTCAGTGCCAGGCTGTAGGGATAATGCTAGGCATGTTGAGATTCACTCTTGTGCGTCAAGACAGGGAGAAAGTATGCCCTAGTCACAGCCTAGATGGCTTTACCAGAGTAGCCATGACATCAGTGGACTACTTGTTTATTTGGATGCTCAGGAATTTGGGTTAGTGTGCAAATTTATCCAACACTGCTGTTAATTTCTGCATTCACAGGAGCTGATCTCAGCAGTATGAGGTTATTCCTAAAACCAATTCTCTGAAACATGGATTACTGATCTATTTCAGGAAAATACAGAGAAAAAAGAAACCATAAATTCTTGTAGCTTACACACACTTGATTAAAGCTACACACACCATTTTAAAAGTCTCCATCTTTAAAAGCCTCCATCTTTAAAAGTCTCCATCTTTCAAAACCTCCGTCTTCAAAAACCTCCATTTTTTAAAAACCTCCACCTTTAAAAATCTCATTTTAAAAAAAACATCTCTTTCGTATAGAATCTTCGTCTTTTTAGAAGTTAATGTTTGCATTCATAATTTTTCAAGACTTCTTTATAAAGTTCATTGACTTGGGTCTGCCATTACATTTGCCAATGCAAAGTTGCATTTACCTAGTTTGAAGTTGCCGGTTCCTTCTCTACCTAATTACCAATGTATTTAGCTTTAATTGTAAAATAGACACCTTTTCAATGCAGAAGACTAACCAACGTATCATAAGAAATCATTAAATCACACACTTATTAACATCAGTTTCATTCATCAACATCCACCTTCTGTTTCAAACACCCAACAAGAAAGGTTAGATTTCCTGTTTAATGTATTCAGGCAAACATTTTTAAGAAGATACTGCATTAAAACACTGATGGCCAAACAGCCAATTATTTTATTACAATAGCAATTCATTTCATGCCAACTCTAAATCTACATCCAGTGCTGCTCAGGTAACAATTACCTTGGGACATCTCCCTTCAAAAAATGGTGGCTGCCAAACATTTCAATGTAACATGACAATTACCTTGGGACATCTCACTTCAACCAATGATGAGTGCCAAACATTTCAGTGTAATTTTACAATCCTTAAAGAAACGGAA
Organism: Phoronis australis; assembly: GCA_002633005.1. Lineage (NCBI taxonomy): Eukaryota > Metazoa > Phoronida > Phoronidae > Phoronis > Phoronis australis. The sequence continues at coordinate 373,505 of NMRA01000177.1, read as the reverse complement.
TTGTGAAATAAGGCAACATAAACGTGAAACACATTGGTGTTCTTTAGGCTTAATAAACCACAATGTCATTCTTGTCTTGTTTTCTCACTTTTAAGTCACCCACGTTTGACTTGACTGTGTGGTGCTCAATATAACTTTGAGTGCAACGTGACAAAAGTTTTGCAATGAGATATGAAATTAACAGCACACCAGAAAAAATATGATCAATTTGCCTGAAGAGAAAACAACCGTAACTGACCGAATTTTTTCCTAATTGTAATAACACATTCTTGAATACCAGCGAAGATTAACTCGTTCGTCAGGTGCAAACAGGCTAAATACCTGTGAAAATTACCTGCAGGTTGCACGAAAAAACGCGAATACAAGAAGCCATTATAGAGAGGGAATGACTTCTAACTCTCAACAATCAAATGTTAAAGAACGATAGTCCTGCAGAACAGTAGTTTAAATTTGTGAAACAAGAATAGGATAACCTTCACATCTGTTACAGCTGGGATGCAGACTGGTACTTAAGTATTGGTATTCAAGTATCAGTACCTATTGGTAATAATTTAAAAAGTACTGCCAAAACACCGATAGCAAAAGTATTGGTTTTACTATCGAAAATACCTCAAAGAAAGTACATCTTGGAAAGTGTAAAACCCCTTTGTGTAAACATTGGGATGTCCAATGACATCAGCTAAAACCACCGTCGCTTTGTTTGGAGGTCTCACCAAGAAAGGGGAATAAAGTGGACATGGAAACACATGAGACTTAACTTTCGTACGTAGTCGTATTCAGTTTCATGCTTTATTCCTAGAAATGTTGGCAATAACAAAATACTGATGCCATATCGTATATATTAGTCTTCATTATTGAGCAGCATCAGTCACAGACACGAAAATTACAAGCGATAATAAGTAAGGTTCTGTTGGACCTTAGAAAAACCGCAAAATTTGGCTAACTTTGATACATCATATCACAGAAATGGGTGATGATATTCAAATGAAACTTTCAGCTACTATTCTTTATGCGTTATTCTCCAAAATGCTGTTAGGAAATTGTTTTTAAAATAGGACTTTTACGATTTTCATAAAAAACAAATTCGCGTGAAAAGAAACAATTCAGAAAACTAATTACTAGTGGTTTTGAGATTTCATCTTGAACATTTACATCAAATGAAGTTTGGTCGTATTATTAATATCATTGTTTTGCAACCAATGTACTTTTCTTTTTTCCAGTAAATTTTACTTAACTGACATGATACAGTGACCAAATTTATAGCAGCTTGGTAAAAACTCAAAAATCAAATCCTACAAGTTTCTACTTTCAGAAAATATATACTTGTACAGCACTAAAATCTATAGTTATGCAGATATTTGGCTAAATAGACAGACTTGTACGTAAGGTCCTACAAAAACTGAAAACTGGAATTCATAGCGTGTTGCGCATGCTCTGTATAAAATGACTTTATTTCTATCACAGTATGTCACTTCATCCCATGTCAGTTTACACTACAAAAACCAATCGGTGTATTTTACTAATGATTCTTCCACATTCGTTTTCCCACTAATAATGATCACTACAATATCATCTGTTGTATGCATGCCAGATACATATATAGTCACAGGTGTGACTTAACAATACTAAGGTTATGTAGGACCTTATCAACAGGTGCCTGGATTTAGCCAAATATCTAAAAAAAAAACTGGATTCTACAAAAGTATATTACATTTTAACTCAGTGAAAGTACATATTTTCTGAAAGTAGAAAGCTTATAGAATTAGATTATTAACTTTATACCAATCTCGCAGTAATTGGGTCACGTGACAAAGCTTTTAGTAACAACTAACAAAAAAGAAAGGTACACTCAGATTTCAATCTCAAAAAGGCTGCGAGAAATTTCTAAATTATTTTGTTTTTTCATTTGATGCAACTATTGATTTTTTACGAAAAATCTTTTTCTCCTCATGCACAAGTGGAACATTTTGAAACCAATACCTATCAGCGTTTTGGAAGACAATGCATAATGCAAAGTATCAGCGAGTTCCACAAGATTCTGATCACCCGATCCTGAGATATGTTTGGACGTTAAGCCAAATTTGTACATTTTTTCAGGGTTCAAATAACCTTAATGAATCGTACAGTGACAAGTACTGAACAGTTCATGAAAAAAGAATACTTTCCCCGACACTCAAGCATCCCTGAAAACTAACATTAAGATATTGTTTTGACTGAAGCTCCTCGATCATGCATCTCTCAATGAGCATGCCACAACTATGTCTGGCAGTGAAATCCCAAGCCAACCACTGGCGGGTAATTTGTGCTAAGGCAGTGCTAAAAAGACCTGTTAACAGTGACATTTCAGCTCCCTCACTAGCAAACACTGATTAATTTAACACACCAGCAGACCTCGAGTCCACTTTATGAAAAGTTACCTAAGAACTTAAGTCAACAAAGTCTAGGAGAATATACCATATTGGCTCGTTATTGAGATAATTTGAGCAAATTATTCTTAGGCCGTGACGAGATAATAACCTGGCTGACTCATTATTCAGTAATTGTGAAGTAAGACCAAAACATTTGTGAGAAAACAATGACAAAAATATGCAGAAGATTTAGGAAATTTCGAGGAAGATGAAGCAACGGTCGGTTAACCGAGTCAGATGGCACAACAGCTGGAATCTTTTTGATGTTACGAAGGGGTGAAGAGTTTTTCACAACCTGTGACAGGGAACTACTCAGACGCCTTAATATGAAGCTGGTGTTTTTCATATCCGCAAACNGGGGGGGGGGGGAAGAATTGACAGGGCCAGGGAATAACATAAATCTGTTGTGATCAATGAAACTAGAGATCACGCACAACCATTGAAATTAAATTTTGTTAAAATACAAATCTCGATTGCTGTAGATTATCAAATACTACCAAAATCAGGCAAGAAAAACTGGGTTATCAGTTGATCAACAGTGTTCAAAGATATGTTTCTTAAATTCAATACTACTACTACTACTACTACTAATACTACTAATACTACTACACAAAATATACCAGTTCTTTCAGGTTACCATATCACTTTGCAGTTTCAGGTAAGTAACCAGCTCCTTTAGAACAAAAATTTGCACCAGGCAAAGCCAGCCCATCAAACATCAACTGGAAAGTGCTGCTCCCTAGTGTCAGACCTGAACAACAATGCAGCATACACACAAGTCTGTCAATTACCTGCTTTAGAATCCTCCACCAGAGGGGGTGACGACCTATCTAGAGTAGGACAGGATGTACTGAACCTTGCTAATCTTTCCCTCCTTTCAACCTGCAACAATCATCACCAGAAGTCAGTATTTCATTCATATCAATATCAAAACATACAAATCAACGCAAGCAAGTCGGGCCCTTGATGGATAACTGCAGAACACTGAAATGAAGCCCTTTGCCCTTTGTGTACATTTTTGGAAATCCCAATGAGTCATGAAATCTTACATCCTGTAATGTTCTCACGTGACAAAAGTAGGATAAAAATACTTCTCCACATTTCCAGGAGTCAAAACCATCAACGCCCCTATTCTCTATAGAACCTTATTAGCTACAAACCTGGAAGTCTGTAGGGCAGATATACCTATTATATGCCATCTCACTGGCAACATTCAGATTCTTACAATGGCAACTGACATTGAATTAGAACTACTGGTACTGCTATTGATTTGCAGACCATTGCATCCTCGACCCTACAAGACAAGGTTATGTAGGACCCTAGAGAAATGTTCAAATTTGACTAACTTTGGAACATATCTCAGAAACGGCCGATAGGATTCACATGCAAGTTTTCAAAACTATGCTATTTGCACCATTCTCCGAAACACGCTAAGCATTTTTTCACAAAATCCCACTTTTTCTTCAAAGCTGTGAAAAAAAAGGACTTTTATTTTTTTTCTGAAAAGTAAAAAAGTTGCAGAATATGAAAACAAAATGACAATTTAGAAAACTACAAAATTACAGCATTTTTGAAATAGTATAAAATAAGAATTGGTTGTGTTATTGTTACCATGACTTTTCTGTGAAACGTACCTTTATTTTTTAATAAATTTCACTGAGAACCTGGTCACGCGGCCCAATTAATGAGATTGGTAAAAATCAAATTCTACATATTACTTTCTACTTTCAGGAACTTTATACTTTTACCGAGTTAAGATTTATAGTATTGTTGATATTTGATTAAATACTGGGACTGGTCGATAACTTCTCACATAACCTCACCTTGTCATACTCGTACAATCTAAGTTCAACATTTGTGTGCGCATGACACAAGCCAACCTGTAACTACCGTAAAATATTCAAACTCGGTTGACTTACGATCAAATGGACCAATCCCTCGGTGGATAAAGGGCGTTCGGTATAAATGAGTACATATCTAATTTGTTAATTTGTTTAAACCACATCAAAGCTGAGGTCACACAACCGTGATAGTCAGCAAACTTGAATTTGATAATTTGACACAACATTAGCTAAGCTCAGAGAACAAACACTGTCGAGAAACAAGGAGCTGGGTTATTGAACTACCCTAAAGCTATAATGAGCACTGCTTTGGAAATATTAATATTACCTTGGGCATTCTGTTTCACACATGGGGACGGTCAAATGTTTTGATTAGTTTTGCGGCACGTCACAAAAATCCAGTCGTGAAGTAAGGAATAAATTAACACTATTTCTTTTCAATAGTTATACAGTGGTTGAGATGAAGCTCATAGGTGATGTTTTGTAGAATTTGAGCTAAATAAACCCTCCACTCTTATTTCGTCTTACTTTGAAGTTGACCGTTTTTTACCCGCCGAAGTAGCGCACAATAGAACTTTAATTTAAGCCTGACCCAAGTTAGATAACGAACCTCTTCGGCACTCAGCCTCAGTCGCTGTATGTCTTCACTAATATTCTGAAGCTTCTGTACTTGGGCCTCTGGAATAGCAACAAAATTAATGATAATTATATAAATATTCTAGTCAATAGGGGGACAAGGTGTTGATTATATAATTAGCAAAACTTATTTCCCAGGAAAGAAAAATGGTGGTGGCCAAACATTAATAGCAAAGCTGAAGTCTCCAAGAAGCAGACGCAACATCACTAACATGAGAACTTGCGCAATGACTGAATCTTGTTTCTGGATGTCTCAAAACCTGCATGCCTAAAATGTGCAATATTAAATAAACAAGTAATGACACTTTGACACTAAAGTGAAATGATGCATGGTGGTCCAGATTCTCATAGCACAAAGTGTTTTCCCAAAACAAGAGAGGATGTTTCGAATATTGCACCACTAATGGGTTCTTGCACAACATCCGAATGATGAAATGAGTACCTCACAACCTCTACCTTTGATCAAACAACACAAGTTTACTTTCGATACGAAATGGTTCAAGACCGTTTATTCTATAGGTTCGTTTTATTCACATTGATAAAAAAATGAAAATGAAGCCAAATATTCAATTAAAAGAAGTCATTTGATAAAAAATTGCATGAACTTGTTGACAAGTTATTTGATTTCAACATGGCAATCACGCGCACTGATATCTTAGACAGAAAAACACAACATGAAGTATATTACAGTATTCAAAAAGAGGCTCTGAAATCCGCGTTTTACTGGCAACTTGCCAGATATCTTTATCCCTTACCCACTAACTGTTTCCTCTCTTCCGGCTTGATCGTGGAGATCGACGGTGACCGTGCTACGGGCGACGTGGGCTCAGGACTACACGGCGAGTCAGTCGCGTCCTCATCCTCCTCATCGCCATGGTGATGGTGGTCGTCAGGAAACAAATCGGCTTCGTCCTCGCTATGAACGCCGGTATAGTCGTCATCTTTCTCATCGCTGCCACCACTGCCATCCACATTGTCACCACAGTCATCGTTCTCACCAATCTCAAGACTACAGTCCCTTTCCTTCCCAACGGCGTCTCCTTCCTGGAGACTTTCATCATTTTCCTCGAGGACCTTCCCTTCTTCTTTGTGAGGCTCATTTTCATCTTCAATATCCTCTTCAGTATCATCTACTTCATCACAATACACTTCTGTACCTACACAAAACATAGAATGAACATCAGACCAAATCTGGTATGGTATGCACCACTCTACAGAGCGCTACCCACATACTATATTTGCAGCAAAAATTCTCAAATAACTTAACATTGTATTCGCCTGGGATTTCATCATAGTTTTGACAAAGCCGGATGAATTTCGACAAAATTTGTCATTTTTAACTTGCTGTAGACAATCAGACATTTACCTGAAGTAAACTAGAGGGTTTTTTCAAAAGGGTGCACATGGAAATGCCCGTTTCTCATGTTTTATTCAACAACATCGTGACTGCATTAATCAGCCAAAGGACCAACAATTTAGAACCACTGTTCACCTATTCTATGCACAAATATAAAGCACATATCAACACCACCTGTTGGCAGAGACCTGGCCAACTGTGAAGATAAATTTCACAGCCTCTACAATATCTTATCACCATCTTGACACTGGGGTATGTTTTCGTCAATTTTATCAATGAGTATGACACGCTTCATCCCCGAAAATAACTGTTATCTTTAAATGAAGGAGACTGATAGGGCATCACTAGCCCAAAAGCAAAACAAGCTCGCCAGACGTTCAGGCACCCCTATAGAACATGGAACTAAAGTGACATGCGACCATCAACACTGTATCGTGGAACATAACTGAAGAATTTCAAAATAACCGCGATAATGTAGGGACACAGCAGGAATGAAAAGTTCATTACTCCCTAACTAAAAGCTGGTACATTTCCAAAGACATGCTGGCATGACAAGTCCGATTTTTAATTTGAACATTAAAAAACTGATGTGAAAACAAAGCTGCAAGCCGTGTTGCAAACAGTAACAGAACAGTAGATGATTCTCATCTTGGAGCTCACTTGTTGGAGTGGAGCGACATTGTGGTCCAATCTCAAGGTAACTTACTGGAGTTGAGCACCGTCACTCATAGATCAGGTAACAACCATTAACCAATAAGATCGCACCCGACACCTATGCATACTCATTACAGGGTGGCAGTAATGACAACCTACCTGGTAGAATGACCTGATCCAGCCAGGTGACCGACTGATGCCCCTTCGTCCTCCCCATCTCTTCATTGTCCAGCACCACCTCTGTGTCTGCATCCTGTGTGAAGTCCTTCAGCATGGCTATGTCTTCCTCTGCAGAAGGAAACAGTGGTAAGGTCAAAGTTAATAAAAGTAGTGAGAATAGGTTTAAGGTCATGAGCGTGTTGCGAATGTGTTAAAGGTTATGTAAGGAGAGCAAATGGGCTGAAGGTTTTGGAAACAACAGGTCACGTGTGCCCAGAAATCATACAGTATGACCCACGACCGGAAAGGCGGATACGAAAAATGCTCACAAGGTAAACGGTGAAAAAACATGGCAAATCACGAAATGTCCCCCACAACTGACGTTTAACCGCTTGCAATACCTGCTGAGCTGGATTCAAAGCAATTTTCCGGCTAGGGAATGTGAGTTGCTTACCGTATTGAGAACCGGTGCAACACTTCAAGATTACATGTTGTTTTGACTGGGTATTGAAAAACTTTAGAACAGGCATAATTTTCCACAGAGAACACAATTTATGTAATGTTACCGACGGTTTCAATAAGGTCACACAATTTTTCTGGGAAACAACCTATGTGCAATACAAATTATCAGAATCATGTTATTCCACCGTGTGTCCATTTATAATTACAGTGATATGAAGGACAGATAATACTGACTTTATTTTGAAGAATTAGATTAAAATTCTCAGGGACGATTGTACAGTCATTTAAAATGAAATGTAAGTTACGAAATAGTAATCTTTCTGCCTTGTGCAGTTCAGGTGAAAAATTCAAGGAAGACACTGCAGTTAACTCTCGAGTGCGAGGCAGCAATTCACTTAATTTAACACAACTGAACAACTGTGGATAGCTAGTTGTTAACCAGAAGGTTTGGCAGAAAATAAACTGCAATTGCACATTCATAAGCCACTCTGCTTGATTTGCAATAGCAAATGAAAGCAAAATGTCAAACGAGCACCCAGCGAAAATTTGACAACAGCTTCCATACAGGAAAATTTGTAAATATATTTTTAAGCATGACTTCCTAGTTTCGACCTGCATTTCCAATATTTAATGTTCTGAGGGCTGAAATTGTTGATCTGGGAAATTCCCCGTGGAATTTCTTATCTGTGCAGCAGCAGAGCCAGAAATTGTGACAGCTGGTATACAGTTAGCACTAGGGGTCACTTAACACCTCTAAAAGAAAGTAAGCAATATTGCCTTCTGTACATTGGTACACCCTTGCAAAGGCCCGTGCATGCATACACACTCTGTTGCTAATAATCAAGACCCAAGTATCTAAACAGTTCGGGCAAGGGACCAGTTTGGAACACCAATAAACCCAGAAACCAGCAGTCATAAAAACCAAGACAAAATTGCGATGAACTGGCAAGCTTTCAGCTCCTACATCATCCGGTGGTAACACTTAACACTTAGCCAACAGGAATTTCAGGTCACTGACTGAGGATAAGCTTACAAAAGCATGTCTAACTTGCATAAACAGTTTGTAGACGAAGGGTTCGCCCAACAAAACCCTCAGACCACAAGAATCTAGTGGTCACCATTTGGACTGCACACTATTAAGGTTGTGTATAAAGGACCCTAGAGAAATGTCCAAATTTAATTAACTTTGGTTGGTCATATGTCAGAGATGGCTAATCATATTCATGATTCAAATACACACTATGCTTTATATACTGTTCTCTAGAACGCTGAGGAATTGTTTTTAAAATGCCACACTTTTTTATGGGAGACCTATAACAAAATAGGACTTTGATGACTTTCATGAAAAAAAACTCAAAGGTTGCATAAAACAAAAAGGAAATGATGCATTAGAAAACAGTAACAGTGTTCTTATCTTGAACAATCACATCAAGTAAAATTTGATCACGTTACTGATACTGTTTTATTAAGAATGTAACTTTCTTTTTTGTTAATTTTTACTGAAAAGACATGGTCAATTTTAGAGGCTTTCTAGGTCGTGAGTAACCTTTAACCAATGCTGCATTATCGATACAAAGACATCAGTTTTGACAAGTAATATCCCTATGACTGAAATGTGGCAAAGAATGGTATTGATCAAATTTCCAACTTAGACCTTCACAACAGCCCAAAATTGAAAAAAAAATCAGTTGTATAATCAACACCAGAGGCATTTCTATAAGAATTAATGAAGCTAGAAGCAGTGACTGAACCAAAATTAAAAACTCTGCCTCTGGACTCAGCTCGCAGTCTTTTTATATATCTGGATAAGAATACCAACGGAAATTAATCATCGTAAGTAAAATGATTTATTCTTATCTCCTCTAGATTACGTGGCTGGCATCTTTGTGATGTCCAGAGTAAAGATTAATCCCATGTTAGACATTAATCCCGTATAGAAATACCATTTTATCAGGGGGACTCATAAATAAGCATGGTTTTCTACCGAGCAAAAACCCACTAGGCAAACATAATATGATGCTTGACAGTGGTGTGGATGAATTACAGGCAGGATGAATGTATGTGAAGATATGCCAAGTTAAGAATCTACGATAAGGTGATTGGGAAAATGAAACAAGGCTGTTAAGACCGAAAGAGCTTAGAAGGCTCCCGCTCTGTACAGAAAGTTTTCAACCACATACACAGAAAAGAATTCTTAGTTGTTCGGGTAACCTCCGTGATTGGTTATAAGCCCGCTTTCCATGTGAACATATGCCATTGTCGCTCGTGTCCCCGAACCGCCTTGCTGTTGCAAAGTGCATATAACTTGGATCCCTAAGTCAAGCACAGACAGAGAGCTAGCCGCCTCAAATAAAAACGAGGTCGGCTCATAGCTGACGTCTGCAGCAAAACAAACTGTGAAGATTTTGCATTGCGATGCGATGAGGCAAGCATCTACTTGTTAGGTTTGATTTCTGTTACCCGGCAAGTGTAAATCCTGACAATATGTGGATGAGATGAGCTAAGTGCTTCGCCAATTTCCTTCGGTAGTCATTGCAAATTATTATTTTATCACCTGACAACAACAAACCTTTGCTGTACACTCACTGTAATCATGTGTACTACATTTACGATGATTCCTAGAAACATGCTTTACAGGTTAGTGAGCATTTTGCCTAGATACATGCAGGCAGCAACGGCTTGAGGAAATTTCTTTTTAACAATCAACTTTTGCAAGAGGGCTGATCAAAATTTGATTTTGATGACAGAAAGTTTGAAAGTTGCATGAAACAAAAAGATAATAATAAAATATAAAGTTGTGACTTTGAGAATTTTTACGATTATAGCTTGAATATTCAAAACAAAGTTAAATCTTAACGTCTAGTACATTGTTGGCTGAATGCACACAGTCAGTAAGGTCCCACATAACCTTCACCCAAACAGTTGTAGCCGAAGGCACCACAAAAAACCCAGGGTCATGTAGCAACCACTACACCTAGTGTTAGGGCATGGAACTAACGTGTTCTCTAGGCTATGACACTTTCCACCCAGCCATAAACGTGGTGAGCCGATTATTAAGTACAACCCTAAGCAGGAATGTTTCACCATTTCTTCCAAAGTTCAGAGGTCGCTTTTATGCAGGACCTCAGAAAAATTTTACAAACTTTGGAACACGATATCTCCTAAATGGACGATTGGAATCATGTGAAACTTTCAAATGCTGTGCTTTATACACTGTCGTCCAAAATGGAGTTGTTAAAATGTACATGGGGCTATCAAATATCGGACTTTTTTTAATTTCATAAAAAAACTCAAGAGTTGCGTAAAACAATAACAAAATGATAACTTAGAAAACTGTAACAGCACTTTTGAGATGTCACCTTGGACATTTATTGAAACAAAATTATACCATGCCATTGATACTGTATTACGCCATCAATGTACCTTTATTTTATGCTAAATTTTACTTAAAAAAACATGGACCCCTGACCCAATGAATAGCAAACTGTGAAAGTCATGAATCAAATTCTACAGGTTTTTTACTTTCAAAAAACATATACCTTTACCGAGTTAAAATCTCTATTTTTCTTGACATGTGGCTGAATACACAGACTAGTCAGTACATATCCTCAACCAACATCATTGCCTCTTTGCCCAAAGAAACTCTTGGACTGGCTTAATGTAGAACCGACAACGTGCCGACGCAAAGTTTATGGTGGAGACCCTGAATCTTGGTCAGTTTTGGCCAAGTAAAGGTCAGAGTGATTAGCAGTGATGGTCGGTTGTGTTAAACAAGGAAACTACACATGGACATAGACATGTGTCGAGGCACTAATTTGAGATGTTGGCAAAAGTTGACGCCTTAAAATAGACTCGGAATCCTAAACAACCGCAAGTCACTCGCCGGATGTTCAGTCGAAATCAATTAATGAAACCAGTGCTAAGACCACCCTCTGGCCTAAATACAATTTGCTAAATTGGACTCTTTGCTGCGTAACGACAGAAGAACGGCAACATTGTGCAACGGTGTCCTGAATAATCACCTACCTATTGTACAATTGTTGTTGTCTTTAATCTCTGTGGTGATGGAGTCGGTGCCGTCGCGGAAATGTCTAATCACCGCCGTTTTGGTCCTGACCTTGGTAGAGCCCGTCTGAAGCCCAGTCATCACGCTGTGGCGGTTATACCTAGAAGGGAATTTACCAACAGGTTCAATTCCTCTGAGTGAGAATGAGTATCAAGTTTGGGAAGAACACGTTACCTAAATTTCAACTCGTTTACATTTGAGCCCAGTTCAAGCCAACTTATCAAATTTGGTCTCAAGCAACAATGAGGGATTAAATCCCGCAAGCTCAGAAATCAGTCCCAGTTTGGGGTACTAGTCGAGACCAATTCATAACTGTTAAAAACATTTTCACAATATCTGTGGTTTATAGTATCTTTAAACAAGGGCAGACGACATACACATAAGTAACACCGTGACACCGAAGGTATGTCATTCCAAAGTAATGCTTGGCCATTTTAAGGTTTTGATTAATTGCCAGCATTCACAAGAAAATGAAGAACGGCCATTCCGGTAGTGGCACTGGCCACTTAGAGGGGTCTCAGATTTTGAGAACCTTTTTTCCCTGAAGCTTTTAATGAAATAACAGAGCAGAACATGCAGGCCAATCAAATTCTAACATTGGGAGTCTTTTGTGAAGAGGACAGTTTGGCGGATGTTTAGATCAATGATCGGTGAGGTCACCCAACAGCAAATTTACCTCGAAAAGACGAATGCAGAGGAAAAAATGTCAGCGGTTTTTCAGCAACGAAAACGCTATCACTTTAGCAAGACAGACGTTGCGGTAGTTTTCGCCAGGAGTTAACTTGTTTCCCCACAGCCGCAATCATTTTTATAACGACAATTAATGGTTAAGCATGTTCATACACTATAGAAAAGATTAATCCAACTATAAATAATGGTATATATCCCGCATGTCTTATATAAGCCGTCCGGCTACAAAGGTGTTCGCAATTCACCAGCAGTTTTCAGGTAACTCAAAGCACCACCCGTGCTCCAGCAAGGGTGATATTTGTAAACATTTGCAGTGCAGGCATTTCTTGCCACTCAAAAAAACGCTACCCTTCAACCAATTTGTAAAAGGGGTATTCAACCAATATCCATGGTCTAACCCTAAATATTGCGTTGACCTGTCAGTCAAGATCAGATTGTGCTTCAAAGAAACCACTGCAGATTTAATGGGCCAGCCAAATTTTATTACCTACAACAACAACCTTCAACTCCCTCAACACCAAAAGGTACTTTTCATTAAGGTCAAAACAACTTGGATTATTCCATGTTAAAATTCTAAATTGAGTTTCAGTTAACAAGATAACGCCAACAGATTGAAATTGCTTATTAACACTGTAAGAAACTAATACCCTCAAGGCATACTGGTTCTTCACGACACTTAGAAACAGCAAAATTTGAATATTGACAAAAGCTAACTGTTCTAAGTCTTACAAAAGATAAATCAGAGATACGCTACCAAGATGAAGTTATCGGCCAGATTTCATTTCACTGCAGTGAGCGGGGCTGATTCTACAATTCTGAACAGCTATTTTAGAGCGACCACAAAACTTGGTACGAAAGGCCATGGCTTTATAGGCAAAGTACTACAATTTTGGAAACATCTGTAATTGAAACAACAAATGATACAAAGCTATGGGCTTGTATTCTAATATAAGGCCATGCTGTTTCTTCTAATACTAAGACCATCGTGGTCTTTGTTACGTTTTCTGCCAATCATACATGTCGAAAAGGTTTATAAGTACTCTTAAAGACTGTGGCTAAAACCAGCCCGAGAAAATATTGGAAAACTGACAGTAAAAACAAACAAAGAACACCGGGACATAAGTGGTGAATGTAATATTTGAATTAATTTGCTGCCAGAAGGCAAATGACCCCGATTATAATGCCATACTCTAATACAAGGCCACGGCCTCATGTAGTTGATCTAAAATTGAATGCATTGCAATTTTATGAAATAAGAAAGCTTAAAACTAGAATTGTCAACATTTCCTTTGAAAAATTGCTAAGTAAAAGATTTTTTTGTTTTCATACGTGGAGGAAATGTAGTTGCAAAGCTTTTGCAATTGTCAAAACGGTGCAATACATGAGGTCTACCTATTACCATAAAATTTCGCCAGTTTGTCACAATGTCGGAGCTTCTAAAAAATTTTAGAAATAGACAACATTGGCCTTCCCGTATTACAGCTTTACAAAAACAATCATTCACCAAGAGGTTACAGACTATGATAATGCATGAAAACGTTGCCTCTTTGGCTATTTTTGACACTTTTATGAACTGCCAAATCTATTTAGATAAATAACCCAGGGTCTGATATTATGAAATTTATGATGAATGCCAAAATCGCTCATGTTCCCATCTTCAGAATCAAGAAAATTCAAGCTCAGCTTCAGTTTCAGTGTCCGAAATTTTAAAAACTCCATAATATTTACCTTACTATCCAACACATACAATCGCAGCAAGAACGTGTACCTACCCAAGATTATCGGCAGAAAATGTGATTTTCAACTCCATTTCTTGTTCAAAACAAATAGCGAAAGAATCTCCTAGCTCCCTCTTCGAAAACAAAACAGAAAACCGTATCAACCAGTTACGTACTCCATGTTGCCGAGTTCAGAATTGGGAATAGTATCGGAACCACTCATCAACGGTAAACACTTTACTCAACAATTCAGCATCTTCTTAAAAAAACACCATGACATCTGCTAAGGCTCCTTCCATTCATGAACACAGTTTCCTTTACAGGCAGACACATTGAAAACACAGGAGCTGCTTCCTGGTGACAGTGTTAACCAATATATATACTGGGTCAGATATTTGGCCCTTATCTCAGTTCTCCAAATTAGACCAGGACTCAGTGGAGCACAGACTATCTCCACCCTGTTGTTAAGTTAACAACTAAGACCTACAATAACAAACATCTGTCAAAAGAATAATCTTCAAAAAAACAACGCCTGCCTGCGGAAAGGCAGAAGACAATTTCAGAGTAATTTTCATAGAAGGCAGCCAAATAATTCTCATGACCGAAACTTGAACAGCTCAAATGTACTGCGGGGTCATTTAACAGGCTGAACTCAGCACCCGAAAACTCTGGGTAAAGCTCCAAAAGGCAGGTGATGAAAAAGCTCAACAGTTCTTGAAAAGCAGATGTCCACAGGCCACAACAAGGGATTTTGTTGGTAGATTAATTCTTTACGTTGAACATGTTGACTTTTGCAGAACCGCAAAACTCGGAACAAAATATTAAACTATGAGACATCACAAATATTACAGAGATCGCCAAAAAGCGGAAGACATGCCAAAGGCCACATGATTCTCAAAAGCAGACAATAACCGACAGCAGCAGATTAATCCTCACACAGAAAGCTGAACGGCGCACATCCAGAAGTTTGCAAACACCACTCTAGCACAGCAGCGAACTGACATTTCGAAAATTTTGGAGAAGACTCCCTCACAGACTGCTTCAGGCCAGGACATCAGAGAAAATTGTCTACAACTGTTTCAAGCATACAACTACAGATTAATGGGGGTCATATCCAAGGTTCAAATGTTAATGAGGTGAGGTGTGTGGTGATTTGTCAAAACCTGGCTCAACCATAGAGAAGTTTTATATTACTTAGTGTTGCAGGCATGGGAAGGACACATGTCTAGTGCAGTCAGCCACAACAGGGTAACGTTTTGTGACTTCATACAACTGAGCAAAAATACAATAGGCCGACCAGCAAGCGAATCTGAAGACTTTGTGAAGTTATTGAAATAACAGATAGCATCACACACTAGTCACAGAATTAAAAATTACAAAATATTTTCGAAGTCGTCAAATGTCTAAGGTTAAGATATCAAGACCTTAGCAACCGGACTGCGAAGTGGAGCCAAATACCCGAACCAGAACAAATCACGAGTTCAACCGGAATAAAAAATAAACCTGGACTTCAAGTTATCAATGTGGTTCTATTTTTGGCACGGCTAACTAATTTATAGGTACACCTGAATATCCCTCATGCATCGTATGTCAATTTAACCGGGCACAGAGCCAGACCGCAAAAAGGCGCTTGCTCAAGACTTTCTGGTCATCCACTTAAACTGCAACAGGGTAATTAGGTTTACCTCAGTAACATGGTGAATGGCTTCTACATCTTATTGTCTGAAGGAGATGGCTAAAAAAAGGTCGTTGGTTTTGACCTATGGCAATACTTATACAGCACATAACAATACGGACATGTGAAATTTTATTTTGTCAAAGTTTCTCAACAAAAAATAAAGATTATTTTATTTTTAGCTTAGTTTGCGCTGTGTACATGTCATTAAACTGGTGAATTGTTGATTATTTGAAGGAATTAATTTTGAGTGAAATAAGGAGATAATTACTCAAGAGTCAGGGGCGGAATGAAACACAGGGGTGGAAGGGAATGCAGGGGATACAGGGAACGCTGGGATGGCACGGAATGCAGGGGTGGCAGGGAATGCAGGGGTGAAATGGAATGCAGGGGTGGCAGGGGAAAATCTTGGCCATGGTTGAGAACTTCTTAAAGCAATTTTTGTGATACTTATTTTTGTGAAAAATAAAGAACAAAATTAAAATTTCACTTCTCTATCAATTGTGTACTGGATTGAAGTCCGTAGAATCCTGTTTCTGATAGCATGGGTTTTGACCACTCGTAAGAAGCTAACAAACGATGTCCAAATAAAATAATCCATCTTTAGTGCTGATGATATCAAAAGCTCCTAAAAGACGACATTAAAAGAACTAAACGAGCTGGGACATTACACTACACCACGCAAAATCCGATAACTACCACAAATACCACAGTTATTTCTCGCCATTTAGTGAACATCAAGAAACGCATTTTTCCCACATACCAGGGAATCAATCCAACAGTCAGAAGACCTAGGAACAACTACTACTAACGATACTTGCCAGCAGTTTTCATGAACCATCAGCAATGGTTTATGGGAATCCTTCCGCTCCAGTTCCATTGACAATTCGTGCCGGGAAATCATAACATAAACCAAATTAGACGAGACATCTTTCTAAATTACACTGCGTGCTCAGTATGCAGAAAGAAGTATTTCTTCAGAAATAACTCTACAAATTAAGTTACAACTCACTCTGACAATAGTTCTGCCAGGCCGTCCATTCCGAAGTCACGAGCGATGTCCTTAGGAAGCTCTCCACGCCGGTTTGGCATCTGCACTGCAGTGTCACCCCCTGGTCGGTCGAGCAAGAAGCTGGCTAATTTGGTGAGCCCAAGTCTCGCTGCAAAGTGGAGCACCGTTTCGCGAGGCTCAGGATCTGAAAACGAGGTTAACCAGATTATTTGGAGGACATCACCAGACACATTCGTGTACAATAGTCAACGTTGATAAGTAAATGACAATGAATGGAACTAGTGCTGCCCCCTGCCTGCTGAGACCGTAACTTCACTTTCATGCAACACAGCCGAAGTGGGCCATGTGGCACCAGGGGACACCGCAAGTCACGTGTTCCAACATCAAATTTAGTGAAACAAAACCCCCAACAACTGGAACCACAAAGCAGCTCCAGCACAATTTCTAATTGTTGTGATGAGGAAATCGACACACAAATATTGCGCATTCCCCTGAAAGAACTTGCGCTGAAAAGTCAACAACGGCTTCGGTAAAAAGGCGTCAAAACAGACTACCAGCAATTCAAGCCCAGGTTTATCTGAGTACAATCAATTGGTAATGAGAAGGTAGTTAACACAGGATAGCAGCAGGTGGGCTTATTAGTAACACACCACACTACACCACACTAGGAGGTAGATGCCTGGCCAGGGGGGCACACATCAAATGCTTCAAACGCTCGATTTGTTCCAAGACGAAACCATTGACTAATCTGTTTTAGCAAGATCCAGTGACAAGTTGGTTTTGTAATCTGCGAACTGTGGCTTTACAGGGAACCACAGCCAAATGCTGTGTGATCATGAGACAGGACATGTACTATGATTATTAAAATGTTGAGCGTTGCTGTCACCACCAGTTCTTCAGACGCTAGAACTGCAAGTTCCCCATGCAGAGGCTGAAATCCGTGGCAAATAAAACTCTTTGTTGCCTTAGTTGAAACTTTCCACATACTAAGTCACCACAGATCCCTTGAACCTTATCAACACCATCTCCTAGCTTACAAAGGCCAACAAAAAAAAACAAAAAATGAGCACCATTACCCCCTGTGATCTAGTATTTATGTTTAATTCAATTACACTAGGGACTGGATCAAGATGCAGATTTATCTAGTTCCCTTAACATCAAAGTGATTGGGGGAAGTTTTCTACAACACAGTAATGAGATTTCTACCATTAATGAGCGCCCATAAAGCAGTCCAGGAGATTGCACCTCCGTCTCCGTGGCAACTGTTGCCTAGCGCATTAAAAGAAACACTAACTAATAGTTTAAGTGCCCACAAATCATAAAGCAGTGAACTTAATGCTGAAGCCAAACACAACAGCATAAATAAAAACCTAGGAGTTGACGTTCATAACGATACAAGGTGACGGTTCTGGATTAAAACAATTGCGAAAATTGCCATTTTGGGAGTTTCAAAGCTCACTTCATTGGTTCTGCAGCTGGATTCTCTCCAACATTTTGGATTTTGAGTAAACTATAATTTAGAACACAATATGCCTGACAAGTGAAGTGTTATTTTATCACTTTTTCCAAAAAAACATCTGCAGTACCATATTTATGCTCAAATTGACCATCATTGCTACTACAGTAATTAGAAATTGTGGCCATTCACAACGTTGGACGTCTTTGAAAAATGAAAAAGAATAATTTTCGTGATTGTCTTAGTCCGAGTCACGAGATTTTGCCAAACTCGCATTCAACCCGATCAAAGATAACGCTTATTTACGCACTTCTAACAGTTATTTCATTTCTAGTTCACAAATGAAGATGCTTTACAATAAACTGTAGCCATGAGAACCAGTTCATGAGCGCGTCATCTGGGAAAACATCAGACGTGAGACAATAATCGATAACAAATCTGCCACTCCCTTGAGTGGTGAGACATGAAAGTAACTTACGCCCAACTCAAATTCAAATTCTGTTGACAAAACATGCCGAGATGACAAAAGCAAAAAGCATGTTGTTATAGTCGTGGACATTTCACAATGAAAATATTGAAGTGAATCGTTTCAACATCCCACCATTCAGCAGTGGGAATTTGATGGGATTATTGAAAACAACGCGAAATTCCACAGCCTTCCATCCCCATGAAAATCACAGTAGTCACCTGTAGGTGAGGTTGAGAGTGCACCAAAAAAAAACTCCAGTCGTCTAAACGTTAGCTGTAGTTTTTATAATCTGGGTAGGGGTCGAATCAAGCAATATGCTCCAGTTTTGTAAGAAAAAATGCTATTGAGCATTTCTGACCCAGATGTCGCCACTTACTTTCCTGATCTTCGACTGAGGAACCGTACAAGTTCCACGTGTCTGGAATGTCGTAGCTTTCGAACGATGCCGTCAGTCGATCGTCTAGCGTCGAAGCGACCTCGTTTGATAGGTCAAACTTTTCCGACTGGATGAGCTCGAGGTCATCCAGAGAGTTCGGGCTCTCCACGCTGTCCACTAGAAACTGAGTGATGTGGTGAGCGGAATCCAAGTTAAAACGGAATTTAGTTGAGCCGAGAATGTAGTGTCTGTCTGTGGAATGCACGTAAACGGATAGGTCAACCTCTTCTTCAGTTTGGTGACCTGCGGAATGAACGAGGAGACGTTAAAAACGTGAAAAATATCTGGGTCTTGTTACATAAAAGTTATAGCCAACAAGAATAACACTGTACTCTCACTGTGTCTCGTTGCCGCTGTTGAATAATGCATTTGACATCATGAAAAATAATCGAAGCCATCTACAAGGTGAACAAGTATAAAACTGAGGATTCGAACCACAGATCTCCTCCAAACAGTAACAACCAAGGGTGTTTTACAAATAGCAAATCCATAGCACACTTTTATTGTGTAAAGTTGACAGAAATATTGCCTTTAGCACGCAATAAGTAATCTATCCAGCAACGGTAAAGTACAGTCCATTATTACTATGTGATAAGTTTCACAATGCGTAACTTTTAAAACTGGATATTCGAGCAAAAGAAAATACAGTAGTAACCTGCAAAATATGAACGCCACACAAAACAAGTTATCATTCTGAAATTGCATTGCAGAAAAAAAGCAGTGCACAATGGTTATTTCTTGGAGGCATAGAACACAAAAGTGTGTGCAAATTGTGAAAATGACACACATTCCTAACTAAATTGGTCGGGAAAACCACCAAGAATTCATAAGACCCTTGGAACACCAATCACACTGCAGGTATGTGACAAAATGATGTTCAGAACTCCCCAAAGCCCAATAATCTTGTCCCAAATTCAGCTCTCCTTTTTTAAAAAAAGTTGTTGCTCTCTGTTCCTTCCTAAATCCACCAATGAACATGACCTTTCATTTCTAAAAAGCAATTCCTTTACCACTGTCCAAACTAACAACAGTCTCACAGAACATCACCCATTTTCTCCATCACCCCCACTTGGCCAACCAATCTCCCACCTAGCCAGTCAATCACCTGCCAGTTAACTCCTGAGTCCCAGAGGAGTATAGAATGCCAGCCATCTGGTCATCATACCTTCCACCAATATATCACCAAGGTTACCTAACAGGGCAACAATCCATCAGACTGCCAAGGGTCATGCAACAGAGGATAAAGGACCCCACTGCAGCTTGGCTTACAACAGAGAGCTCCACACAGGAGAAATACTACGGCCACAGTGTAGGAAGGCAGTTCAACATTCTTTCAACAGTGAATGGAAATATCAAACGAAACAATACCTGACCTAAACAGATAACAGCACATTTAGATTTTCAGACGGAAGTTGACTTTTCAAGTATTTTAGCTGATGTTGTTATGTTATTTTATTCGACTATGTATCCATAGTTACCGTGAAATCTCAACAAGAACAGGATAAGTAACACAAAGTTAATTTTTCGTAGTTTCTTAGCTCTTTACCATAACAATGATCAGACTATGTTTTGACAAATTGGGGACATTCCCAACAATGAAAGGAGGTCTGGAAATTGGCGAGATTATATCGCAGTACTATGTGTATTAATAGCATACAGTATTCTTCCATGCAATGAATTATGAGATGGCCAGTTTTTCATTCATCTATTTCATTCACTCAATAATTCACAGCAAGTGTTCCGTCCTCTTTCAAGAGAACAAATGAAGTGTTAAACATTACAAACTTTTAAACCCATCTTCTTGCAAAACCACATTCATTGTAATAATAATAGAACACTTGGTGAAAATCCTGTAAATGGTGATTTCAATGAAACACAAACAGAAATAAACTCGCTCTGGACAGCAGACAGGAATGAAGTGACTTCCTCCAAAACTAAAATATTCATCAGTTTTCTGATTGTACTAGCATCCTTATTTGTAAACATTACTGAGTTGTCGAGCCCGTTTGCTATTTATTTTTCCACTTTAAATAAAAAGGCTATAGAGAATACATGAACATTGTTTGTTTCTAATTTATTATTACGAACATAGTCAATTATTCAGTGTCTCGCAAGTTTTTTCAGCTCCACAAAGATGTATATCAGAGCTGCGCACTCACTACTAACTGTAATACCAGTGCGCGGAGAGACTGAGTGACCTCAAAGAAGCACTGCCGTTACCGATGGTCGTCAGTCGCGGCATCAAAAGTAACAGCCAATTATAAGGATGAGGTGATCAATTTTTGCCCTTTTTTGGAATCACCAACCTTCGTTGCTAAATTACTTGACGTCGTTTTTAGAATGAATCAAAGATGATCAGAATCAGCTACTTCCCGCTGGGACCCAGTCTAAAACTGAACTTTTTACAACCCCACCAACTCTGGAATAACAAAATGAAAGCTGGACGATGGTTAAAACCACACAAGCCCATCACTTCCATAACCTTGCTGATAAGACCAAAAACGCAGAGTTGGCTCTGTTTATAACCCAACTCAAATACAAGACCTGCGCTCACCGACTGAAAAAAACTACCATGCTCATCAATTTCAACCAAGACCGGGCATTTGTTTTTTAAAAAGTTGCACAAAAGCACATACGGTAAGCGTGGTTAGTAACACCGTAATTTGACAAGCGATGAGAATAAAAAAATCCTGCACCAATGTAGCTCGTCTCGGGTGGATTTTCTTTTTTGAAAAATCGAGCAACTAAGAAAATACTCCACCACCGACTGGATTTTCAAAAAACCACAGACCAGAACCAACTATGCCTTTTTGGCAGAACAAACACCCCACTACTTTTTGAAGTGGTTAATGTTTTCTTTGATCTGACAAACGGCTTTTAATGCAGGTGAGATCAACCTTAGGAGAATACAGGCCTAAAAACAGGTACTGGAATCTTATAATTAATATTAACACTTCCACATTTTGTATGATACAAGTCTGGTACATTCCAGACAAAAATTATTGTATCTTCAATGCTATCAACAGTAGTCAACAATATACGAAAGTTTTAGCAAACATCTGACAGTAATCCTACTTGGAACAGTATTCGTTATAAACAGATTTCAAGTAACACAAGAAACCGTGCATTGAGTTACGGACAACATCAACAGATGTCACAGCCCGCATCTTTTCAACAATTTATAGCAAAAGTTGTTACAGAGGAACCTTAACACCAAATAAACCAACAGCAATTATGGTAAATTTTGACCTTTACACAACACAATACAATACAATCTCCCCAATTTTGGAACAAAATAATTACCCTCTAACATAGTTGCGAGTGCCCAAGAGTTTTCTAAATTTTGTGTGATGGTAGATAGCACACGGAACCTGAACATTATGAAGCATTGGTTTTGTGCTGTATATCTATTTGGCATGAAAAAATAAGATAATAAAATTTCAGCTGCCGGCCATATTGTGTTCTAAACTGGCGAGATTTTACCATATGTCCTACAAGTGAAACTTTATTTAGTCAAATTCATCAACCAAAATAAATATTACGAAATTTACAGTCTTCATAATTACCATGGTTTCTACAATGTAAATTTGGAAAAACAACTGCAAAGTTTCTATAATTTCCATAGAAGTAATGTCTTTGAAAAATTGAAAAAAAGATAACTTAAGCAATCACGAACAAGGTCTACGACAGAAGTTAGACGAGACAAAAACGACTTTTTAAGACGAAGACAAAGACCAGCAATTACGACCACAGCAGACCATTTAGGAAATACAGAACTCCAATCTGAATAAACTCCAGTATCAGAATTATACATTCACGAATTTGCAAAGATGTCTTTCAACCAGCAAGCAGACCACTGTGTTGACTTTGTGATAGTCAATCTTCCTCAGACATGCAATAAGTGGAGTGACTACACATTCCTGGAATATTTATGCCTTTAACTAGGACACTTGACACAGCCACAGACTTCTCAGAATGCACCTGTTGACCTTTGAAGACACAACCACATCGTCCAGGGGTTTGCAACAAGTAAATTGATGTCGGTTTGAAATAAAAATTACCCAATGAGCTCGAAATACAACCGCAGATCTTGTATGTCAATGTCTAAATGCCACCAGTTTTCCTCCAAAACCAGTAGCAAAAACATGTTTTCGTAACTTTTTACACGCCACTGTCAAACTGATACCCATTGAAAAATGAGCCAGACCACATGTTGATACACTTAACTGAGATAATATTTACAAAAACATAACAGGAGAGGGTCATATTAACAACTGTCCAGGCACCCCTCTAAGATAATGACACAGAGGAAATGGTACAAATATTATCACAACACTGCCACAAACACAGGTGAGAGACATGTGCATGAAACATGGCATTTACAAGTAGTTACAAAGAAAAGAGGGGTTAAACCCCGCTTTTGATCTAGGCACTATTTCTCACATTAATAAGGTCAAGCAGAAATCCTAAGCGTGACAAAGGAATAATCCTTCCATCAAACCAATAATGGAACTTGAATCTGTCAGTCCTGTCTTTTGAATATTTGTAACCAGGAACGCTAACTCAGCAATTAAACAACACAAACAAAGGATTCTACTCCAAAACACAAACCAAAGCACTGAATTTCAAAGATGGCGCAACACAGGGCTATAGATAAAACTAACGCACGAGGCAAATCCACTTTCTCCCAACAGCTGCTGACACATACAAGACATGACAATTCCTGCAGTCAGAGAACTAATTGAACAATTTTTTTTACCAAATTCACTCCATGCAAAAAACTTTGGCAAAATGTGCGTTATTTCACAACTTGAAAGTGAGCCCAATAAGAGCATATCAGAACTAAATATATTCAATTCTAGCCTTCCACCTAAATTCAGCACGAGCTCGCCCGTATTCCTCCAAACTAATTCTATCTATTCTGAAACCACCACACAGATGGTCAATTTCCATATTCGAGAAGAATTTCTGGAATTTCTGTTCAGTCAATCTTATCTCTGCAAAAGACTTGGCCTGGTCTGCACAGATATCCAGCAGCTCTGATTTTTGACACACTCCCAGTTCTTAAAATGTGATTTATAACGTACAAAATTAAAGAATAACTTCAAACTTCACACTGTTCATAGAAAATCTTTCTACGTGGGTGAATGACATAGTCAACGACAAAAAAGACTGTATTCTGATAGTATTCAAGTTGATAAAATACTGCAGGGCCTTTAAAAAGTCACATCCTTTAGGAAACACTTACCTTGCCGAGTGTGCAACCTCTCGGATAGTCTTCAGATTCCACGATAAAATCAAAGACGTAATCCAACTACGAGAAATAATTGGTCTTTTATCACTCACAACTCCACCATCTGACAATAATTGTTTCCAAGGAAACGCACAAGGACAGTCCAACACTCCAACTGCTCCCTTAACAATGATAGATCCAAGAAAATGATTGTTCGCAAAATGTAGTTACACTAGGCTTACACTGGGCGAGCCCGTTAAACCAAATACCACATTGGTCAAACCAACTATCTAAGTTGGCGAGTCGAGTGAATACAAAAGGTTACAGCCTAGCTCTCTAATACTCAGAGGGAAGGCTTGCGTTTGATAGTAACATGAACATAAATTATCTAGACTTACTGATATCCGACTGGGATCTATCAATGAACGCCCAGCCAACTAAACAAACTAATCGTTTCGGAGATTGGAAACTCGTCTAAAGTCATTACAAAATAGAAGCAGTTTTTTGAAGAATTGACAAACGGATAGTGTTTGCCTCTTGCCTCGATAGTGTTTGCCTCTTGCCTCGTCAGACCAGTCCACTTGTATCATCAGTTACTGACCACGATCCATGAGTAATGGTGTGAAAATACACAAAACAAACTTAGAAAATGTTTCAATAAGCTGCACAATATACATTAGAGGACTGGTTGTGTATCAGGTCTGATGGATCGATAAATAAATAAGCTGTCACAAGTTGTAATTCAAATTGAACTTTGTCGTGATGAACGCTTATTTCAATTCAGTTTGTATAAAAAACACCCTTTCTAATTGCGAAGTGATGTGATATTGATTTCACTACTCAGTCACTGTGAATTATGCCCTACGTGAAGTGGCCAAACACAACACCGAGCAGTTTCAGAACACATATGGAAAGAGAGTTCGTCTCGAGTTGATACACATATCTCCGCAAACTGTATCTCATCGCCAGTTCACAAATAATACACAAGAGACAATATTCAGCCACAATCGAGAGTCCAGTTATGGTCCAAATCAGACCAAGTCGAATAGCAGTACAGCGTAAACTCCTACAAAACTACTTCAGCAGAGCCTTATCAAG
This sequence comes from Phoronis australis, assembly GCA_002633005.1. Classification (NCBI taxonomy): domain Eukaryota; kingdom Metazoa; phylum Phoronida; family Phoronidae; genus Phoronis; species Phoronis australis. The sequence goes on along the minus strand of NMRA01000177.1, from coordinate 348,135 downwards.
GTCCAAGTCGGACGGTGTCAAAATTCAAAATGCATAGTTTGAATAGTTTGCTCAGAACTAATAGGAAGACCCGCAAATCATGTGATCAGTCCAGGAATGTCCGCAAGGAATGAAGGTGATGAGCTAAAGTGTCTCCTGGATGAATGACCAGCAAATATGCTGATATTTGATCAAGCACTTGTCAGGGACAGGAGAGTCCATGTCATTCAGCAGATGGGGGAGGACAATGTGGGGAAGTCATAAATCAAGGAACCATGACAAAATCATAATCCTGAGGAATGCCAAGACATTAGACAGACGTTGCGTAACACACCACCAGATCAACCAGCTGAACAGAAAAATACTTCATATGATTAGTTACTGCAATAAATTATACACTTTTCCCACAAACCCTATTGTAATCTTTTAATATGCAGTGCACTGTTCATAACTTAAGCATCTCCTGCTGGTTACAGGTCACTTATTAAGCCATCAACATGTGGGACTGCAGGCTGACCACAACCAAGCAAGTGCCCAGCTGCGGCTACCGGCAAACAATGTTCTTTCCTCGAATCAACCGCAAGCCAGCGCAGACGGAATGAATGGATTTCACAGGGAGGGATTTCAAGAAACATTACCTGGACATGCTGTTTACGCCTGCGTAAACTTGTTACTATCTTTACAAGCACAACACCCATCAGCAACTTAATTAGTTTTCCATTTGACACCAGATGGCAGGCAAATAAATTTTTATTTTCTTCAGTTTTTCATAACAGATAAGTAACAGTGGCCATATACAAGGGAAATGGTCAGCAGATGCGGCCAATGCGTACATTTGGGGGAAAAAACACATGGCGGAATGCTAAAACTTTCAACAATTTCGTGAGAAATGGAAACCGAAAACTTAACTAATACAAGGAAAAATTGTCAAAAATGTCAACAATAAACTGCTACCTGTGGGGATATCAACATCAGTGTATTTCAGTGAGGAAAGGGTGCCGGAAATTCTCTAGTATAGAAACACCCAACGGTACGTTGCCTGAACAGCTGTTAGTTCTGAACGTACGCCCCGTTGGATGTCTGTAGAAAACTCCGACGTAACTACAATGATCGAATGTTTCAAAACCAACTGCAGCTAAAAGACAGTTTAGACTAGAGAAGGGCACTCTTCAATGAAAACAACTACAGTGGGACACGATGTGGTCAAAAAGTGAAAAAATTCATAATCTCATTTTTTCACAAAAACACACATAGCACCAAATTGATGTTTTTCCATGTTCAAACTCAGTATCTTAACTACTACGGACAATATATTGAAAATTTATGGGCACACAGGCATACACAGCAATCAGAAAACTTTGAAAAATGAAAGAAGATAATTTTGCCAATTAATTTTGTATAAAATAAATTTTGCATGAAAATGGTGAAATTAGACCAAACTGCAGCAGTATCAGAATATATAGACCAGTGTTATGAAGGTTAGCATATTGCGACATCAGTGTTTAACCGTGTCTGATAACGGAGGGTTAGCCAACACAGTGTTTGCCCAAGGGATTCACAACAGTTTAAAGTAAGTGTGAAACAACATTTCTTGGAAGGAGTTATGCCAAGCTTACGCTTTTGTCCACAACATGACATTTCCGCTTTCACGGCTCACTTTCTGCATCGTCATGGTAACGTCGAACCAGTGACTAGTCCTTTCAAACTCCAAAGTGAAAGTGTCAGGTGAGAGAGGATTAGAGTGTTTGCGACAAATCAAATACGCGAAATGGAATCATTTATTTAGGCATCCAACTGATGAAATCTAACGCAAGTAAAAAAGACCGTAATCACAGACCGCACCAAACGAGTCAAACAACATGGCAGGTATGTAAATAAAGCTCCACATACTTAGACAGCAGTTTATAAATGGATTTGTAAATGACAATTGGCTGCCCAGTCCAATGCACTTCGTGAACAGTGCGAACTGCAACCAATATCACAAAAATGACACCAGAGTGTTTAGAGGACATGCCTAATTGGGACGAGAAAGTGCATCCGAAGTCAGTGCGGCATTTGGGCCTACTAATGCATTCGTTTTTAATCTTATCAGAGGGTTACTTTCAGTGTCACGTGACCCAACAGATATTTTCTGGATAGACACCATACTTCCTTCACAGTTGTTTCAAGATGAGCGGGCACAAAATATAACTGCAACTCCACGACAAGACAAGAAACAAAATTCTTCTGATACCACTGACGTGGTTTACTGAAAGAATGTTAAAGTGAAAAACTGCATTGCAACTTACAAAGGTCGACGGAAAATAACGGCACTTAAGTTCCCAACAACAAAGATGTCGCTGCTCCCTGCCTACTAGCGCCACCTACCTGGAATATTAGCTTGGATAGTGTTGGCCTCGCGGATGAATGTGGTAGACGACGTGTGACGCTGGGCCGAGCCCTGATAGATGAGGTAGATCTCTGCGCCCTCGGCTATCCCAGTGTCCTCGGGGAATGCAACAACTAGAGTACCGCCCCCCTAAAAGTAAAATGGACACATTTAAGCCTGCACGACCCAGACCATCTGTACATTTATTTAATTGCCTGGAGAAGGTGGCAGCCAACCGGGTCCCCATATCTACTGACCATAACAATTTATCCGTACTATGCTTTTTGAAAAATATTCATAAGAGATCAATGAGTTCTAATTCAAAGAAACGTAAGTCTGAAGGACATAATTGACAAATTGGGCAACTTTTCAGGACAAATTGNCAAAATATAACTGCAACTCCACGACAAGACAAGAAACAAAATTCTTCTGATACCACTGACGTGGTTTACTGAAAGAATGTTAAAGTGAAAAACTGCATTGCAACTTACAAAGGTCGACGGAAAATAACGGCACTTAAGTTCCCAACAACAAAGATGTCGCTGCTCCCTGCCTACTAGCGCCACCTACCTGGAATATTAGCTTGGATAGTGTTGGCCTCGCGGATGAATGTGGTAGACGACGTGTGACGCTGGGCCGAGCCCTGATAGATGAGGTAGATCTCTGCGCCCTCGGCTATCCCAGTGTCCTCGGGGAATGCAACAACTAGAGTACCGCCCCCCTAAAAGTAAAATGGACACATTTAAGCCTGCACGAGCCAGACCACCTGTGCGATTACTAAATTGCGTGGAGAAGATGGTGACGAACGGGGTCCCCATATCTACTGACCTTAGCAATTTTTCAGTACTGTGCTTTTTTGAAAAATATTCATAAGAGATCAATGAGTTCTAATTCAAACAAACATCAGTCTGAATGACACAATTGACAAATTGGGCAACTTTTCAGGATGAGTTGGGTAACTTCTGGACTTTCTTAGCTCAAGATATTCTCATCATGACAGCAACAAGATCCAGAAAGTTCACATTAATATAAAAAATGATCATTACTATAAAGAATATTTGAAAAATATCCATGCTGAATGAATAAGCAACAATAAGTCGCAAAAATGATCAGATCATAGAAATTAAATTTCGCATTTTGCAGGTTTTAATGTCTTGCAACTTAACGGCCAAAAACTTAAAAGCTTAAAAGCTTAGGTGTTATTTCTAGCACTAGATGTCAATTGCAAACAATATTGACCTTAACAGGTGCAACCTGAGACCTCTACAGTGCAAATTGTAGATTCAATAAATTACTACGTTTATTAATAAGGAAATGTCTCACTTCACGTCACTTTCATTGTTTATACCATTGTTCATTGCTATGTTTGATGTATGTATTTTTGTGAGGACTACCTGATAGATAAGCCTCTTTGCTCAAGATAATGTATCTCTTATTCATCTCATCAATAAATATTGTTCGCACAAATTTCTTCTTCAGTCATTTGGCAACTGTACAAGAGAAATTGAGTGACAAATGGGCAAAAAGTTTTCTTGGTTAGGGCACTAACCAGTTGAAGTCATAGGACATAAAAACCAATGGGATTTGTCTCTGAAAGTCAACAGATCACACGTGTGCTAGCGCCACCTTTTGGCTGATGTGCAAGTCAAAAACACACCACAGTATTCCTGAACTGAGGGAGAAGTGAAAGATTTATTTAGAAACTCAGCAAGACACAACGTAACGAAAAAAGTGAAAAAATTACTACAGCAAATTCGGGTTTTCACAAGGCACACAAATAGCATACATATGTGAGACTTGAAATTCTAAAATGGCATTTTCCACAGCCATAGTAGTAATCACTCTGTGATGAATACTTTTTTCTGAAAAAATTACTACCATATATTTCAGCAACTATATGTAGTCGGAATCCTATGACCCCAAAATATCATTGACGTCCTCAACCGAAGTTATACTCACATAGACAGGAGACTGAGTCGTGGAGAATTCCATAGAGCAGGCTCCTGAAAAAACCAAAGATTGGTTACAGCTTGGAACCATGAGAACAAATACAAGTGACAAAGTGTGTATACATGATATCCTGTTGGTTACAGTCTGTGTGATACGAGAACAAGACATAAGTGATCACCTTCACAACTCAAGTGCACTTTACAACTTAAAACACAAATGTGCCAGGAAGTGTCCACAGCAAATGTGTTGTAAACAGGCTCCGAAATGCAAGTGAACTGGCACCTGTCTATCTAAAGTGTTCACTTGGGATTCCACTAAGAAGTCATTTGGTGATGAAACTTTCGTTTTTATTATACACTTTCCTAGTTTTAAGTCTTCATTTTCAATATCTGTTTACTTACTCTTGAACAGTAGGACTTTTAGTGTCATTATTACAACCTTCATAACTAAAATAAACACGATAATTTTTCAGTCAAGAAAAGCCAAAAATACTAACTGAAATTCTTTATTGTCCACAAACAGACTATGTTGCAGATAATAAAAACTTTACCAAGTGTCCTGTTAACTGTATCGGCTTTTGAGCAATGGAATCAAAAAAGTAACCCCACAACGCTGATTACCGTACACCACTTAAAAAGTAGAGTAATTAGTTTCCATGAAAATGTAGAGCGTGATGAAAGCAGTTTATTAAAGCAACTGCTATCTCAAAACTTTTTCGATCAGAGAAACTTAAGTTTTTAGAGCATTTTTAACTAACTTAAGTNTTCAGGACTTTTGAAGATACAAAGGTAAGCGTAAAAAACTAAAATTGCCACTAGGGGGCACACCGGTAGTCGGATCCGTCCCAAAGTTCGCACATGCCGTCCCATTCATGAATGGAACATATGTGCCAAATTTCATGAACGTATGTCAAAGGGTTTTGGAGATAGAGCAGCGGACGCCGGACGCCGGACGGACGCCGCCCGGACGGACGGACGGACGGACGGACGGACGGACGGACGGACAGAGATGACGGCATAATGCGTCCACATATAAATATGTGGGCGCATAAAAATGATCATTACTATTAAGAATATTTGAAAAATATCAATGCCAAATGAATAAGCAACAATAAGTCGCAAAAATTATCAGATCATAGAAATTAAATTTCGCGTTTTGCAGGTTTTAATGTCTTGCAACTTATAGGCCAGAAACTTTAAAGCTTAAAAGCTTAGGTGTTATTTCTAGCACTAGATGTCGTTTGTAAACAATATCATCTTAACAGGTGCAACCTGGGACCTCTACAGTGCAAATTATAGATTGAATAAATTACTACGTTTATTAATAAGGAAATGTCTCACTTCACGTCCCTTTCATTGTTTATACCATAGTTCATTGCTATGTTTGATGTATTTTTGTGAGGACTACCAGGTAGATAAGCCTTTCTGCTTAAGATAATGTATCTCTCATTCTTATCGGCAATAAATATTGTTCGCACAAATTTCTGCTTCAGTCATTTGGCAATTGTACAAGAGAAATTGAGTGACAAATGGGCAGAGTGTTTTCTTGGATACGGCACTAACCAGTTGAAGTCATAGGACATAAAAACCAATGGGATTGTCTCTGAAAGTCAACAGATCACACGTGTGCTAGCGCCACCTTTTGGCTGATGTGCAAGTCAAAAATACAACACGGTAACAAGGGAATCCGTGCCAGTATTCCTGAACTGAGGGAGAAGTGAAAGATTTATTTAGAACCTCAGCAAGACACAACGTAACGGAAAAAGTGAAAAAATTACTACAGCAAATTCGGGTTTTCACAAGGCACACAAATAGCATACATATGTGAGACTTGAAATTCTAAAATGGCATTTTCCACAGCCATAGTAGTAATCACTCTTTGATGAATACATTTTTTCTGAAAAAATTACTACCATATATTTCAGCAACTATATGTAGTCGGAATCCTATGACCCCAAAATATCATTGACGTCCTCAACCGAAGTCATACTCACATAGACAGGAGACTGAGTCGTGGAGAATTCCATAGAGCAGGCTCCTGAAAAAACCAAAGATTGGTTACAGTTTGATACCATGTGAACAAATACAAACAAGTGACAAAGGGTGTATACATGATATCCTGTTGGTTACAGTATGTGTGATACCAGAACAAGACATAAGGGATCACTTTCACAACTCAAATGCACTTTACAACTGAAAACACAAATGTGCCAGGAAGTGTCGACAGCAAATGTGTTGTAAACAGGCTCAGAAGTGCAAATGAACTGGCACCTGTCTATCTAAAGTGTTCACTTGGGATTCCACTAAGAAGTCGTTTGGTGATGACTTTCGTTTTCATTATACACTTTCTCAGTTTTTAGTCTTCATTTTCAATATCTGTTTACTTACTCTTGAACAATAGGACTTTTAGTGTCATTATTACAACCTTCATAACTAAAATAAACATGATAATTTTTCAGTCAAGAAAAGCCAAAAATACTAACTGAAATTCTTTATTGTCCACAAACAGACTATGTTGCAGATAATAAAAACTTTACCAAGTGTCCTGTTAACTGCATCGGCTTTTGAGCAATGGAATCAAAAAAGTAACCCCACAACGCTGATTACCGTACACCACTTAAAAAGTAGAGTAATTAGTTTCCATGAAAATGTAGAGCGTGATGAAAGCAGTTTGTTAAAGCAACTGCTATCTCAAAACTTTTTCGATCAGAGAAACTTAAGTTTTTAGAGCATTTTTTAACAAACTTAAGTTTTCCAAGAACTTAAGGCACACATTTTCATTCCATTATCTGTACAACGATGAACGACACGCTGCGCACGTGAAAGTAATGTGTAACTGTAGGTGTGAACAAGCTGAACGGAAACATGAAACGCAAAAACACAACATGCAATTTGAGATCTGCTCCGATACGAGATGTCAGATTTCGATCAAACCAAGAGAGAACATAGATAAGACGTCACCAATTTCAGACAAAAATAACAACCAAAATTGACTTTTCATTTTTCAAAGGCTATTACAGTGGTTGTGACTGCCCACAACTTCTTAAAGCAGCGTCAAACAGCGTCTACCGTATAAAATATAGAGACGTTAAAAGAACTTGGCTAGGTGCTACATATCTTTTGTGAAAAACAAGAAATGAAAAACCCCTTTTCCACCACTCTGCAACCCAAGCTAGTCAGATATGGCCACAGGTTGACTGAACTTTTAACATTGTCATCATAATACACAGGTGTTTCTAGGGATGGATGACATTAAGCAACAGTTACATGTATACACAACCGTAGGTCATCACCACCATTAGGTTATTAAAGACGCACTGACAGTGTGTGGGTCGATGGATAATAAATCCAACTCGAGCACAAATAAATTATAACACAGGTTGACAGTAATACCAGGTTCATTGGGGGAAACTGTTATAATGCGAGTGATATCACCCACTGTCTGATTCATAATCACGGTGGCTGTCATTTCTTTTTGAGAATTGAAAGCCAGCAATGACTACACAGTGCGTGTATGTGTGTGTGTGTGCGTGTGCGTGTGCGTGCGCGTGCGCGCGCGTGTGTGTGTGCGTGTGTGCATGTGTGTGTGTGGAGCCTCAAACCAAGAGGGCACAAACAGAACTATACTGACATCCGATATGCCTAGGATTATCACACTTCAACGGTAATACTCCACTTATTCCGCACAAAAATATTTACCAAAATTGTCATATTTTTTGCTTTTCAAAGGCTGTAAATAATGGAAAACTTACAAGAAGTTGCTTGATGCCATTTACGCAGTACATATCATGTTAGTAATAGACTAAAGTTATCTTAATCGTTCATTTTTGGGGAGAAATTTGACAAAGAGAATTCCACTTGTCGGCCATATTGACGGTCATATCAACTGAAAAACCGCCGTAACTCCATCGCAATACAATCCAACAAACATCTTCCGGGTTCTTCCTGAGCAAAAATTCAAATGTGGTGCAAATTACAGATAATGTATTTGTATTCTATATTCCTTTCTCTTAATTCAAAAAAAAAACACAATTAGTTACACATTATTTTCACTTATTGGGCATGTCACCATCATTTTTAATGCAAAACACAAATAAAAACAATAAGTACAACTACGCACCACTAATCTAATCACAAGGCTTGTAACTCCGGCTTTTCAAACAAGGCTTCAGATATGGACATGGGTTAGGACTTTTCAAACACGGCTCATTAGTTTTCCAAAACATCACGGTTTCGGAACTTTTCTAAGATGGTGCAGTTTGAATACAATTAAGGAGAACACTGATAAACAATAGAAGTTGGGCAAAAACACATTCTGTTGATCAACTCCAAGTTGAACCTACTGACTTCTGGTCACATCCTCTCTGTATTCATTAGTCTACAAATCCAGGTAAAGACTTCCTAACACTTTCTGATCAACAAGCAATCAGCACAGATTCAAGGGCTTTTATATAACAGTGTAGATGGAAGGTAATTACATTCTCCTAAGCTTCCATAGAGATGGAGGTCAGTGATAACCGGGTCAAGTTAAAATAGACAATATCAAACAGGAGTGAAGTAGGCCACAGTAACAGCAGGACAAATCTCTAGAGCAGCGATTGGTTCAAACCGTAATCATGAAGAACTAGGAAAACTATCTTCCCATCTTAAAAAGCTAACGCATTCTACAAAAGAAGTTACATTGCAAAAAAATGTCATTGTGCTTGGTTGTAAAAAGTGTTTTAAGTATCAATTAGTGTAGTTGGGATTTAGTAAAGTAAATATTTCATGCAATAAATTCCCCTGGGTCACGGTGGACAGCTTAAACAGCGCGCTTTAGCTTTGACGAAACTGAACCCAAGAGACTGACACATCCACACATCGCAGAGAAACAAATTAACTTTTCCCAATCTCATTAATCCGTTTAAGCAATCAAATCAAGACAAAAAACATCAAACAAATGTCCCAGATTCTAAAATCAGAAGCTGCTACACAAGCTTGGCAAATGCTGCCAATACTACTGTCAAATGCATTCAAGTAAGAACAAAAATAATCATCAAAACTGTCTTTTTTTCTGTTATTTAGTCAGAAGCTTACAGAACGCCCAATATCACCAAGTACTGGTTAACAACAAATGTACAGCATAAACTGTGTTAATAACTTGAGAACTTTTTCTTATTCACTTTTCTCCAAAAATCCACTAAGAAAATTTTCATGGTTCAACTATTATGTGCTTCAAATTGAAGATGTTTTACTGCACTATCATAACAATCCACCTACTGACGACTGGAGCCAAGACAAAGAAGACAGTAAACCACTCTAATGCTCTGTTTGCTCATAGCCTAACAAGCTTAAGCCTCTCAACCCTTAACGAGCCATTAAATGTGATATACTTAATATGCATCCATTTGAACAATCGATAGAACTCCACCATGCAGTCAAAGCACATGGATATGTTAGAGTGTTGCCTATGTCAGACTGTGGTTGTCAACAGCTCTTGAAAGGGACATGAGACAAACTGCAGCATCATCAATGACCCAATTCAAGAGCTGAAGGGGCTCTGACCACACAAGTTCATTGCGTTCAGGATTAAACTAAAGACACATGCGCGCTTAACATGCCAGCTGACAATGCGTCTTCGTTCCAATAACGCGTATGCGTTTGTCACAAACAATGCATTTCTATACAGATATTTTGTCCAGCATAATGTCACGTCAACAGATTGACAATGCATTGACAATGCACGCACGTGTCATGAACAGTACAATGCTATGTCTTTCTATGCGACATAACGATGCGAAACACCCACAAAAATGCATTGCCATATCGTATGGTTTTAGGCATGCACGTGTCTTAGCTTTAGCAGGCTTTACTCCCTAGTTTTACTTTTAATATCTAAAATAATCTCACACACCTGACAAAACTCGTGCATATTAATTGTGCATATTTGTTCAAAATTTGTCCACTTCCCCAAGAAGTTAATAACCATCGTCAGTTTATTTTGCAATACAAAAGTTTTACACCTTGGTTACAGAATGGTTCTTAGAATTTCAGTGTCATGAATGGTACTCGCTCTGAATTTCGTTCCTATTTTGTCCTTCAAACATTTGACTGAAACAGAAAGTGTAGTTAAATGGACACAATACATAAGTATGAGAGTTAGGCAACAAGTAAGAAGCCAGAACACGGGAAAGGTAACCCCAACAAAAACGAATACCGTAAAAATGTGGACAAGAAATGACAACATAATTAAAAGTTAGTTCCGACAGATTCATAATTCGAATTTGCATTAAAATAAGGCTGATTACCAGCAATAACTACCATATTAGTAACAGATGTTGCGAGTAGATAATGCAGTAAACAAGAAAAACTCTAGGTGGCCCTCCCACTTAATAGACTGATGGCGATGGGGTACTAACGTGGGTGGGTGGGTGGGTGGGTGGGTGGGTATCTTGCCCTGACCTATGTAGTTTTCTCACCCCCTGGAGAAAGATGTCTGCGGCTTCTACAAATCACCCAATGCAAAATAAAAGCAGTTAAAACACATACAAACTAACATTTTTGTAGCTATTTAGTGTATTGAACATAATAAACTTTGGAGGTCAATCAGAGCAGAAAGACCTCAGCAAGAAAGGACAATTGGCTAAACAACAACTTTCCAACGTCTTTCCAAGTGTAATTGTAGAAGAAGAAAATACTTATTGCCATTACAAATAGGACCTTTGTCCACAGAAAGTGACCAGTTTCTTTAGTTTATGACTTACAGAACTTCACTGCGATGTCAAAATGATGACTTCACTGAGTCCTTTAAATAGTGATTTCAATTCTTGACCTCAACTGTAGGAAATCGAATCAACTCCTCATACTGCTGGAAGAAACCCAAAGTTCTCGACACAATACTTTGGCTAGTAAGTCTTACATGCATTCATTTTACTTATGCAACTGAAAACAACCCTTTTCTTTACACTACTAACCAAAACTTATCATCTTGTTTTTTACCTATAACAGGGAAATGGCCACTAAAATATGACCTTAAAATGTCACTTTCCACTAATAATCAACATATCACGTCACACTTTGTAATAGGTGTGGCACAAGTCATGAGTGCATCCCATAACTCTGGATATTTGTTTGTATACACTATATAGCTACTTAAGATAAAGAACCTGACAACCTTTTCAGGAATAAACCAGATAGAAATGCACATGTTTGTCTAATAGATTTAGGAGCAACGGCCACTCAGCAGGTTGTCAGAACATACAAGGAGGGCAGAGGTCAAATTCAGACACTTTTACGTCAACAAAAAGCAAGACCCAGTCCAACACAGACAGCTTTTTGCTAAAACAGCCTCTGAAATGAATCATGTAAACAAAAACAAAGATCGCCATTGACTGTGTTACTTGGACGGCAACTGGAAACAAAAAGGCAGAGTCAGCGGAAGAAATTCTTCTTACTTCGCATTGTTTTAGCACTCTAAAAGACTCCTAGCCACTTCAAGGAATACAGCAGCGCCACCTATGCTTCTGCTGTATTTACCCACAATGCTGCGCATCTGAAGGACACTTGGCCCACAGGTTTACAGTGCTGCTGTGGTAATCACTGCTTCATGTTAAAATTTGTTGACGTTTGTCACTCATGCAAATAATATTTTATTGCTGCATACTGAGTTGCAATATTCGAATAAACAAAAGCGTTGATATGCGTCCACTGCATGCATCGCATACAACATAGATGCAATGGATGATCATTATAAACAGCTCCACTAGAGGGAGCAATGCCATTAAACCCAAGGAGCCTCTAAGTAGATATTGAATCATAGGCAAAACAATCAAAATTACCACTAACTACAGGGTACCACACCAGTCTGAAATTAGTTACATGTCACTACATTAAACAGCCAGTCACACGACTAAGGTGCCGTTTACACTACTAAAGTTGACTCCGATCAGCTGACACGGAACGATATGTTCTAGCGTATGTGTGTAAACAGGACTGACCTGGAGCAAATTGACACTGCGGTGACAACTTTTGCCACCCGTTTGCGAGGTAGAGCAATTTGCGCTCGATCATCTTGCTCCGTGACAATTATATGTCTAAACGCGAAACTAGAGCAAGGCGAAAAGGATCATCTCTACTGCGCCTGTGCAATGACCAACATACGGGTTCTCTGTCTCCGAAACTCCCGTCATTTGTAAACCTGCACATGTGCACTCTCTAGCCTATAACTTCCATCTTACCACAGTTAGTGAGTTGTGTATGTAAACGGCCGCTTGACACCGATCAATTTGCTCCGTGTCAGTTGCGCCAGGCCATAAGTTGATGTCTAAACGGGACTTAAATTATTAGTATTCTCGTAAGGCATGAATGATTACGTAATAACTTTATATGTTTTAGATTCTACTGCACTTGTTTCTTTAAAATTTACAAAGAAACGGCACTTGGACATCGGAGACCCTTAACAACTACCTGATCTAAAACTCAATCCGTCCTTATCGCAGGTTTTCTTGTAACTGGACAGGAAATCCCTTTCACTGCCACAACTATCCCATTTGGTCTGCAAAAGTGGAACACGATCATTATCCTCGACTACTCCATGCTGAGAATCCTCACTGTCACTGTCGTCAAACACAGATGTGGTGCACCGCCTATACACTACGGTGTTTTGACACATTAAATCATCGTCCACGCTTTTACTCCTCTTGCGATCCAATCTCGGTAATCTCACGCCATCGCTCAAAACCGAGAAGGAGCGGTCACGCGACACACCTGCTTTATCATCCCTCCCAAATGCAGTCGTTTCATTATTATTCTCTTTGTCCAAACTTTGACCCATGGTGTGAGCACACCGTATCATTCCTCGAATAGACAAATACGCATTTGTTCAAGCCTACCCTTCAAATCCATCTAAGTACTAGGCTTTCCATGAAGACAATCTGTGTGGCCATATTATGCAAAAACCCACTTGACTGCACTGGACACTAATATAATCACTACAGTAGATTTGTCTTGTAAAATACACCAGTCGCGCGAGTCCTTGAGCTATCAACCAACCTAGCACGTCAATGAGGGTAAGTAGCCAGTCATTAACACAGTTCGTCTAACAATGGAACATTATCTCTGTGACAAAGTTGCCTCAACACTTGTGGCCGTACATTACGATCATCCATGAAACAGTACGCACAGCTTGTCACGGGCAGGTGTTTCACTGCCTCACCTCGAAGATGCATCGAACAGATTAATTTCTAAATACATCTACGATACACCTGAACTTTCAACAATTACCCATAAATCACCAGTGTGCGATGCTGGTCCAAGCACAAAGTCGTCTGCTTCACGTTCACTTCACGTCTGCTTCGTGAGATGCATCTTCATTTTATGCAGGTGCCTTACATGATTTAAGAAAGCAACGGGGGAGGGGTAGCTTCAAAGTTGAGAGCACAATCATTACAGTGCATCTTATGACCTCTACACCAACCAAATATACGCAGGCATTACACGTCAACTCAGCAAGTCCAAAAATCACTACACTCCCTCCCGAGCAAAACAGCCACAGGCTTGACTAGGAGCTAGCTCACAACATGACTAACAATCTCCTCATCTACAGAAGTGTCTGCCAAGGGGAACAACTATATTAGTAGAACACATAATCAGTACAAGAATAAATCCCCAAGAATTCTGTGGTATCCTTATCTCAGGTGTTGATGGCGGTGATAACTGGTTGTTAATACCAGGCAACACCTATGATGACCCCTGCTTCTATCCTGATCACACTCTAGTCACAATAATGTTAGATGTACTAGAAACTACCAGGAAAACCATGGAAACAGTCAATTAAATTCAAACTATAAAAACAATAATTCTAGATTGGGGCTACCACCATGCTGGTCATTTACATTGTACTACGACCAATCGGGAGATCACTAGATTGCACACATCAGTAAGTCATATATGTACACAATATTGAGGTATCACAACATAAATGCAAAGTCTTAATGCTTAGAAACATTATTTTCATTTCTCAGCCGTCTCCACGGGCTGCCTTAACAAGCCGCTGGAGAACTCTTTTCCTATTTTAATTCCATCAGTCGACTATTGCGCAGTGATTGAATTCTAGCATCCTGCAATTTTTTTTCTCCCTCTGAAAACTTGTCTAGCCATTAAAACCCATTCTGGCTTGTTTTTTTGTACATTCAGATTGGATGACGAAATGATAAGATTTTACCAAATTGCATTAAATGAACTTTCAATTTTGAAAAATTCCTTGGGTAGGTGTCCAAACTCCACTATGTGAAATACCAAACTAAGAGCTATTGTTTTCACATATAATGACAATGGTCAATTTCTGTTTATACTTGTCTATAGCCCATCCCAGGTATCAGTGTATATTTAATGTTCAAATGACAGTTTATTGATTTAGAGATGGTCATTAACCGTCTGAGTCACCAAGCACTTATTTTTAACAACCTGAATTCAAACTAGAACTCAACCAACACTCGTAAATAATTGCAGTGATGGGAATAGAGCCAAAACTTTTTAGTGTAGGTTTTTGAATAAGCAACCTGACTAGAGCTTCACCTGGGAAGAAAGCAATAATTTTCAAACGCCCCAAAGCATGCCCACGGACAACTCAAGAGTCCCTTATAAGGAAGAATATAGTGCATTAAGTTCACCTGCTTTCAAGGTATAACTCTCGTTTTGAAATAGGCACACAAATTTTAGACACAAGTAGACACTAGCATAGCATTTAACAGGCGGGCCAAACGCACAATTGCTGGCAACGGTGGAGCAAGGTTGAAATGAGTGTCACCAACTGGCATTCATGAAATCATTGTTTTGTCATTTTCTGTTTGTTTGTTTTGTTCACACACTACAAGTTGCATTTCCTGTATACCAGCGAGAGAAATTTCGACAGAACATTTCTTGTCAACAACTCAAGGCCTATTGTTCTCGTTGAAATTGGACGGAAGTGGCGGCCATTTTTCAGTGTCCCTTTTGAAATATGGTACGTGAACAGATCTTGTCAAGGGCTAAAAGTGGCCATCCCTTCCTCGCTACGACTTGCTGTTCTTGAGTCACTGGAGATTTTCTGACGACTATTCTTCTATAAGCTTATCATTCTTTGTCTTCCTGTCGACGGATCTCTACCAAACAAGCCTCGGTTTCTTTATCGATTTAATCACTTGACGACAATGACGGTAATGACAATGACGTTGATCTACTTCATCTCTATAAGCCGGATGTACTAGCTGTGATCTTTCCCGTCCTCATTACTTCTGCGGCATTCATCATTTAGCCAGAGTTTCAGCGTCCTTTATCGGATATTTCTGAATCAACCTCAGAGCAGCAATGTTGAAAAAGTTTTTGTTTCTAGCATAGTTACAAAATCAATGCACACTTCATTCACTCAACACTTCTATTTCGCACAAGTGTCGCCCTCTCTTGAGCGCTCTCATGTACAGCACAAGTCAATAAGTATTCAGACAAAATGATTTAGAATTAGTTTTATCGCAAATAAGATAGTGAATTTCATATGAATATGGCGTGCGTACCAGAGTTAAAAATGTATGTGATAATAGATTTTAACTAATTCATGAAACAAAAGGGCAGTCCCGGAAATAGAACTCTCCTTTGTCCTTGAGGTGAGAAAGCGCGTTGTTTTTATTGACCTAATTTTGGAACATCAGGTAGATTTTCACAAAGATCATGTTGGCAATCGTTGAGGTGCATGGCGCGAAATACAAAAGTGTCCGACAGGTATTGCGGCATTGTGGGTAAATACAGCGAGATTCAAGTGTCACTGTGCAATCCTGGACGATCTTATTCTGGATCTCTTCCAGCATGCCATGGCTGAACGTACGGTTCAGGTAACCACATTCTTTTCTCATGAGCAGAACTCTTTTCTAACGAGCAGCACTTCCTTTCTCATGCACGGAAATTCTTTTCTTACAAACCGTTTCCTTACAATTTCCTTTCTCAAGGATTGCGTGGTCGAGTAACACGGGTTTTTTCTCTTGATTACCCTATGTAGTTGAGTAGGACATAGTATTTTTAAGAATAAAAATCAATACAAAATTGTCAGACAATAACAGTTGCATAGGTATGTCTCTAATTTATTTAAATGGACATTATCGGGTTTTACTGCCAAAAAAGGCATTTTGTGATTATGGTTGTATCAGAAAGCCTTCTTGAAGTCATTTGCTGTGACCAGAACTACAAAACAACAACATGCATTGTTTTTTTGTGATTTTATTACAAATCACCAATTTTCGCCATTGTCGTCCAGACATTCACAGAAATCGAGGCCAGTGACTTTAGCAGTCAAGTACCCTTAAAATACTCGGCCGTTTACAAAGTGAAGTATAGTTCCATCAGCATATGGTTAGACTACGACCGTGGGGTTTACGGGTTTGATTCTGCTATGAGGGCAGAGGCTGATCACAGAAAAACCCTTTTCTTGCTAATAATGTCTCTTTAACAGCAATCGGACATGTTAGCTTCAGACAACACACAAAGTCTGGACAAGAAATAAGTTAAAATTAGTTGGAACAAATTTCAGTCAACCACATTTGAATATTTAATACCAATAATGGTAATAGCCAACATGACTACAACTTGCTTCGGAAAGGATCTAGTCAGGAGAATCAGTATATCAATGAATCACACCGTATCAAATTTCAAAATGTGCGGGGGGGGGGGGATAGGCTTGTAAGAAGGCACAGTACACTAAAACTCAAAACAATTTTGTGAATATGCCAATTTGGGAGAAAAAAGGAACCTCAATTCTTTACTTTGACCAAAATGCAAATCTGCAACTGGGCACTCTGACAAAAGTAACTAAGTGAAATATTCGGCTTGGATATTTATCGAATATAAAAAGTAAAACATTACAATAATTATTGAAAAAGACCTGTCCTCAGGCCTTCATACAGAGGGTGACCATGGTGACGAATTTAGACACCATAGATAGGACGTTCTTTTCAACATTTGGACACTCTAAAGTAAAGTTGAAGTAAGCAAGTACACACGTTTGTCTCTCTAACTTGCTAGCAACAGCTCTGGGAGCTCATTGGCCTGTTATGATTAAAAAATGTTAGATACAAGAAAATTTAGTGCAGAACTATATCTTCACTCTGCATAGACACAGCACACTACAACAGAGACTTGACTTCAATCATAAAAACACTGCTGCGCCCTGTTGGTAATCAGGACCCCATGAGAAATTGTGAAACCCATTTCAGACGCCCTATTTTTGAAATCGTGGATGAACCCCTGCCTGTCCAGCATTGTACTCAAAATACTATAACACAAGTTAGCCTGCATTACAATGATGAATTACATAATAACTAAGATGAGATAGTGACTAGTACATTTGTACATGAAGAAAAGCTACAGGTGGTTGACATGTGTGTTGTATTGCGGGTAAATAGTTAATAATGAAAGTGGTGCTGCACTATTTCAGGACAGACCTATACTTTACCCATCCCTAATACCCACTTTACCATCCCTAACACCCACTTTACCCATCTCTAATACCCACCTTACCCACACCTAATATCCACTTTACCCATCTCTAATACCCGTTTACATGGACCAGTTTGCAAATGACTACAAATTTGTAACAGGGCGCAAATCCAGGTCGTGTAAACCAGCATCCTGTGCGCCATGTTTCATGAAAATTCATCAAGGAACATTGATAATGCAGAGGAAAACTAAAATTTTACATAAAAACCTGGCGTTGTAAGCAGATGTTTGCAGACCATCAATGTGTTTGTTACATTCAGATGTTACTGTACCTAAACGACATGCGTTCACCAACTGTGAACTAATTGCGACACAAATTTTCTGACCTCAGTACAACGCTGACTGTAATACCAGCAGGTTGTCGACCTTTGTGCGTAACTAATTCACTCGTCAACCATTAAACCATTTCAAACAAAACAAAGACTATGCAAGCAGGTAAAAATGTACCAGCATGATATGGAATTGTTATAAAAATAGAGCACCGTGACCTTCACCTAATGCCATGTACAGTGGTGTCATCACTTATTCCTCCCAAAACTACGTATTTTCCAACAGAACTGAGCCCGCTACACTAGATGTGTAGCACTAGTAACGTTATTCATAACAATGATAACTCAGATTTTATTGATTCATTTATTCATTGATCAACATTCACGACACTTCATATACTTACAGTCTTCAATCTTGTTCCACATCAAAGGAAAACTAAAACTGTCTCATTTACAATGCCTGAACTTCTATTGTATTTTTATAATTATACTAAGCATTATTCATTCCTTGAATTAAATATTTTTGTATGGATCAACATGGAAATATGTTTTAACTTTTGGTGTTACTGTGGTACCATACACGTTATTTATTTAATTTATAATTCAATTAGTTATTCACAATCTGTATTTTGCAATGTTATATCTTTTAATGTACACAAAAATACTCGAGTATTGGAGCACTACCCAGGGAAGTGTCCCAAACACCAACTTTATTGCCAGAAAAGCAAGATCTCGCAAGACCTCGTAAAATCACGTGAGTGCAAGGCGAGTGTTTAGCCAGTATGCTCGGGAACTAACTAACCTAACCTAGCAAAAAGCATCTCCTAAGGTGATTGGTCGGTGAGGTTGGAATAATGCATTATGGGTTTAAATTTACCGGTTCCCTTCCATGAGCGAAAAAGTGCAAGTTAATATCTTGGACCTACTGAACAGGGCCCTGAATCCCCCCACCATCAATACCTTATACACACCCAGTGTATCAACAGGGTGCAAGGCTCCATGTAACAAGGGACACTTATGTCACTGGCGTTATGTAAACAAGTCCCAGTGAAAGGGCAGCCCAACCCAACACAATAGACTAAACTACACAGGCACTACAGGGATGAATGTCACCAGAGAAATCACAGGGCTAGAGTTGGCTACAGTCCCTGACTAACCTACAAAACTCTACTGTGCTATATCAAATCAAGTAAAATCGCGACTATCCCACACAGGCCATAAGTATGTAACCTCCCACCTGAAGTTGTTTTGATGTTATTGCAACTTATTTCACATGAAAATGTTGGCCAAGGTTATAATTTTTCCATTTTTCAAAGGTCGATTATTTCGTTACAAACAAAATTTGCCATGGAGATTGATGACATCTACATAGTACAAATCAAGCTTTAAACGAACTAGAATTTTCTTTGAAACAGTTGCATTTGTTCATACGTTCGACAAAATAAAAATTCACTAGTCTACAATATTGTAGGCTAAATAGGTTATGAATTACCATAACAACAGCTCTCCACAAGAAACAGGTGCACAGTTGGTGTAATAAATCACTCAATAAAGTTTTATTTGATAAAAATAATCAAGATGATACTCATGTACCTCAAAAACGATGTTATTATCATTTCGTTTTTGTTTCATGCAACGATGATTTTTTCATAAAAATCCAATTTGGGTAAAAGAGCATCATTTTAAAACACAATTCCTAACAGTTCTTTCGACAACAGTGCATAAAGCTTAGTATCAGAAAGATTCATTTGAATCACACGAACCATTTCTGAGATGTCATGTCCTGAAGTTTGCCAACTTCCGACAATTTTCTAAGGTCCTAGCAGTAGTAAAAGGCAATTGTTATATTTCAATAGAACCCCCAACAGGATGCCACCAAACTAGAAATACATGAAACCTTCACAAGATCTCGGAAAAGTAGCAAAAGTAAAGTAGCCTAATACGGAGATATCTCCTTTAGATTCACATACAAACATGCAAAATCGCAATTTTCCTATTTCGAAACACTGGTTACATCGTTCAAATGCCACAAATGTAAAACAAGGTACCTAAACTACACGGTTAACGGACTCATAAACACGGTCACGGATGCATGAACACGACTCACGGACCTGCAAACACCATACACTGACTCACAAACAAGGGAACGGACTCACAAAACACGATCCATTCACCCATGTACACGGGACACGGACTCATATTCACAAGGAAACACGGTTAACGGACCGCCAAACACGGGTCACGGACTCATCGGCTTCCTGGGTCAGCTGACATCTACATTTTGACAGTAAACCGTGTTTTGAGGTCCGTTAACCGTGTTTCTTCGTGACATGTGAGTCCGTGTCCCGCGTATTTGGGTGAATGAATCGTGTTCTGTGAGTCCGTTCCCGTGTTTGTGAGTTAGTGGACGGTGTTTGCAGTTCCGTGAGGCGTGTTCATGCATCCGTAACCGTGTTTATGAGTCCGTTATCCGTGTAGTTTAGGTACCTTGTAAAAGCTTTTTCGTTCTGATAGCTGTCTACTTCAAACCACGCTTACGAAGAAATCCTTTTTTCGACGTTTCCTTTTGTTGAGAAATTTGACAAAAAGAAATTCCCTTATTCAGCAGTACAGCCAAGTAAATTGAAAAGCGTTTATTTGACTCCCTACAACACTGGACAGAATCAACCTACTTCCCAGCCTGTGAGCAGACAGACTCTTTGCCTATGATGTACATACGTGGAGATGTATAGAGGCCAACTTCATGAGTTCAGACCTGAATAACAGGGTGCTGTCAGCTCCTTAAAAGCCTAATGACCACTTCAAATCTCGGTAATAATTAAGTTGAGACCAAATTCCATGTACAAATCGCAGGGTGCACAACACTTCAGAATCATCTCAAAAATTATATTCATCCCAATGAACATGTTTTCTATATTTTCATCTAGCGTCGCATTGCATATTGTTCTTGCTGGCGGCATGCCGACAACCAAACATAAGACTTCAAACTCAAGACAACAAGTTACGCCAAGCATGCCATTGGTTATATCCAGATACTAAAAGCTGGGGAAAAACAACAAACAAACAAGTAAAAACCCACACTACATTCAACTTGCTACTGTGAGACAGTTTGACATGCCTATCGACATTAGACATTTTACTGAGTGCCATTTTTATGAAGTAGCCTTGTACACATGGAGTAGCCTGTGTGTGCGAGTGTGTGTGCGTATGTCTGTATGTGTGTTTGTGTACATGTGTGTGCAATGAACCATCAATCAAACCATCAACTTAATTCTTGATCATTAGTGTTTCCTAATTACTCACAGAGAATGACACATCCTAGCACTTAGTGATAAAATTTGATAGCCACACGAGAAAGAACCCCAACAGTAACCTTGGACAGGCATTTTCAGCGTGAATAACTGGCTGCAACAATAGAAAGTGACGTCAACGGCCCAGACTTCCCAATCGGCAAAGATGAATGACCGACTAAGATTATGTTCAGCAGCAAGTGGACATAGATCAAACCAAGATGCGGATCTCTTTCTGGGTTGTTTGCGTCACTTTCTACTGCTGTACGGAGTGTAAAGATAGTAAGTTCTGGTTTGTTTTATTTTTTGAAAATCGAATAGGTGGTACCGTATTAGTTTTTAAATTGTCCAAATTTCCAAGAAAAGAAAGTCCACTAAGCAAGCAAAATGATGCGGGATACTATTTTCCGCATCGTTGACTTCCAAACCTTGCTTACATGCCTCCATGCTGAATTTCAAAAATCACGAGAACTTGGCTGAAACTGATGCAGGCTGGCATTTTTTTCAGTTTTGCAGTTGAGTGAGCACAAGTCTCAAAACGAGTCTGGTACAGACGACAACCACTGATGCTTCTTTTTCGGGCCTAACCAGGCATTTGCATTTTTATTTGAAGTAATACCAACAATAGTTGATTTCCT
This sequence comes from Phoronis australis, assembly GCA_002633005.1. NCBI lineage: Eukaryota > Metazoa > Phoronida > Phoronidae > Phoronis > Phoronis australis. Next base: position 326,142 of record NMRA01000177.1, on the reverse strand, counting down.
CTTTTAGAGTCTAAGGTTGGTGAATGGCACAACAGGCTCAAGCATGGATATACAGGCTGTGTCCTAGCAGGCCTTTATCCAGGATTTTGAAAATAGGGTGTCCAAAATGGGGTTCCCAATATTCCAGGGCGTCCATGATTCCGACGCGTAGCCCCCACCCCCAGCAATACCACCAAACACACAGATTTTTTTACAAAAAATGCATAGATCAAGGTTTTTACATCTGAGTTTATAAAACAGCCTTCTATGGTGAGCATTTTTACTAAAAAAAAATGTGTAGACCAAGACTTTTACAATGCTGTCAATCAAGTGTCAAAATAGCAACAATGCATATACTTTGTATATACATTGTACATTTCTTCCTGCTTTGAAAAAAGAGCCCCCACGGTGAGCCTTCAGAGGCTTCCTAGTATTCATTACAATGTGTGAGTCCAAACTTGAAAGGTTCCCACTGACAGTGGGCGGCCAAATGATACATTGGGCGTCCTTGCCAGGGCCTCCAGATTAGGACCTACGCTGCATAAAGGCCTGTGTCCTAGTCAACTCAAGCTGGTGCAACTACATAACTTGACCGCAACATTTGTATACTTGCTCAAGGTGGTCAACTTTCAAAGAATTATAAAAAAAAAATCGTGATTATCTTGAAATCAATCAAACGCGATGTACGATAACTGAAGAAATACCACAGACAACCACTCTGACAAGGACACCGGTTTTAATCTAGACCACTATGATTGATTACTGCGTAATTCATCATAACACCAATCGCAAATGTACTGTATGCCAGCCTCTCTTTGGTTTTAAGCAATTCATGGGCTTTGATGAAAACATATTTACACAAACATCTGTCTGCACTGAAAGTGTAGCCATATAGAAGAGTGTTATCTCAGTAGTGCCACAAAATGACATCCACTCGGTCAATTTATTTGTTAGCTTAGATGGGCGCGTCATCGTAAAAACAAAAAGCTAAAAACCTCCCCTCCTTCAAATGCACGATAACCACACTTCTCCCACTAGTAAGTCTGCATCACTTCACACAACTGGCTTTTTATTATCAGTCAGCAATAATCAATATTGGGCTGAATAAAAAGTCAATAGAGGTGGGCTTGTAGCATCAACTAGTCCATTGTGTAATGGGATCTGTCGCTGAGAAGTCGGTGTACATAAACCCTCGGAGAACAGTTGAAAATCAACTCGGCAATTCAGCATAACATTGAACCCCAGTCACAAGTTCACGACTATGTAGAAAGTTATCGCCATGTTCTTCAGCTCACTACGTCCTTTCAACAGGAGGCTACACATTCACCAGGTGATGCTGATGAAGGAAGTTGCCTTTGTATCCAAGTAGATTGAAAGAAGTTTATGGGCATGACTACTCCACTATGTGAGAACAGAGCCATTCCCACTTGAAATTTACTGAAGGCAATCCCATTATGTTTCTGCTAGTTTTTTTCGTTTTTGAAACATTTTTGCGACGAGGCACGATTCACCAGCTATTCTGAATTCAACCTAATTTGCCAAATACCCCTAAATTTTATTCAGGAGTTTACCACTCAGTTAAGAGCAGTGTAGTGTCAATGCCAGCCAACAGGAGCGGCAAAAATACTGGCCTTATGGAAGCTGTGGAAATCGTCGGGTGGAATTAGACCCTTGAATCATTTCCACAAATACTTCTGGGATTTCGAAATACATGTGAACACAGCTAATGATCAGGGGCACGACTACTGAACACTATTGTACGCATTAACTGGGTCAAATCTGTTGTACCCTCCGCCCTTCAGATGAGCCTAGTTTCACGTAATTCGGAGGAAAGCACTTGGTCCAGTTTAATCCTACTTACGTACTTAAGTTTTACTGTATTTCTCGTCTACTATCTATCTTGGCTTTTGTAATAACGTCATCAAAACCGATCAAATTTTCTACAGAATTTGTCGGCCTTTTTTTGTAAACTACAGCACAGTTGGACAGTTAACAGTTAAAGCTGCATATCACCCTCTTTAGCTGGCTAAAAAACGAAAATCAAATTAGCAAACGCCTTTTACTCTCGTCAAATCATAATATTCATTACCATGTTACGATTGTATTTCCAGAACCAAACTCAAGTGTTACACGTACATATTGTCTGTGACTACAGTTGGTAATGGGAATAGAGTCCTATCACAGTGAGGAATATTATGCGACCAATTTTATGAGAGAAAAAGGCCGAATTCGCTAAAGTGGGCAAAATTCAACATTGAACTAACGCATAAAGTGACCGACCTTCTGTAGGCTCCAGCATCTTGTACTGATCCTCCATGTTAACTGTCTTGTAATGTCAGAGTAGTTAGCACCAGAAGTTGAGGCTAGTGAGCCGGACGCGCCGTACTACTACTGTCCTCTCTCATAGATGGAGCCACCTGCAATCAAGCAAAAGGTTGTGAAATTCATGCAAGCATTTGCAGACATAGGCAGCATGCCTTTGGGTTAAAGCTTCGAAGCACTCGACATTTTACAAATTTTATTAATTTTGAAATATATAACAGTTGTTTTAAAGTGAAAATGGAGCTGGTAACTACTCCGAGTCTATTTGGCACTAATATTATCTTCAACATCGGAGACACTGTCAAACTGCTTTGCAAGACTCAAATTCAATCACTACGGTAATCATTAGCTGATATAAAGGGTATAACTGCACTGGTCTTCTAATACACAATGACATTTCTTCTATGACAAAAATATCAATTTTCTTAAAGGAAGTAACTATAGGACTGACTAGACAGTAGGACTAAAACCACTGTTCAATAGCATTGTCCTAATATACTTCACAATAAAAACAGACAGATGGGATACACATGTCTATTGACAATGGATCAAATTATTACATACTGGAACCACACCTGGTGCCATGGAAATCAGGGTCCACAGCCTTCTGTGAAGCTAGTACATAAATTTGGCTGGCTTGTACTAGAACACACTAGAGACAGGAAAACCTCACAATGGTTTCTGAAGCTCCATCACCTTACAAGCATATGATAGCAAAACTGTCGGTACTGGAAGTGATTCAACGACAGAGCTAGAATGTAGAATTACGGGAAAAAACGAGCAAAAACGCATTACTATCATTGCGGAAGGAAAAACTTCAAGCGGCAAGTCTAACAGGTGGCGTACAAAATGCCCGAACATGAGATAGCAACACTGAATTACAGGGGAGCCACTCACAAACTGGATTTACTAAGAACCTCTCGTCCAGCACAGCTGGTAAACAGTTACCACTCCCAAATACGTGCCATACTCACAGTGCGGTCATTGACACCAAACAAGTGGCGCGAAATATTAGCTATAGCAATCACTTCTCCCTTTTACATCAAAAGGTTTACAAACTATGTTTTTGGACAACAGCCACATACACAAAGAAAGGCAACGAGGAACTGAAATTTCTTTTGTTTATGTAGAAAAATAAACTTAATTTCACTTTCCCACCATAGAAGTGGGGCGTAAATTGAGAAAGCTGTACCAACTGAAATTAACCATCCCCGTCAACTTCAGGCTCATTTGAGAAGTTTCTACAATGGGGAGACAAAAAATGAGATCATCCAACACAATTTGATCCACAAATGAGCGAGGCTGTACTAAGGACTAAGCGAGATTGCAGTGAAACCCCGGTGGGTCACAAGATCTTCCCACAGCAAACTTGTCCAGGTCAAAACTGGAGGTGTTTACATAACTGCTGGTAATCACTGACAATGGGCAGAAACTACAGCAGTAGTGGCTGGGACTGGCCTACAGGTGTATTGTTAAGTCAGCCACTGTGTAAATGCCCTGGCATTGTGTTTAGTCTAAACATAAACACCAGGCTGAAACAGCAGCCTTCACACAAGGCTCACTACCCATTCTGCCACATCAAAGTGGTGCATTTACATACAGTGAGAATGACACCTGTGGCCTGCTTCAAGAATATATAAAATATGTGGGCCCATAAAAATGACTCAAGACTAAACACAGAAATTCCGTCTAACACTTACACTTCACAACTGCTGAATAACAGTTTAGTCAAGTGTGACTGCATCACAGACTAGAAATAATTAACAGACATTATCTTAGAACTTGTGTGTATCAAGGTACTTAAACTACACGGTTAACGGACTCACAGAACACGATCCATTCACCCAAACACACGGGACACGGAATCACGTGTCAAAAAGAAACACGGTTAACTGACCGCCAAACACGGTTTACGGACAAAATGTAAATGTCAGCTGACCCAGGAAGCCGATGAGTCCGTGACCCGTGTTTGCCGGTCCGTTAACCGTGTTTCCTCGTGTATATGAGTCCGTGTCCCGTGTATTTGGGTGAATGGATTGTGTTTTGTGAGTCCGTTCCCATGTTTGTGAGTCAGTGGATGGTGTTTGCAGGTCCGTGAGTCGTGTTCATGCGTCCGTGACCATGTTTATGAGTCTGTTAACCGTGTAGTTTAGGTACCTTGTGTATATTCTCAAGGCCCTTAAAAACGAACATCCTTGCGGTCAGTACGAACACTTAACTTTGGTCCTGGATCGAAGTTAACAGTGCCACTTAACTTCACAGTAAACAGGGGTATTTAACAGCGGAGCGTCGACGCTGTGGTGCGGTATCAACTTCGGTTTCGTCGAAGTAATCGCTAAGGGCCACCGTTATCGTCAACAATTAAAGGGCAGTGTCGTCGCTAATAGTTGCTTATATTCATAAACACTTGCTTGTACTGTGCTCGAATCATCACCAATCGAATTAGAAGCAAGTTTTATGCCGATTAGCACATGAAAATGTTCTCAAATTGTCAAATAAAAAACTTTAGCAAGCACAGGATACATCAGCGCTACCGTGTGATTAATTCGATAACTACACAGCGTCACCTAGCATTTACTTCGATGCCGTTAACTACCGAAGCTGGTACGAACGATTTAACTTCGCAGTTTACGTCGACGCTCCACTCATACCGTAGTTAAGTTAGTAAGAAAGGGCCTTCAGAGACTACATTTTTGCTCAAGTGAGATTTAATTATTTTTCAAAAATGGTTGCCTGGAGGGTAAGACCAAATTTCTGTCATAAGCCGCACAGGCCTTTATCCAGGATTTTGAAAATAGGGTGTCCAAAATGGGGTTCCCAATATTCCAGGGCGTCCATGATTCTGACGCGTAACCCCCACCCCCAGCAATCCTCCCAAACACACAGACTTTTTTACATAGATCAAGGTTTTTACATCTAAGTTTTGCAAAACAGCCTTCTGTAGTGAGCATTTTTACTAAAAAAACTTTAGACCAAGATTTTACAATGCTATCAACCAAGTGTGAGCATAGCAACATATATTTCTTCCCGTTTTGAAAAAAAGCCACCACTGTGAGTCTTCATAGGCTTCCTAGTAACCATTACAATGTGTGTGTCCAAACTTGAAAGGTTCCTATTGATAGTGGGGTCCAAATGATACATTGGGCCTCCTTGCCGGGCGTCCTTGCCAGGGCGTCCATATTAGTGCCCAGGACCTAGGCTGCATAAAGGCCTGAAGCCACAAGACAAGTTTCACGAAACAGACCCCTGAAATCGTCTGAGGTTGACCGTTGAACACAATGACACAAGGCTGAAAAAAAGCTTCAAACTACTCCGTAAAAATTTCAAACAGAGTCCTTGTTTCAGTGTTTGACTAAAACGTTTTAGAGCACTTGAACAGTTTTTATGTAAAGTAAACACAGCATTAAATTCTAAACATTGGGACAAAATATAAGATTTGTTCTCAAAACGTGTTATAAGGAGATAGCTGAACACAGTAGTACCATTACTGAACATCGAGTAAACATTGCGCCTTTGAGTAAAGAGCCGCCCCCAAATTGTTTCGTGTTTGAACATGGATTAGGAATAATCTGTACCAAGTGTACATTGTCACAAGATGTGAACATGTGCCTGACAAAAACATTAGTACACAAAAACGTCCCAGGGCGAGCACCTCCAATCCACTGTAGCTATCAACTGGAGCCGCATTTGGATTCAGAGAATCTTAAGCCATGTTGCTTTTAAAATAGTCCACTTTAGCATGAGGGGCTGTAAAAATGGGACTTTTATAATTTTCATGAAAAAAAAATATTGAAAGTTGCATAAAACGAAATTATGGACTATGACAGCGTTTTTGACGACTCACCTTGATCATTTGTGTCAAATAAAATTTGCTCGTGTCTCGTGTCATTGATACTCGTGTCATTGATACCCTAGATTTGCTATCACCCCTAATTTTCTTTAGTGCTAAATTTTACTAAAAAAACATGGTCGCATGACCCAATATCAAGTTGGTAAAAAGTCAAAATTCAAATTCTACAGACCATCTACTTTGAGAAAATATACACTTTCACTTTGCTAAAATCTATAGTTTTCCAGTTGTCAACAAGCTCCTGCATAAACTAATGTTACCCGGTGACCTCATTGACAAGTCTGTCAATTTAGCTAAATACCAACAAAAGAAAAGTACATTCATGGCAAGGCAACAGGAAAAATAACATCACCATAATTCTTTATGAAAAAAATATAAAAACACTGTTACATTCTCAAACATCAGTCCGTTTTTGTTTAACGCAACCTTTGCATTTTTCAGAGAAAATCTTAGGAGTCCCTACTTTTGAAAACCTGTCGGACATTTTAAAACAATTCCTATCAGCGTTTTCGAGAACACCACATACAGCACACCATGTGAAGTATTAAATATAAATTCAATTGGCCATTTCTGAGATGCTCCAACGTTAGCCAAATTATAACATTTCCCAAGTTAGGGTCCACATGTTCACAAGCTTTCACACGGTCAGAAACTCCCCAATACAAGGAAGTTACAACAGTATTGTGAAAACAAGAACAATCAATAGCAACTTTCCAATACAGGCCAGGGTTGAAACTAATGGAATACCATGTAACATATTCATATCAGCATCCTACTACCACCCACCTCAACATCTATTTACATACCACCAGCTGGTAGACCAAGCCTCATTAGTCAATAACTAATAGCAATCATATCAGATCTATGGCTGATCAAGATAAAAACCTTGAAGAATGGACTCTTTACAGCAGCCATTGTGGTGGAGACTTGAAACTGTGAGCAAGGCCAGTGCAGTAGGGAAAATAGCCCAACTGGGGGGGTCTGCTTCACCAAAAGTGAGTTGAGACTTAAGACAGCAATTTGGCAGTTTGGTCATAGTCCTGTCCACATGCAGCCTACCATAGAGCAACTTGCACTAGTGCAACTTAGACCACTTTTAAGTGGAGCGTCCATACCCACATATCTGATAACTTAGGGTAAGTCGGAAGTTGACGCTATGAGCGTGACAATGAACAGCTGATGCGAATACTGCATGTAAAAGAAAACTCGTCTGTAGGTAACCGCACCTGATAATTACTTCCGCCTTGCCCCAGGTTTGCGACCACACAACGATTAGAAGTGGCGCGAGTTACCCTAGAACAAGTTACCCCCACCTCGATAAAGGAATAAGTTGTCACAAGTGTGGGGCAAGTTGTACTAGTTTAAATAGGCTCCAGACAGTTCCTAAGACAACTCATTCCACGAGTAACTTGTTCTTTGGTAAGTCTGTGTGTGGACGGCACTTCAAGATCCCTCTTCACAATTGCTGTAAAGAAGTTTAGTAATTATGAGCGTATCATGGTCCAGAAATAATTTATAGAAATTACCTCAGTAACTAGCAGTTACGCGGATATTCTCAGAGACCTTACACCTGACCTCAAGTGAGATTTACAAATAGTTGTGCGAAGCGCAAGATAAAATTTTTGCCTAAAGTCTAAAGTCACTTTTCCTAAAGCAGCAGCAGGTACAGATTGGCTTTGGCCATCAATGGACGGCACAGCACCGCACCGCATCAGCACTCACAACCCCCCACCCATCCCCAGCCTATCCTTCAACAAAATTCCACTCCGCAGGTTTCCACTTATCCTCCTAGATGTTGACGTAAAAAAAATTTTTACAAGACTACGGAACCGTACTACTACATATTCATAGGAGATAAATTTTGTGAAAAGTATGAAATGGAAAACGGTGATAAAGCAATCTTAGAATGCAAGCAGAACCATTACTGGTACAATTATGTTAATGAATGACAAAAGAACTAATTGTTGAAGGTCATTTGTTACCATAAACAGGATACTTCCAAGTTCCAATGGAGTAAATTATTTACTATAAAGTCTCTGATAGCAGCCAGGTTTTCAAAAGAAACTGCTTTCTCAAAGATAGTAAGAATCTTGCTGTGACATCACACTAGGAATTTCTGTCAACAGACCCCCAAATGTTCGGAAAAATGGCCCAATTTAAGTCTATGAGTCTACCACGAGTTCAACTTCTCAGGAAGGAGTCTCAAAATGATCAGTGCCAGCAAGTGTCATCCAGAACTAGACTTCATTCACCATTAGTCAGTGATAAGTTCAGTCAGTCATTTCAGACGCCTGATTTTTACATAATTATTTTATTTCTAGGACTGCCATTCCGCGAACACTGATGACAACCTATTTTCCGATGTATTTTCAGTTCATATCCCCGCGTTTCCAAAACCCCACATACCTAGGCTTACTTTTCACGTAACAGAAAGATAACAAAAGCACATTTTCCCTACAGAAGGCTTACTATCACAAATTATTGACTTGCTGAAATCAATAAATGACGAGACTCACACCTAAGCCATGTCATCACCTTTAGTGTATTAATATCTAATACTTTTGTAGTCTCCACCCGGATCATCAGCCATGGTGATCTTTTTTTCATGTTGGCCAAATTACGAGTTGTGACCTAATCAATGAACCCCAGGTCTCTAATAAGACTCTCTAATAAATGACTCTAATTAACTTGCTGATCTCTACTGAGGTCAAGTCTATGGTGCAGATCTAGAGCACATATGAAATTAATAAATATAAGGCTTCCATCATTCTTTGTTTATGGCCATTCTCATCAAACCATCACTGTGACTCAGAAAAATAACACGAAAATCATGCATAATTCAAGGACCCAACTGCACATGGCTTCCACAAGCCTGGGTTTGATATCCTCAGTGGGTTGGTTTATGCTGCACTGTGGAACTGACATGAATTGTACAGGAACTATACATATATTTCGCACAAAAATAAATTTCACACACAAATAATTGCCAAATGATCATTTTTTTCCATTTCTCAACGGTTGCAAATAATGGGAGCTTTACTCCAATAAAATCTGAAGCATTTACTCGAGTAGATGACGATTTCGATGTCCTTGTCGGTAAAAGAAATAGCATGACATCACCATAAAGAATATTGTGAGGCTGATTTTATCAGAGTAAAAGGCATAATTTTAGACTCAGCAAAACGGGTGGCAAAATGCGACTTCAACAAAAGAAATTAATTCTCCTCAGTTAGTTAAACAATGAGATTTAGTACGAGAGCGCACGTGCTTACGACAGCCAGCATTACTTATTATACAGTGGCAGCTGGCAGTAGAGATGTCATGATATTACTTCTGAATAGCCTTCGTTGACGTACATATGTTTCCTGTAAAGGGCGGGACAAGGCACCCCACCAAAGCCATTCGCATTATCACCAGTGTCAACTCAATCACTCATAATAGGTGGTGAGGTGCGAATACAAATACATTCCAAACTCCAATGTTTCAGTTCAGTCTTCAATCATCTTCAGGGTTACGAAATAAGCGCGAAGAAAAAATATTACAAATTAAAGTTACATGGAAATGTACGTGTCCAACATCGGCCATAGCACTAACTGAAATGAACTGATAGTCTTGTTCAAGGACCTCTCAGCACGAACAGCCTTTATCCACAATGACTCTTTTTATCAGCAAACCAACCAACCGAACCGAAACATTGCAATATATTATAACTATGAATGCATTTCTACTGGTTCTATTCTTCCTCATTATGTTATGGCCAAAATGATACGTTATAACACTTCGCAACATGGTGGTGTACCTAAATACCCTACAGTCATAATACGCTCAAAAGATGGAATAAAAACAGAGAATTTAACAAATTGCTATAATTGAACTCATCAAAGAGCAGCCCTTGACAAAATATGAGAGCCGTACATACCTAGTCCCAATTACGAATGCGCAGTACTTTTCAGATCACAGTAGTTGCAATTCACACACCCAATTACTGTTAGCCAAAACATTGGATACCCACATAAATGTACTGTAAGCACACAGCTTATAGTCTCCACAAAAATGCAGATATTGTCCGATTTCTATTTTTGCCACTGAAAGGAAATAGTCAACATCAGTGGTCCCACTGCACACGAGTCATGTGACTGATAACTTCCCGGCTAGTGTATTACTAAATTTGCTTTCAGAACGGAAGACTTTCAAGTAGCAATGTGGTGACTGATCACCTGAGACTAGATACTGGAGAACAAGGCAATCTCACTTAAGTTTAAAACGCGTCCCATTTAATCACAGACACTGTAAAGAGTCTTTCCACGAAGTCTTCCCTATACTACTCACTAGCAAGAAGTGCCTCTAGCAGAAGTTCATGGAAGACTTCAAAAATAGGGACTCCAAAATGGATTCAGTTTCTCAAGGCGTCCGTGACCAAAACATGTGGAGACCTCAGTTTTTATGATCCCAAGTCAAATAGCTGTTGTAGTGTGGTATGTTACTATGGATACACGGGTCCGCAATGAAGTTTATATCCTACATCAAATCTGACCAAACTTTTTTTATTCCGAACATGCCAGTGAGTTTCCAGAGCTGCTGCTAACCAAAAGAGACACTACTTACTAGCTTACTTTACTCGGACCTGAACAGATCATCCAAATGCTTAACAAGGGGGTCCTAATGAGGGTGTCGAAAATTGACTCAGACATAGGGCTGAAGGCAGAACACTGGTAAGGCACAACTTTGACTAAATTTTGCGAATCACAATGTTACCTTCGGTAGTTGTGATGTCCATTGAAAAAAGACATAACATGTGGGTATCACCATTAAAGGGAACTTGGATTTGCCAATTCCGTTTGCAATATTTACTGAAAAGTATGTATTTTCAACTGCAATCCTAGCCTATTAAGGCCACTTTTAAATCATGAAAGTTATCTGCTTGACTGGGACAGTTGAATGGAACTAATTTGCATATCTATCAATGGTATACTTAAACAACGTGGATATTTAAGAGGGATTATAAAATGACGGACTTCTATTATTTGGGGACAGCCATTTTTTGTGAAGGACACATGTACTAATATGGAACAGAGGATGTTTCCATACTAATCCTTGCGCAACAACAAGATAACGAACGTAAGCACATAGCACGTTTCTTCAAATGGACGAATTGATACCTGATCAAGCACACAAAAGCCACCACTTCCAGCAACCGCCATCTTCATCTGACTTTGGGGCTTCATAGCCACATAAAACAGAGACCAGATATAACGCTCTCTAACTGACAGACCAAAACAAAATTGAAGATAGAAAGCACGAAACATTGCCACCAACAGTATCATGTGTGACTGTTTACTCCCTCCAAAGTGTACCATGAATAGATCGGAACAATGACTAAAAAGGGGACTAGCACCTGCACCATTCAACCTACAACTCTGATTGTTCTTGACCAGAGAGTGTAAAGGTCAGTGACAAGTGGCATCCCTTTAACAAATGCACACAAACCCTGTACATCCTTCATGTACCCTGGCATCCATAACTCAGTTGATAGAACACCTTTACAGTACCCTCCAAGCATCACTTGAATACAGTCAAAGGTTATGTCAATGAATCCCTCTCTTCTCTCTACCTGGACTCTGGGAGCACAATCCACTCATAAACACACAATAAAAGGTGTTATTTATCCAGGCCAGGCCCAGCCCACATTAGCCAGGAGTTATGTCCACTTGACAGTGACCATAACAAGGTTTTAGGACCTTGAACAAACAGATCACACAGTGGAACCTCAATCATAGAACACACAGTCTCTGCTGGGGATGTGACCATGTGCATGCATGTGTGTCACCTGTGAGCTGAATGTATCACTAAGCAATGACGCCCCAACCTGCACTCTCTGTGGGGCTATATCGGTCTCGCGGGTAAGGTGCCACCGCGAAACAAATGTCAACAGCCCGATCTTGACAATCAAGCGCACCCAAATGGCCCAAATGATGAGTTTTGAAATTCAGCCTTAACATTAAGTAACAGAAAGAGATACGTCAACAAATTAATGCTATGAAAACAATTTGGCATCGTTTCAACACTCACACACCAGATACCCATCAGAAAGAGTCAACACATCAAGATAATAATAATTCTAAACTACAGCAGAGCAAGTTTGCAGCGGCGCACCTAGCCATTGAAGCAAAAAATCAATTCCACTCGATACATATTTTAATCATGTAAAATAGTGCTCACCATTTAAAAATACCACGAACATGTACAAAGACACCACTGTATTTAGCCTCCAACATTCTGAAACCTGCTTGAATATCTGGCCCTCTTATTGTAAGGCAAGCATGCTCCCGTCAGTCCTGTGCGACCGTATAAAAGCCCTACCGTAGTTTTTAGCAGCACCAGGTGCTTATCAGGAAAAAACAGGAGTGCGCATGTTAATATGGCAGAACTGGGTGTGTTTTGTATTGGAAGAAATACTAGGTTGCACTCGTGTGTAGGAACGCTTTAGGGAAATAAGTGTACACTGATCATATCAAAGCATGAAACTGAACTCCAGTATGACTAGTTTCCTGCAGGCTCTCATGGGCGGCACAACTCAACGGATATATGAATCGGTCAATTGAGCTGTATAAACCAGAGCTTACAAACCAGGGAGTTTTAAGTATGTAATTAAAAGAGTTCCCAGGACCTCTAGACGGAGCAGGCCAACGACCTGCTATTCCTTGCCTTTTGTTGAATGGTCACACAAGTAGTTTTCCCCAGGCAATGCTCCACGCTTATTTTACGGTTATTTTGGAGTAGGACAAAAATATTGGAACAATGTAACTCAGAAATGGCTAATAGGGTTCATGTGAGACTTTCAGATGTCATACGAAATGCAGTCTTCTTTAAATGGAATTGGTTCTAATATGTTTCAGTTTGGGTGAGGGTTATCAAAATTAGGACTTCCGAGATTTTCATGAAAAAGATCATAAGTTGCATAGGTCTGTTTCACTAAAGCGCTGTAACTTTACAACTTAACACAGGGACTAGTAACCACTAGTACGATAGAACGTTTTGGAGTAGGTCTTTCAGCCTGTATGTAAAAAACATGGTGATGTAACAACATTTTAATGAAACAGCCCCCCCCCCATACCTACACACACAGGGTAATTAAACAAATACTGATGCCTATAATAAACAGCTCCATCTAGGGTCACAAGCATGAAATGACCTCAGAGCAATGTCAGCACCCAGCAGTGTTCACCAACACCGGCAAACATCCAGTTTGCTGCACCATGTTTGAAAAGCTCAGAGGTTTTGAAATCTTGATCCGAGTTTGAAAAGCTCAGACAATCATATTGAACTTTTTCTGCTTTACATGACAAATAATTACCACCTTAATCTTTTAGTGTAAAATGATATTGACAAGCTCAACAATGTGTACAAGGCCTTTGGGCCAACCTTGACTTGTCAATGTTTCACAGAGTGTAACTTGGAGTTATGGTAATCCTCATGCTAGGCTTAATTCCCACACACAAAATTTAGAAATTTTCAATTTTAAACAAACATGCCCATCCACCTCCAGTTTATACGCTGAGACTTCATTACATACGGGTATGTTTCTCTGTGAACCCCATCTCATCAGAATTTTAGCTCCCAATTAAACGTACGAAACTCACTTATTAGTAACAATAGATCAGTTCAGACAAAAAAATCCTCATACTCTCCAACATTTTACTGAAGGAAACTTGAAGTCTTCTGACTCATGCACGTTTTAATATACCGTAATATTAGCCTACAGAAGGATTCAACAGAAGGCCATCGATGTTTCCACACGGTGGGAAACAGTTATCGGCAGGTGGCAGTGCCAATAACTGCATGAGTAATCATTCGATAACAATTGACTCAAATATCTGTTATTCTACCACTGTGAGCACTTTATTCATTTTCAGAACAAGTGTAATAACTTTAATAACCCAATGATAACTTTGGGTCACTTCATTCTATAGCTTAGTCTACTTCAGAGATGGCGCTGGGAAAAAGTGTACCTTGGGAATAGGCCACAGGATTTACCACAAAGAACAACACAGTGTCCGTGTGGGGAAAAGAAAAGCATGCACTTTACGACATGTAAATACTCGTTAGCACACATAAGCAATGCACATACAGAAGTTCTTCACAATGAGAAATTCTATTACGACCAATATCTCAACAAAAAGATTATTAAGAACTTTTTATTCCATTAGTGGCAAGGCTTGTGGGTAGTCATAAAACAACAGTACAGTTGTGTACTACGGTGCGTAGTCTACGGAAGAACGAGCGAAAAATGGCAACTCTGGTTAATACTTTTGGACGAAATGATGGAAGAATTTTTGCAGACACAAAAACACACAAAGAATGACAGAGCCAACTTTCCCACGACTACAAGAAATTAAAAACCAACCACAGCTCAAAACTGAAGTGTCAACAAAACAACGCGAGAAAAGTGATGAATATTCAAAACAACTCACACACAAGCATACACCTACGCATGCACACCTTTGCATCAGAGATCCAGAACATATCCTGTCCATGAGCACAAGATCAATACTGCATGTTGACTTGGTAATTCTAGGATAATCTCTCTAACAAACAGGCCACCTCTGAATAAATACACTGAAGCTAATTTATGCAAAATCTGAGGCAGAATTAGAACACAGGTCACTGGTTATCGGGGTCATTCCTCAGAGAGGACAACGGTCAGTGCAGCCCCTACACATAATCCATGAAGGCAAATGGACGTCCCCAACACAAACAGAGACAATGCATCTCTAGACAACACAACTTTCCATTTTCAAGCAAAAAAATGTAGGCGAAGGCAACCTTTTTTCATGTCATTTTTAGCAAAAATAAGGTTCGTTGATTATCCCAGATATATTTTCCACTTATTTAATGAGGCAAGAATTTTGCGCCAATTTCTTTTTATATAGTCTGACTGTGAGAGCAGTCGAGTCAGTCATTGTTCTACCTCAGTTGTGGTAAGTCCGGTCGTCGATTGCTTTTGCTTACGAGTCAGTCAACATCCCACACTGTTGCTGCGTACTGGGGTGTACTTATTATCGTCTCACGTACAGAGGAAGAACTGTCCCACTTGCCTGAGTGTCCCGCGACACACTCCCACTGGAGGGAGATCTGAGCACCCAAACTTCTTACATTCCGCCGTGTGACTCCCTCGCCACAGACCTGGCACCTTCTAAATAGCTCCATACAAGTCCACAATAAACTTATCAAACTTAGGCTCACCGATCTGTATATTGGATGACGAGCTGTCCTATTCACTGGGTGTCGAACTGGGCCTGTATTCACTCCCACTACTCAAAATCGCTGCAGGGCTGCTTACTGGCTCTGGGCTAGAGACAACAGCATAGGGTGAATCACTGCTTGTTACCGGAATTGCACGCAATGGGGTACGTTCGGAGGCACGGGTGACAGCAGAGGAAGTGCCTCCAGTCACTGTATATAGAGGCCACAGCTCGCGAGGCTTCTCGCTTCAAAAACGTACGGGGCACTGCCGGGAATCAACAGCGACGGTATGGTACCCTTCTTCAGGCGTTGTTTTGCAGAGACCTTCATCAATTCAGCGTACATATCTCTGTCGTAATCTGACAACAGAAAATGCTTGCCACCCTCGGTAACCCTCCACTGCTTTGTACGTTGCGTGGACGGGTAGCGCTGCGTTCTTCACATGAACGAGCTAGCCAAGTACGGCGAAGTGCGTCATCCTTCGGAAAGCGACGCAAGGTTCCCAAAGCGCGAGAGACGATAATGAGTACATCCCGGCACGCAGCAACAGCGTGGCATGTTGACTGACTAGTAAACAAAAGCAAACAACGACCAAACTTATCACAACCGAGGTTGAACGACTGACGCGACAGCTCTCATAGTCAGACTATAATGAAAAGAAATTGGCGCAAAACTCTTGCCTCCGAAAACATCACTTCCGGAGACCGGAGTAGAGGATGAGAAATTAATCAAATTACAAAAAGCTGTAATTAAGTGAAAAATGTGTCTGGGATAATCAACGAACCTTATTTTTGCTAAAAGTGACATGAAAAAAGGTTGCCTTCGCCTTTAAGAAAATTTTAAAATATAATAATTGTATTTCCTCATAGCGAAATGCAAAAATCGGTTCGACTGTTTCTACATGCATCAAGACAGAATTAATAAGTTAACAGACAACTCTAATCTTTTGTTGTTTATGAGAATTTCCAATTGTGCCTGGCTTAGCTGGTTTTGACATTCATATTTTTTGAAATGGAAACAGAAAGTGTAGGCTGTAAAAAGTTCATTCCAAAGTGATGACTGGAAAATCATCACCAATATTTTGGTTAATTACGGATTTGCTAGTAAACAAGAGTTCCTGTTTAAGATCAGTCTGGTCTTCACTAAAACGTTTTTTTTTGGCGAACGATTCATAAAGAGTTTATGAAGGAGGGCACTACTTCGATCGCATTTATGTTTGTAGCGTCAGTCATTTTGCTCACGCACAAAGGCAGTGTCACCCTCACAAAAATGCATGATAGTCACTTACAGGGGCACTGCATTTTGAGAACCAGTTTCCTCTACTAAATACCGTAACAGGCAAAAAAATGGTTCTCAACACCTGGGGATCCCGCGACTATTGCCCAGAAATGCGCCAACCACCATCATAGCTATGACCAGACTTGCGACCTTTGATAAAACCGTAACCAGGACTACAAATATACATTTTTTATAACATTTGTAAATCTATCTTGTTTTAGACTATTTATTATGAGATGAAAACTAAAAGCATAATGACACGGATATACCGAAAAGCGTCTGGGAATGAAATAGAAATCAACTAATGTTGAAGGTCTGCCAATAGATTAGTCATGAATTAAGTAAACGTGCTTAATAAAAACTGGCTTCTTCACATATAGAAGTCATATAAGAAATCAAGCTTTTGACATTGTGGAACATAATAGGGTCATATTTTAAACCATTCGGCTCTGCCTGTTCTGCACTGTGTGTGACCTTCAGTAAAAGCCAAAATCATTCGGCCAAAACGACCCGAAATTCATCATCATGACAGCTGGATGGAAGTGGAATTCATTGCCAAAGTAGTGTTCCCTCGGGTTCAAATATCACCAGACCACAGTGAGTAAGGCCTCTTACTACATAGACCACTATGAACAAACCATACCTGGTTTGAAAAATGTATTGTCAAGACAAAAGTATTACATAATTTGTTTATGTTAATTGTTTATGTATATGTGTATGTGTGTTACAATGTCCAGTAACTCTTAAATTTGAACTTCCATGATAGAGTAGCAAACATGTATCATTATCAGTTGCAAAATAAAATATTGATAATAATAACAATAATAATAATAACAATAATAATAATAATAATAATAGCATTAAAAAACCAAGACCAGAGAGGTGTTTGAGAGGGTGTGTGGATGAATGCCACGACATCACATTCAAGCTATCTCAGTTGTTGTCCATAAACACCTCCAGGTGGCAACGCAATAGTTAGACTGAATGCGGTATAAATGCTGTGTATCTTTCACATGGTCCACCAAGTCTCCTGAATATCAACACAAATCCAACCGGAAGGTAATGGCGGAGATTTCATTAGTTAATCATGTCTCTTCATACGTAAACGGTGCTAATTTACCCAGGTATGAGTGGAGTGGACCTGGTGTCCAAGGTTTGAGTACCAGCAAACTCATGCGGATCACCAGTGTAGTGTATTTGTCATTGGCTCACTCCCAAAGACACAGAAGTTGACATCACTGATTAAAAAAATTACACGCAATAGACATGTGCAGAGATGCTATCAGAACGGAGATGGCTCACTTCACGATTTTGTTGGCAGAATGAAGGATTATTCAGAAAAAATGTGGATTGTGGGAGTATTTGTTCGATTTGGAAGGATTTAAATACCCCCAACTGGCTTCAAAGGTGTCCATCTACACTCACAATGGGTCAAACAATGACACAACTTTTATAATGTAGCCAGAGTTAAGCATAATTTGCAGAACATTCTCTGGTATACAGGCTAGATCAAGACGTGCCAGTTTTCGCAGTAAGTACATTTCCCCCGAGTAATTTTTTTTTTCATTTAAGAATATGTGACAAAATTTTCATTTGAGTAACTCAGTATGATTGAGAAGATCTCATACCCTTTTATCACATATTGCAGTAATTTGTTTTTGCATCAAATTAGCAATAAGTTAAAATATAAATTGAAAAATAACGAACACACAGCTCTGACCAAGATTACCCTGGTTACTATTAGATCACTCAAGAACCTCTGAAATGCAAAAATTAGCAATAATTTTGGGTGTTAATCTTTGACCTCACCCTTACATAAGTAAATAACAAAGAATAACACCCATTTACTTATGTTACTTATGCATTATTCTCCATAAAGGAGTAATTCAGAGGACTTCTGCTTACAGGAAAACTTATTTAGGACTCCCAGGCTACCAGGGGAAACCTAGTATTTACCGTGGCACCTTCGCCTGATTTTACTTGTGAAAAATAGTTCTCGAACTGGTTTCTAACATACTGTTAAATTCATTTGAAGCAAAACGGAGTGTAATTCAAACCGGATCGTCACAGGTGATGACGAAGCAAGAAGCGATGAGTTATTTGTACCTTGATGATAAGGTGAACTTTTAACTCGTCCTTGAATCGACTGACAATCTCATCAACAGGTGGGACCATCGAAATCACGAGAACGGAGAAAATTGATCAGACTTGAGTAAAAACTAACGATAATTACAGAAAAACTACAAAGTTGCAAATTTATTTACGATGCAATATTGTGTAAAAGAACGACAAGGTTTCAGTTAGTAATCAAGCAGTATAGCTGTAAACCCTGAAATGAAACATTTACCTTTTATTTACACTGAGGTCGACAATCCATACTCCAAGTTTTGGCGGCCATGATAGATGTGACGTCATGAACAAGCAAGAGGTGAGAGGTGATTGGTTTCAGAACGATTCCTGGCAAAATCACAGGCACTAGAAATTGTGTTTGTGGCTGGAACTTGGGCCAATGGCCGCAGAAGAGGTACCATAAACACAGTTATGTAAGTACAAAATAAAATGTCACAAAGATTGTCGTTTTCAAGTGTCACGGAGCAATGGTTACAAGAGTGCCACAAATATTTCATTCAGTGGCGTAACCTATCGGACGTGGGTAGGCCTGACCATTCCGGCGACCCTCACCAAAGGGAGTGATGGAAACTGGAGAAGGGATGCTCGAAATAGGTGGATGGGCGTAAAACTGGAACACAGTAGTAGTTACGAACGACACGACAAGAAATCATAATGGCGACGGGGACACCCCGGTGGCTATAGGCCTAATCCTTGCCATGTCACTGCTGAATTTTTTTCGCTCACGGTCTGAACATCAGTGTTAATTTGTAGAAGAAAGCCGAGGGATAAAAAGTCATTGATAGGACAAGCTTTATTTTCCTCTCAACGAAACGAGAGTCAACCCTAGAACACTCAAATGAAGCAATAATGACAAAATTTCCTTCGGACATGCTAGAAATCAATTTAAAATCAATTTTTTTTAGTTGCAGTAAAATCCGCTCATAAGAGACGATCAAAAAGAGGCCTATACTAGCACTGAAATTCCCTAGAATTCATCACAAAAATGATCTGTGCCCGATTGCATGAAACAGTCCCAAATAGGGACTCAACTAAGTTCTCTAAATCCTTTGTGTATTTGTATCGTTCTTCACTCACAGTCGGTATATTTTTCTATCATATTTTTAGAAAATGTCATTAGTCATATGATATAACTAAAAACTGAACCCTTAATTGAGTCGTAATTATTAGGGACTTCGTCTTTAAATTAGGGGCGTTGTGTGAAATGATCTCTACTTATTTTCATTAATACTGATAATTCAACGTAGAGTTCACTCTGACGGTTTGTATCAAAGCTAAACTCTTGCTTAATAATGAGTTTCTAACAGTATAAGAAAGGACAATCCTTGTTTTCACAAGCCCACAAATACGCGGTAGATTTAGAGAACTTAGTCGAGTCCCATATGGGACTCATTTTCATGCAAACGGGCTCACTGTTGCTGCATACGCCCGTCAGGATTCTTACGCTAGAAAATTCATGTTAATTGGTGTAAATAAATGTGCCTCGTCATTCCACGTCGATTTCAGGATCTGTGTCATTCCGCAGATATGCGAAACGCTAAAAAGGTCCCGATGTGGCAAAAGATGCCCTTCCAGACAAGCCAGTACATGGAATTGACTTAACTTTCAAGGCGTTGGTGTTAAGAAATTACCTATTTCCTTTTCGTAATTAAACCAGCAGTCCCAAAAACTGGAGCACCTGATCATTCTAAAGTTATACATCAGGAACCTAAAATGTCCAAATTTAGCATATTGTTTCTGAGAAATGACTGGCTGGATTCCCATCAAATTTCCAGACTCTAATTGCTTATACACTACTCTCCAAAACACTGTTAGGGATTCTTTTCAGATGTTGGCACTTTTGCAAGAGGAGCTATGATGGAAAATGGGCCTTTCCGAATGTGAAAAAAATAAAAATTGCATATAATGAAAATGCAACGATACAAACAGCGTTCTTGAGGTGTCATCCTGAGCATCTGTATCAAATGAAATTTGGTCATGTAATTGGAATCTTTGTTTTTTGCTACTGTAATAAAAAGACGCGGTCACATGACCCAGTCAACGACAGATTAGTTAAAAATCAAAGTCTACAGGATTCGTACTTTCAGAAAATAATTATACTCTTTTCTCCAGTGAATTTCTGTAGTTATTTTAGATATTTGACTGAAGGCACAGAGTAGTTTATGTCCTAATCGTCACGGCCTATAACTATAGGTCCCACCGGACGGTACTCCACATACTCCCGGTCTGTATACCCGGCACCGAGACTGGACTGTTCGACTGAATTTTACTTTCAATACTCTACGCGGCCTTTTTAGCCAAATAATGACGTGTGCTTGCAATGGGTATTTTTTCATCAAAGGACAAATTTTTGGAAATTCTACAATTACATTTCCGGTCAGGTGAGGGCGAAAAAATGTGGACCAAGTACGCAGTCAGATCTTGGTAAGCGACATAAAAGCTCCCGAATGTACAGTACGAGAAGCCTCGTATCTCTTCTTGTGTGTAACCTCTGGGCAGTGTGGAAACCGCATTTGGCAGCCAAGGTGACTTCTTGAACCGTTGTACAAAGGCACCAAAGGTTTGAAACGATACGGTTAGCTGGTGAGTAAAAAATGTTGTATCATTCAGTTCGTTCGACTCAAGTGGATTTTTTTTTCTATTAAAAATATCGCACCACGAATTAGATTTTCAAAAAAACACAAACCAGAACCAACTATGGTTTTTGGCCTTACTGAAACATTAATTTGGAGTTCATTTTTCAGGGCAAAGTTCAGCGATGTTCAGGTTTAAGCCCACCACACTGAACATTTGACACAGCCACCGCGAAAACATTCAGTCCTAAAGCACAATGCTCACATAGACACTACTGTGATAGTTGACTAAATCTAATCGCAATAACGACCAAGAGAAGGGACGAGTTTGCGATTGAAAGGTTACATTAATCTTCGCAGTTCATTTTTGTGAAACAGGGCAAATGAAGTTTCTGTTACGTCTTCACGCAAATACAAACACTCAAGGTATGTTTCGATGGGAAATCCGAGGGCTTATTCACGGTAAACAACGGTAACAGACTGTAATCCTCCTTCACGTATACGACAAGCTTCGTCGGTGCAGGAAAAGGCCCAAAAGAAAATGCCCAGAGCCCCCATAAAGTGATAAATCGGAAACTGTTTACTGGACGAGCTCAGTCCGCTGCAGCAGCGAATGGACGCTCATGAGTTTTTGAACATATTGGCCAATAAGCTCAACCTGTCTTAAAAAGAACGGATTCAAACAAAAACACAACATGAACAATACCATCAGTTGTAGTTAAGCAAAACTTCTCAAGACAGACCGAGCATAGCTCGAGACCTCCATGCTCACGCACGTTTCCATAGTAGCAAGTTAATGAATATAAAATACAATGACTTAACAATAGATTTTATTGATAACAATTATATTAAACATAACATGTGTTGTACAGTATACAAAAAGCAATTTACTACAGAAAAGTATAGTTTCGGTAATGACAGGAGGGTAAGATGAAAACTGCCGTGTGCGACAAAATATAATGAAATATTACATTGACTTTGGTAAGGTGCGTAAACAACACCTCCCTCAAAAAATAGACAGGAAGCAAAACTATCCTCCTCCACAAACAGAAAGTACAAACTGGGGAAAAGGTGGAAGAAGAGAACATAGGCAAGCTACATAACCAAAGATAAGCAACGAGATTTTTCTGCTTTACATCATGACTAAGTTGGCAATTTTACAAGTGGGATTCAAGACATGGGTATATAGCCCAATGGCATATACAAATGCTTAGGGGTTGCAAAAGATTCCATGTAAGTGCCTCACAACTTCAGCTATGATTCCCTAAACGGCAGTCCTGGACCAGCAAATACGAATCTAGAGGCACAAATCCCAAACTTGCGACTGTAACATGCGCGCACCCAGCCCTTAACATGGGAGTGGTCGAATTTCTGCCGATGTGGACCGTTTGCTGACAAAAAAGCAAGAGGACTAAAAACGGGGTACCACCTTCAGAGCTGTGAACTGTGCGTCTGTGCCATTTTAGTGGACTTTTGTCTCGTTTGCTCGGACTTTTCCTTTATCTGAGGCGGACCTTTTTGCCCACTTTGCCAAATGGGGGGAGGGGGGCTACAAGCCCCCCCCTGGGTGCGCACATGTGTAACCCCACAAAAGAAAATGCTCAATACCCAGTAATCAAACTCCATAATGGAGGACCAAAGAGCAGTGAAAGGAATCAGTCTGAGTGAGGAATCTAGGCCACTGTATGAGGTTTGATCAACAAGCAATAGTGTATATTTGGAGAATCAGAGATTCCTACCACAGGTTTGATGTTTACTAGTCGGAACTATGGTTTAGAGGAACAGAACTGGAATTCAGAGATGCAGCAATGGAATCGTTTCCAACCCCTTAAATAGAATTAGGAATAGAATTAATTTGGCAATGAGAGCTTTGTGTGCACTTTTCACTGTTCATGCTACAAATATGAAGATTATATACCTTGGCAGTAAACATTACATGACTGGACAATAGAAAAGTTTGTTAAATGTTAAATCACAATCAAATCAATGCAAAAAATCTTGCACAAGTCGCACCACTTCGCAAAGTTATCAAATATATATTATATATGGCACTTTCCATTCAAAAACAACTGCTACAAACTCACATTATATTAGTCTGGATGATTTTAAACAATACTTCATGGAACTAAAGCAAACAATGCCTATCAAATTTTAACCAGACAAATATACAATGCCTTAGCTTTAGGCAAGGAGTAAATCAAAGGGCTATGTCCTCACAAACACTCTTTTTGTCAGTCCCAGTTGTACTCATAAAATTGAAAACAGAAGAACGAACACCAAATTCACGGTGGTTACTACCAGGACATACTTCCCTGTAAACCAGGCCTAATATGAAGCAGCAATTCCTTACCAACTGCGAAGCCTTGATCAAATAATACCCACTATCATGTCTTTGCACCCTTAACACAGGCTCATTAAAGGCAAGGTTGTCTGACTAAAGAGCACTTCATTAACCTTACTAGGGACAGTGTGCGACGTCATATGGACAAAGGATTGTGGGAAACTGATCAGTCAGTTTGAGATGATTCAATGGTTTCATTCCAGCTCAGCTACGCCGTCCAATCCATGCTGAGCTCTGGACGATGGAATGACCGAAGAAAACCCAAGAGGTGAACTGATCAGCTAGATTATCGATAAAGAGCGATCGCAATTAGTCGCGTTATTTTTACGGAAGACTGGTTTACAATTACAGATGTCTGCAAATGCCCATTTACCACTAATTTCAGCACCCAAAACGGAACCAATTAGTTTACACGCGAATATTCCATTTTTATATTCCACCGAAGATTTGTTTTACTTTTTCGCATAAAATAGGCAACGTATGCGCACTAAGAAGTCACACTCCAATTCTGAAAGTAATTGTTTTGACACCCTCCCTTGATTTATGGGTTTCTCCAGTAAAAAGCTGGAAGCCATCAACACAGACAAATGCGTTTAACGTTTAACGCGAAGGCAAATGGTGAACATTTAACTGAGGTAAACTTAAAAACAAAAGCCTTAGTACCTGCACAGAGAAAGAAAGATATTTGTACGTCATAGTGATTACAATTTGAAACAAATAAGAGATACCGGATTTGAATACAAATACATTTTGAAACAGATCCGAGATACCGGATTTGAATACAATTACATTTTGAAACAGATCCGATATACCGGATTTGAATACGATTACATTTTGAAGAAGATCCGAGATACCGGATTTGAATACGATTACATTTTGAAACAGATCCGAGATACCGCATTTGAATACGATTACATTTTGAAACAGATCCTAGTTACCAGATTTGAATACGATTACATTTTGAAACAGATACGAGATACCGCATTTGAATACATACAGTGTGAAACAGATCCGAGATACCAGATTTGAATACAATTACATTTTGAAACAGATCCGAGATACCAGATTTGAATACAATTACGTTTTGAAACAGATCCGAGATACTGGATTTCTTGTATTAAGTCTTTTGGATGAAGAGCGAAGACGAGTCTACTGCAGTCAACTCATTTCAGGGCCTCCTGTAGACTGTGATTTAATTTTGGGATTAAGTGCAATGTAGTAACTCTAACAGGACATGGTGAGCCTGTGTAATAGGAACCGAGTGTTTACACGGCTAATCAATAACAGCTTTGTAAAAGTAGACAACAGAAATTTTCAGGATTAATGGAATTGACTCCAAAATATTGCTCCTCTTTGACAGAAGCAAAAGTACAGTGAAATTGGTTGATTACTTGCACCAAACAGTTTATTCAGTCTGAATTACGTTGTCTCATCTGTTATGCTAAAAACACCCTACAATACCACTCGTGATAGACAATGTTCAAATCAAAAATTCCACAATTTTTTTAGTGCAATAGATCTGGAACGCTTATCAAGGCCAAGTTATGTGCTTGATGTGGTTGGTAAATGAACACAAAGATAAATGACAGGCAACTCTGGTATTGTCACCACATTTAAAGCCACTTTTGCACTAACATTGTAACTCCTCTGTTTGGGTACTGTTGGGTCTCTAACTGCCACCACAACTCCTCTTAAAAGTAGGTGGGTTAAACTATGAAGCTCCCCTACAATGTGAAAGATCAGTTCAGATCAGGAGTATACCATCTGGTGTTCAACCCAGAAATTGGATTGGCATCTAATGGTAAGTCACACTGAGCTGGCGAAAAGGAGCTAGTGAGTTAGGTAAGAAGAGATGAAACGCAGTTTCGTTCGACCTGACTTTCCCCAATAAGACAGCTACATACACACTGGCACAATTTGAGCGAGACTCTGTGACACAGGTCTTTAAGGTTACCTAGGACCCTTAAAATGTCCAAATTTACCCAAGTTCAGAACAACGTATTTCAGAAATGGTTGCTCGGATTCATACGAAACTTTCAGATATCATGCCTCATGTACTGTTCTCCAAAACACTGACATGAATTGTTTTCGAAACCTTCCGTTTTTGCATAGCAACAGCATTTCTGAGATATAATTCTGTACATTTATATCACGTGAAATTTGGTCACATTATTGATAACATTGTTGTTTTAAGTATTAACGAACCTTTCCTTTTTTGAATTTCTCTCCAGACACGATAAAAAGTCAAAATTCAAATACTACGGGCTTTCTGAAGTCAGAGAATATACACTTTAAACGATTTAAAATCCATGGTCTTGTAAATATATATGTAGCTAAATGCACCAACTTGTCAATAAGGACCTACATACCCTTAATGTGCAGTGGACCTGTATATGAAAGAATTAGCAACCTACTACATGATGGGTACAAGCACCTATATTGTGATGGGTATTCCAACCCAGATTGCAACCTGTGTCATGATTGGTCAATAGCAGCACACATGAGTGGCACCGTCCTATCACGTTAATTCTCTCACGCTGTGTGACCCATGTGACTCTCCTTTGTAATGTTTAACGTGATTGGTCACCATTTCTGTCACCACAACTAGATCTCTGAGCATTGGCTGAAATGATGAACACGCACACACAATGCCATTAGACATGTTGAGCAAGCATACATACTAGATGTGGACTGTAACAGTAAACATCAATTTCCCAACATTACAGGTGCTTCACACTTTTACCAATTGCAAATCACACATGACCACTTCAACTATTGTCACTGAATTCAAGGACCTTTGATAGTCATATAAGTGGTCAAGATTTTGTTTCATTTCTGAATGGAAGCGTAGATAATTAAACACAGATGACGTCACCTGGCTTAAGGTTTTCACCAACGGAGAAGCGGAAAAAGAGAAAAGCTGGAATCTAGTACTCATATAGTACTCATCCAAGTATGGCAAAATCCTACTCATCTGAAGGGCAAAGAGGATGGTATATAACCGTCATGGCACAGAATTTTGTAAGTAAAAGAACCACATAATACCCACCCAGCACATGCAAACGTTACCATATGAAGTTTTATTATAAGTAAATAAATTTGCAATAAAGAAACTAAGCGTCAGAAGTAGAGGGAGCCTTACACCTGGTCATCACACTATCGCTTACCTGTGTGGAGGTGAGATTGTGAAGTTGACTCAGCTTGCACTCACAGAACTGGTGAATCTTGGCCAGGTCTCTGGCCACCTCATGATTGACAGCTGGGGGTGAAAGCATCGGGCACTCTGGCACATTCTGCAAACAGAGAAGGCGGAGCCAACATTACGTTATTGACAGGTGGGAAGGACAGCACCATGCACTCTGGTAGATTCTGTGAACAGCAGGATCAATACTCCAAGCCACAGCTGCATTGCTCACAGCAGCGACACCACAGAGCAAATTTGCTGAGCACACCTTGTAGACATAACTACTAGTGGGAGAGCCAGTGTAACATTATTGACAGCTGGCAGTGACAACACACCCACTGTAGAAACAGAACAATCTGAGGGCGGAGCCACTGAGCCCAAGTGGTAGAGCATTCACAACTCATCCTAGACAAAGGGCTTGAAATGACCAGTGACAAAAAAAGAGGAAAAAATATCGTATGATGTATCATTCCACAAATAAATAGGCTTGTGAGATAGAAATTATTTTTTGGGTTGTAAAATTTTACTGAAATCAATACAAAGTCAAAATAATGATAAAAATAGACAAAAAAGAGGAAACTAGAAATCCAAAAAGAGAAGATCGAAACCAAGAAGAGGAAATCATCTTAAAGAGGAAAATTCCAGGCAATGTAGACAGTTCAGCTACCACTAGATTCCAAAACCTTGACCAAGAGCTAGGAGTGCAGTCAAGCACGTTTAGCAACATCAAGCAAAAACTTAAGGTCAATGCAAGACCAAACTCAAGTTTAAAAGAGGAAATTGCCCTTATCAGACAGACCCCATCTTGGCTGGTGGTATCTACAGAGCGTCTCGGGGACGCTGGCTTGGCTAAAATTAGACCAATGTGACAGTTAATGTTAAGTAGTTCTTCACTTTTTACAAGACAAAGAAATAGGATTTTTAAAGGAAAAAATCAACTTTACCGATAGTTTGTCAAGGAAGTCGATCATGCGTTGCTTGTGTTCCCTGATGAAGGGGTTGACAACCTCCATGTAAGGCTCCTTCGACTCCGCCAGATTAGCAAGGTTTTGAAGGGCCTTGGCGACCAGCTTGAGGGAGCGCTGGGCCACGGCAGGTATCTCCTGCACCAGGTTGAACATCTTGGGATTGAGGATGGCTGGGCAAAGGAGGCGCAAGAACAGGAATCCACTGAAGATGGGGGTAGAGGGATGATAAATAATATTAACAACAATACTATGACAACTTCAGCAGGTAGGATATAGCATACAAAGATGGACCGATCTTTGGACTTTTTGTGTGAATTATTTGATCATTGATGGAAATTTGACGGTATGACCATACAACAGAAAACCCATTGAAGGAAATCAAAATTTGCATAAAAACGAAACTGAAAAGATTACTTCAGTATTAACTTATCCAGGTTACCTGACAACTCTCGTCTTGACCGTCTCACTGTCTGGCCATTTGGTCATCACATTTTTCTGTAAGCACCAACATACGTAGCGTAGCACCCTGTGGAAAAAAGAAGAGTAATAGAAACGTCGTTGAAATGTTGCCATAGCAACATCTGGCTATGGTAGTATAGTGCAGGCTACTTAACGTCATACCTGATACTAGAACATTCCTGTTATTGTCATGAAGTGCCAAAAAACGCAACATTTCCCATTAAATCCATGTGAAGTAGCCCGAATAATGCAATGATCTATAGTCCTATCCCCAGACACTCTTGTTAAAAATCAACAATACTGATTCTCACCCGCAGCATGGCATTGTGTAACCTTGCTTTTCTGCTTTTTATAAACTAACCTAGTTCATCTTAAATTCATTTGCCTTGTCAGATCTTAGCATAAGGGGGGGGTTCAGTCGATTTCTGTTTACCTGTCTTCTTTTGAGACTCTCCACTTAGCATTATTAGCTTTTAAGAGTGGTTAAGACCACCAAGAAAATGAAACCCGCTTAATAGAAGCTGCCTTATTATCATAATTTACATTGAAACCAAGAAGCTGGCTCAGCCATATAATGACGAGCCACTTCCCATGTATGCAATACATTTACAAAGCAAACCATGTGACCGTGTGAAACATGCTCAATGCAAACTAATGAAAGAATCAAAAATTCATGGGTCATACTTACATAGGACAATAGCTCGTTGAATTACATGTCATACTTACATAGGACAATAGCCCGTTGAATTACACGTCATACTTACATAGGACAATAGCCTGTTGAATTGCATGTCATACTTACATAGGACAATAGCCTGTTGAATTAAATATGGACTCTGTAACATCACTGAGAAGGCTAAGCAGGTGGGCTTTGTTTATTTCAACATCAGCAGGATTACCCAACATGGCTGGATTGAGCTAGAACGAAAACGGCAAAAGTCCAACGTCAGACTTTGCAAAACTGTCGAGTTACGGATGCCTGGGAACAGCGAATTCTGTTGTCAGCTAGCCGAACTAAAACCATTTTCATAAAAAATACGAAAGCCATTCACGTTAATCAATTAAAAGATTTCCGCAGAGTCCAAGGTGTGTCTTACCTAACTGTATGGTCCAATGGTAGAGTATAAATTATTAATTAAGTTACCGTCACCATTGTTGTTACACTGCCAATAGCTGGTTAGCAAATAGACACGGGTACGCCACTTGAAAAGTGATGGCATATTTTTGGCTTCGTGGGTGAAACATGAAAAACATGTCGGAAAACTGATAAGAAGGGAACAGCAAACAATGAACTATGCTCCGTTGGTCACACGAGGCTATGCATAGGTTTGATATTGAACTAAATATTAAGCTTTCATAACAACCAATGAACTGCCAATCCATATTGACTGCTTTTACAAGAAATTCTCAAACTCTGAATTAGTAAAGTCAGTTGACATTCATTACCACACAGATGCGTTCACATGCAACAATTAACCTACCTCGCAGCACTGTTTTGATTCGACTATACGTAACACAGGGTCTGAGAGCGCCTTGTGAACAAACTCAGCCGACGTCATCTTCATGTACTGGTCCATCAAGGTAGTGGCCAGACTTGTGGCACGGAATAA
Source organism: Phoronis australis (assembly GCA_002633005.1). NCBI lineage: Eukaryota > Metazoa > Phoronida > Phoronidae > Phoronis > Phoronis australis. The sequence goes on along the minus strand of NMRA01000177.1, from coordinate 296,205 downwards.
CTGCGACGCTGACTCTGTGGTAACATGATGAATGTTTAAGTAAGAATTACAAGTCTTCATACGTCTGCACGGTTAGCAGAAAGTACCGGGTGCAAGAGGCCTTTTCAGACTTAACTATAGGTAACATGATGTGATCAACATATGGCGTGTATGAAGGCTAATAACTCTTACTTAAACTCACAAAATAACTCACAAATTTATAACACAACTACAATGAGTGGTTAACCTGAAACAGTAATCTCTTCAATTACAGACAGAATAATGGTCAAAAATTGCATTTTTCCCCATAAGATTGTATAGCAGTTGATTTTTTGTTAAAATGCCTCAAAATTTTACCAACCTTTTGTTTTACAATAGCTGTCCAGAACAAACCACACTAAAGATGAACTCGACAAGTTTTTCTAAACGTCTCATTTTGTTGAGGAGCTCGATAAAATAAAGTACCACACATGTACGCCACCTAGCGTGTTAAATTGAACAGCATTCACTGGAGATGATGTTGCACCAAATACCTGAGATACTGACTCAAACCTGACGGTGTAGTTTTATTGGATTCACACTTTAAATTTCAAAATGGAAGCTTTTTTATTTTCAAAATCCAAATATGTTTTATATTTTTTGATTTTCACTAGACTTTTGACCTAACAAGATATTGTCAACTTTCCAAATCTGCTATAACCGTGTTCCTTTACAAAGAACTTTTGATTTTGTTCACTAATCACGACAAAACTGCTCTCAGTTTGGTGATAAGTCAGAGGAAAAGTGGAGTAAGGGACTGGAAAAGAAGTGACTGCTCATTATTACTTGAAACCGTGTTTATAGCACAGAGTTACCTACAGCAATAAGCAAGCTTGTCAAGGCTGGCTGTAAGCAGTTATGAATCGTCAACTCTTTGAGCCCTGAAATCACCTCTAATTTGAGTATAGGAAAAGTCGAGACCAATTTCAAATTTGTCAGTTACGTTAATGAAAAGTACTTTTTGACGGAAGACAGGTTTGTTGCAGCTCTAAAAAATTGCGTGCTCCACTAACCCTCTTTCAATATTTCGAGTTCGTTAAGGGTGGTTAACAGAAGTGCCTCCTGGTGTTCCTGCCTGAATATCCTGAGAAGAGCTTGCGCCAGTGGGATGCGTTCACTGCCACACAGGGTGCCAAGAGCCCCTACAGCCGACAGGTCTTTGGCCATAATCACCTGTAGAAGGTCAAACGGCAAAACTAAGTAAGTTCCTGTTAAGCACAGTCAAAAGTCTTCTTATCCTAACACACTGTTAAATGTCAATTTTAGCAATGATTTTAATCCAAAATTGAAGCATCTTAATGACAAGTCTACGAACAGACGAAGTTGAAACTAATACAAATTAAGATCGCACAGATCAAGTATTACATTGATCCTATGATGTGCAAAACTGAACAGGACACACCTACTAACACGTTGACAAAGTGAAACACCACGCCGAGGCTGAAAAACTGCAGACCAGACGCAAAGCACAAGCAAAAATAGTGCGGTTTTCAAGCAACGCAGACAGGCTTACGGACAGCGATACTGGACTCACCAGGGTGGAATTGCACAGATTCGCGACCAACCTGTTTTAGTCCTGTGTACTCCTGGAGAGGCATAATGACCTCCTGCATGAACTTGGCCTTTAGTCGCACGCTGCCAACGTCCCCTTTGATGGTCTGTAGGAGAGGGTTGAGTTGTACCCACTCCTCAATCTCTTGTCCAACAGTCAGATCATCAAAATGCAGCGTGTACTGCACTGAAAGGGTATTAACAAGGATGGTTACAGCGCTTGTTCTGTGAATGCATGTACCTAGGCCCATGCGACTGGCTGGTTGTGCCAGGGTACAAAACACTTGAGCAGAACTTAGGAGCCAGTTTAGTTTAATAACTAGCACAATGCGGCAGAGGTCTTGTGTAATACCTATTAAAATCAAAAGAATAAAAATGACAAGTTTAAGATTTGTGCATGTACAAAGGATAGCTCTTTGCAGTGCAAGCACTCTTCAACTGATCCACTATTATGTTATACTTACATAACTCTGGATCTCTTGACCGCTTGGTTTTGTTATAAAACGTTAATACGACCTTGTCTATGTCACTCGACAAGTCCCTGTAAAACGAGGAAGACGGATGACACAAAACACGACAGCCCAAGTGCTTCTAAAATTCACATTAACTCAATCTTCACAATTACTCAGTCAACCACCATGGTTTATTTTAGTCAGAGGCAATAAAAGCATGTTGCACTGTGAAGACAATAATCGCCTTTCTTCAACATCTGTCCCCTAATCTTAGACATCAAACAAAAACACTGGACTTCCAAATGCATTTCACAATGAATGATCATTTTGCAATTTTTCTAAAAAGAAAAAGATGTTTTGCTTAAGGACTATTGACGAAAAACAACAACTCCCTGAAGTGGCGAAAGGCTAAGACTTTCTGATGAGCGAATACTCAAAGAAGTGTGTGACCACTTGTTCGAGACGAGTTAAGCATTTAATGACAGGCCATGTGTTCCAACTGAGTGACGCATTGTGTGTCCACTTACTCCAACAGGAAGTCCTCCTCCCAGACAGGGTCGGGCGTGTCCTTTACCTGGGTCCGCGCCACCTGCCAACGATTAGGATAAGATAACTCATCAATTGCTATAACCAGAACTATTAATATTTCTAATTAAACTACTGCATCATTGAAGAGGCATGCTCTCACAGTAAATTTCAGTTATTCTTTACACTCATTCAAATGTCAAAATGATTATTTAGACTAGAAATTCAGGGCAACTATACAGTAAAAATTGTTGCAATTATTATTATTATTATTACTATTACTAGTATTATTACTAGTATTATTACTAGTATTATTACAATTATTATTATTAAAATCATTATCATTATTGTCATCATCATTATCATTATTATCATTTATTTTAGTGTTTGCATACATAACAATGATTAGTACAATTCTAGTAAAAATTGTTGTTATTATCATTATTAGTAGTATTAGTTTGCACAGATAACACTAACATCACAGTCATGTCCTCCTTTATTATGATAACTACAGTAAAATGTCTCCAAAATTACCATCACACAGATTTTCTCAGATCAGTCTGAAACGTCAGGATCTCACATAATTCTCATTCAGATCCAACGCGGTGCCTTTTTGGAACTTGTACAGGCGCATTACAAGAAAACACCCCCTAACTAAACACGGACTGCGCTAGACCCGTTACCTGGATATCATTGATTGATATTACGCAGTAAGCATGTGGTATGTGCTTGGACGGCAGTTTGCGTGCATCCAGCACACTCAAGTTGAAGCTATTCAGCTCCTTGAGCAGGCAGCCGGACTTGTGTCTCTGGCGCTTGGGCTGGGTGTTAGTGCAGAACACCTTGAGATGATTGATCCACTCCTGAAAGGAGACATAGTGTGCGCTTGGGCTAAAATCAACAACAGGCGTTGACCTAAAACATGCCTGGGGTCACTCTGAGGGATGTTAACTTTGCCCTTTCACTTCTGGTCAAAATTGGAATATACAGTAACAACTACATGACTGTTCCTACTTCAGATTAATTACAAAATATGCACCAGGTCAATAGCAGCCTTTGAACAAAGATGATTTTTGATACAGAAATGTCATTTCACAGTCATTACATCTAATGTTTGAGCTATAGTCAAACAGAAGTGCCTATGCTTCCAAAAAGAGCCAACAGAAGGCTCTTCACAAAAAGTGCTGGGGCTCTTTCAAAAACTTGTAATGCCGCTTGCAGCACCCATGTTCCGCAATGACATTTTATGGTAGGTTATAAAGAGAAAGACTTCACTTTGTCGCCAGCCTGGTTATTATAACAGAAGTCTCACGATATTTCTGTTAACAAGTGATCAACTTGAAATATTTTACCGCTACTATCAAAGATTAAAATATTGACATCTTGGCCAGATTGTCCACACGTACCAGACATGCATAACAATGCAGACTGAGCCCGTGTGAGGCCTTTCTGAACCTTGCTTTCAAAACAGTCTGCACAGGAACTTTTTCTGGTTCAGAAATCCCAAGTATATGTGTCAAATTTATAATGTTCGCTCACTTGTAATATTTCACTCTATACATACCAATGCAGTGAAATGCACACATCGTTGTCAACCATCATCAGTAGCAGCAAACATTTTGGAAACACCACTAGAGAGGATTCGTTCAAATGCAGTTCACCTGTACTTCTGTATATCCCAATTATTGTTCATTGGAGAGGACGAGGCAACTTACTAGCAATCATACCTGCATTGAGTCTGCATCTTCAGCGCTTAAGTAGAAGACCTGGAAGTGTCCCAGTGCCTTGACAGCCAGTTGAAAGCAGTATGGCCTAGATATAAAGTACAAGGTCGTCAAGTTTCACGAGTGATAAGTGCACAAGTACCGATGACAACAAACATGACAACATCACATTCCGTCCTACTGTGCTTCATAAGGTTACCAGGATTTTCCGTAGATAAGCCCATCCGATGAAACACCCGGGCGTTTATTTGGTGTTCCTAAAACGCCTGAAGTTTTTCATTTTCCAAATACACGCCCATGAGCTTATCTATGGAAATTCCCGGCATGCATGACTCTACAAAAATGTCCAAATTCCGCTCACTTATCTCAGAAATGGCCGACTAGACAGGGGAAGCGCTTACATACCACTATGCATGCTTTATACACTTTCCTCCAATAACCTGTAAAGAATTGTTTTGACGCCATCCACTTTTGCAGGGGGGNTAATCAAAATCTAGGACTTTCGTGATTTCCGCGAAAAAAATCTCAAGCCACTTAAAACGAAGTGATATTTTAGAAAACTGTAACGGCGCTTTTGAGATCTCATCTCGAACATTTATAGTAAGTAAAATTTGACCACGTTATCGATACCTTTCTTTTGGTATCAATGTACCTTTCTTTTCTGCTAAACTTTACTAATTTAAAAAAGACATAGTCGCGCGACCCAATTAATGGCAGATTAGTAAAAAGTCAACAACCAAATTCTGCAGGCTTTCCACATCATACTTCTGCTGAGAAAAAATTTATAGTCTTGACGCTATTTTGTTAAACGCACAAGACGTGTCAACAATGTTCTACATAACGTAAAAGCCCTCTCTTTACATGGTCCTGCTGTCTCATACGACAGTCACACGACCCAATTGGACCATGCAGACTGGTGACACATGACAAACTATCATGCGCACACAGCACGTTTAGCAAATACAAAAGTAATGATGTTAATTTTCAAGTTTTCACATTGCTATTGCCAACGTAGTAATTTATGTCAAGATAAGTGTGACAGCAGACGATCTACAAACTAAACACTATGCAAAATAACGACCAACTGCTTTACCTGTTAAAGAAACTGTCATGTACAGGGTAGAGGGCGCTGTAGCTGAGGTCAACCAGGCCCTTAGGTTTGGATCTCTTCACATCCTCAAAGTACAGCAGCTGCGTCTCAGTACCATTTAACATGAAATACATTGTCTTCCACCTCTTGGTCTTCTCACCTGTGCACAATTAAAACAGGAGAAGTAAACATCCAAAGCTTGTACTGTCAGACCCCAGAGTGCTAAAATGTATTTCGGAGCTACTTTGAAATGAACAGATTCAGAAAAGGAGGCTTGAAAACTACAGCTCATGCCAAAAAGAATCGCACAAAACTCCATTTCCCCCTGGGTAATGACCAGTCATACAAGCTACTCTGACTGTGAATTACGCTTGCACATAGCAGTCAAACACTCACTGCGCTAGGTCATCACAACACATTTTGCCCACTCACTCTTGATGTAAACTGTAGAAGGTCAACAAGTGATTCCCATTGCCTAGACGTGACACAGTCGCACACTCAAACTAATTACAGCTTTAAAACAAATGCGCAAAAAATTCGTTAAGCTTAACACAGTATCTATGCGCATAATTAGCATCACAATCAATAGAAAGGATGGATTTTACGGCGAAATTTCTTCATAGCTTCATAGAACTAAACTAAAGAGCAAAACTCGGCATCACCAGAGACACCTACTTTTCTTGCTCAGGTAGCCCTTGATTGTGATGTTATCACTGCGCAGCCTCATGAAGTCTGAGCCACTCGACTGCTGCATTGTGGCATAGATGACTCTGTTCTTCTCATGGTCAGGCTCATCTTCCAATGGGAAGTCATGTCGAGGCTAGAATGAGTCCCAAGAGCGGTGAGTCATACCGAGTCATGATAGTGAAGAAATAGAATGTGTATGGATGGATGGACATATGACTTAAATTCTTATTGAATAGAGGAATAGGTGTATTGATAAATGTCAGGTGAAGTAAAGTGCGACTAAACTCGATTTCTATATTGAAAGATCTTTTACTACGGCCACGTGACTTGAAGATAATGTTCAGTTTGGAAACCCTTAAAAACTTATAAAAGTGCATTCACTTCCCATTTTCAGCTGGTATTTGATAAATGTCGGTAGGGACAACTGAGTTTGAGGTGGTGGTATAGTGGTTCACCATCTTCCCTGTAATATCAGGATACCAATTCTGTAACCCTCTAAATTTTCGCTTGACTCGGGAGACGATGAGCCCCAAATTAGGATAGTGACTGTCATGTGAACGGCAAGCACCTACTGGACACCTCCCTCCCACACCAAGTGTACTTCCAAAAATGCGGATTTCCTCTTTCTACAGAAGATTTCCAACAACATTTTCAGAAAAAAATCTACTCCATGATAGCAAGTTGCAGCATATATTAATAAAAACAACAACAGATTTAAAACGGCTTGACATGTTTGGGTGTCGTACTACATACCCTGAAGACTGGCTCGCCCAGTGTACATCCATTGAAGATCTGCTCCCGTTTGTAGCGGTCAATGATTGAGTCCAGTCTACAGATGGACAGAAAAGATAAAGGCAGGGATTTAAAATAAAACGAAGAGACAAAAATTCCAATCCAAATGCCTACCGTCACATTACAATGCAAACAGGAGAATCACCAAAACTTCACACGCCAAAAATATTCAGACAAAATGACCCACAATTCCCCATCACGAAGTCTGATTGGAAGCTTAAAGGAGCATGCCACCCAAAAATCAACCTAATTTGTATCAATTTAGATCGAGTAGTTCTACTCGATAACGGCACGTACGGTTGCGTTACCTGACACCTGACGGCAGACGGAGGTGTTGAAATTATCCAATGACGTAATCGGTTTCACTCGCAGTCTGTTCAGCAGTTCACAACATGGGTTCCTGGTGTCAGCTTATCGCTTGAAGTCATCGTTTAACACCAATAAATCATCAAACTGCGATGTGAAACCATTAAAAATACACCGAGTTCTTATAAAAACGTGTTGTTTTATTTCGCTCTGACGGATTTATTGGTATTTGGACACACCGTAGCCTACAAAGTTCGGCAGGTCCGGCAATAAGGTCCGGCGTAGCAGGACTTTGGGGTCTGTTCGGAGATAATTTCGAAGTATTTTCCGTGAGATACAGACAGGAGAACCTAGATCTGTGTTGTTTAGACTTGTGATTTTTTTAGTTTTAAACACAAAACGCTTGTTATCCTGGCCAGTGGCTCGGAGCCCGATCAAGCCCGTGGCGGCCGCCCGGATTGATTCGTTTGATCCCGGCCAGTGGCTCGGAAACTGATCAGACATCACGAAAATAAACCAGCCAAAGTTCAGTGGAAACTAAACTTCCAGTTAAGAAAATACTACACTAGTGAGCCAAAGTAATGTGCACGTGATTATGTTGGTGAATTAGCCACGAAACTGCAAATCTACTTACTGGTCGGGGGCCGCGAATTCACGTTCCGCTTTGGCCACAGCACCGTCAGAGCAGAAGTTGTACATTGACAATCATTATTTGAGTAATGTAAATGTAAATAAAGATTCCCTTAACACCTGCACGTGGGATGGAAATCGAGTTGTTTCACAACAGTTTCTGCCTGCAAACACTAAATTAGCATGAGCTTACACGGCCTCAGTGTCCCGTCAATTAGTTTTATTGCACTTAAAGCCGGTAAACGCAGTGATTTATCCATTGCTGGCTTTTCAAATCATTTGCACTCACGAACACTCCAAAGGCATCACAAATTGCATCTAATGAGACAGACTTTGTTTCAATTTTATATAAGTATTGGTTAGGGTGAGAATAATTCATTTTGAAACAGAACCGTTCAGTACTAATTAACGCCAACATGGCAACTCGCAATCTCGACTTAGGACGGGATAGTCCCGACTTCGCAGGTGGATCGTTAAGTTTTACAGGCTATTGATTCGAACAGGAATACAGTGATGAAGAAATATTAGAGAGGCGCCGTGAAAAACCTCAGACAACGGAAAGTATGGAGTTATTTGGAAAGCCAGCATTCGTCAGGCACTGTCGACGTCTGCAGGTCCGGGACAGACACGGAGATGTTTCACGGCCTCATACTTGCTATTTACAGCGTACATTTCATTTTTCACTACCATGAGCCACGTCCTAAGCATTTCGGACTCTCGAGGAAGTAAAAAAAAACGATATACCCGCTTTCCTCGCAGCTGCTTAGTTCGGACAAGCGGGAACGATGCACTGCAACATAGCGGCATTCACTCTGCATACGAACCACTGACGTCGCTAGCGTCGTTTCTCACCTTCCTCACAGGTTAACGCGACACCTCTTGGCAAGGTAAGGTCGACCGTATGCGAGGCGATGTGGACATAGACCGATTAAGACGGCAAAAAAGACTAATTAAATCGGGTGGCATTCTCCTTTAATTCATCATGAAGAGTAGCCGTCCCTCATGATCGAGAACTAAGACGAATTAATAGAAAAACGAGAGAGGTAGCTAAGCCATTCAATAATTACAATTAACTGCCATAATTAGAGTCATTTCCAGCCATTTTGTTGTAAATAATATTCAGTAGTCATGACGCGGAGACGGTATGTTGTCCGATCGTTTGACTTGAGAACGATAATCATTTCTCAGAGCAATACAGTTCAATTCCGTAATTGTATAATTCCATGATTTTTGGACTGCTTCATCTGCCAGAACTGCAACAAGGTCTCAGTGTGATTTGAGTTTGACCCAAGGCCCAAGCCACTACACTAGCACTCCTGGTGGTTCACGCTAATACTACGTAATGTCTTTTTCTTTCACTTCTCTACACTGACAGTTATAATATTTGGATTCTACGGCCAATCAGCTGATACATAATTAGGTCATTAGTTTTCAAACTCAAAATTAATTTATGTTAGAGACTGCGTTTGATGAATTCCAGGTGTTGACAAATGAACCTAGCCATGTACAAGTCTGCCTGTCTCACCTGTCGAAATACCTGCCCCCCATGAGGTACTGACGCCCTTTCCTCTGGATCCTGAATCGCTGTATTGTCTTCTGGCAGTAGAAAAAGAGCGAGTAGTCTCCAGGTGAGTTATCACTGTTACGCACTAGAAAACTGCCCGGCCCGGCTGCAAATAATGAGGTTACATGGTCAAAGCGAATAGGAATTCGGAGAACTTCATCTACTACGCTGCTGTCATTTTTCAAAAACATCCTTTAGCTTGTTGACGCGCAAACAATATGACAGAAATCACAAAGTTACTTGGCCACAACCTAACTGTGATGTTATGGCATGTTTACGAGCCGACAACCAACCTCACAATGCATTTGAAAAATCATGGTAGCGCCTAGATGAAAACACCTGAATTCTGTCGTTTAATAGATGGCATAAATCATAATGTACACTACCCAGTGATCCACATGGAACACATTGCATGTGAACACAATAGAGATCAGGTGTATCAGTCAGGTGAAGGATAAGAACTGATTAAGTGCTCAAAGAACATTCCATTGAAAGTCTAAAATACTCTCCAAGAAGAGGAGATATTTAAAGTTGCCGAACCCCTGTTGGAATTGAAACTAGACGAGACATTACTACAAGTTTTCACAAAGTTTGGAATATTTGTCCACAAACATGTAGGCATTTGATAGCCAAGGTTGTTGTTAGAGAACGCAAAGACACGCAGCTTTGGGAATTTTTGTACCCAGATTAAAGACCAGGATTCTTCGCTTTGATGTCCAACAGAGAAAAAAAATGGTTTAATTTGAATTTTAACCATTTAATCACTATGAAAAGATGCCTTCGCAATTGCAATTTCTGACGGAACAGCTTTATGTCACTTGTATTGTTGTATGGCTAAAAGGGCACAAACTAAAACAGTGACAGGGAGACTTGAATATCAGCGAAACATTGTGTATAGCACAAATTCAGCGTCATACTTGTAATATCATCTTCTCAATAACGTAACTTTTTATATCTAAATGACAACTCAATCATAGTCAAGCATTCTCGCAAAAGACAGAACAGGTGCACTAAAGCCTCACCAATTTCAGACAAAATCAATTGTCATTTTTCACGGGCTTCACGGTAACTAAGGTAAAAAAACTTGAACACACACAAACATTTAAGTTTGGCACCGCATATTCGTGTAAAAACTGATAAGATAAGATTTTGTAAGGAGGCCATATTGTGTCCTAAATTGGCGAGATTTTACCGCAACTCATAATTCCCAAGGTGGGTGCCAGTGACAAAATTGCCTCGCATGTACAAAGAACTGTGTTCAAAGCACGTAGGACCACTACCCTACAAATGCCCCGTGACTGCACAGTTTCCTGTTTCACTGTGTTCATCTTGTTGTTAGAGAAGCCTTTCTTTATTAGCAGCATGAAGTGAACAGCAAGCTGCACTTTTAGACAAACCTTTGGTAAGCAGCTCTGCAGCCTCGTTCTTAGAAATACTGTCATGGTAAAATGGTAGACTCTCTACTGAAGCACCATCCTACAAGGTTCAAATGGTAAGTAAATGGTAGACTCTCTACTGAAGCACCATCCTACAAGGTTCAAATGGTGAGTAAATGTCAACTCACACGGATTTAATGACATCCCAGAATTCTTTAATGCCAGAAATCCGGTAAAAGAACAATTATAATAGGGACTAACTAAAAGTGCGCGTGATCCCTGTTTTTCTGTTAACCATGCAAACATGGCAAATGAAGATAATCACTCAACGGAAATCTGCATTAGTTGATTTTCGAAATAGTCGGGCCATTTTGAAATTCATCATCCCGCCAGATGGCGATCAGGTCTTTGGTGGACAGATGTTCAGTGCCACCTACAGAACCCATGTAATGTGGATGGGAGCATTCAACAAACTGGTATCAACAGTGCTTTAACACCTTTTCTGCTTTCAAAATGCTGGCAAATTTCCACTGCTTTACGACAACGTGAGCTAATGCCGCACCAAAAAAATGCAAACCCCTTAAAATATCAATAGATGAAAAAGACAACAAATTGCACACATTTACCACAACAAAGAATCTGTGCCAAAGCCGGTGGCTACCTTAAAAAAATAAATTAGTGAACCTAACCTAATTAAACAATGGTAGGGGCTGACGGTGGAATTTATTTTTGTTTTAAATCAATGAACCACTATGTAATAATTTATGTCCACCAAATCCGAGTTGAAATCCAGCAGAAGTCATTGTCGCAGTCACATTAGCCTAGAGAGCGCCGATATGAAACGTTCACCATTGGAGCCTGTTACAAGTTCTGGTCCACGGCAACAATGAACTCCAAAACGAACATGGTTACCATCCGGTATACTAATTCTCATTTTGGGACACTCAAATTCTGATGGGCAGTCTTCAACTGAGGTCTAGATATGATGAACATGTAAATTACCTGTCGAAACAAGGCAAATGCAGTACACAGACCAAGAGACTTACCAAATCTTTGACCAGCCCCGCGTACACAATGCCACTCTCGTTAGTCTGTTGATTTGTTACCCAGAACCAGCCATCACCGAGGTCGTTGTGCACGATGAAGACGTCCCCCTTCTCAAAGCTAAGCTCGTCTGTGTCAGGAATTTTCTTGTATGGCAAAGTGGCTATAACTTTCCTCCTGTCGTCCACTGGCTGAAAATAAAGTACAATACACGTCCTGTTGATCCTCTGAAACAAACTGTTTCTCAAAGACAAGTCTATCCTTGAAATTTGCACCACCAGCCCATGCAGCCGTCTGCGTTTTATGTTTGTTTGTCAGCGGAGGAATTGAGTTACAGAATGAACGTACGCCTACACTTAGGCATTTACAGGAGAAATTGGAGGAGTGCAAGAGAATGGGAGACTTAATGGCCCATTTGACCCATTTTTTAGATGACAAACTTTTAAATCGGATCGCAAACCTCAGAGATCATTTCGGTGCCTGAGATTTTCAGATTTGGCAACCTCAGATTTCGTTTGGCGACCAGGGATTTTCGCCAGGTCGCCAAAAGCTTACTGTCGAGTGCTGTACCTATATCAGTGCTTGACAAAGCTGAAAATGTCCACTCGAATATACGAGTGATCGCATATTTGCCACTCGAATTCCTCAATTTGGGCTCGTAAAAAATGGTACCCGGAAAAAAAGCCAGATGGCACTTCAGCGCACGTAGGAGTGAGGCAATTTTCTACTCGTATTTTTTGTTTTTTCCACTCATATTTTCGACCGTTTCGCTCACACCTGGAGAGTCCCCACGAGTGCTCGTCGCTGAGGACTTCATTTAGGTTGCATCTTTGGCAATGCATTTAATGATGGCTGAGTTGTTACTGTTGACACCAGGTCTTAAGTCTACCACAGCGCCTCACACTACACAACAAATTTAAGAAAAAAATGCGCCCGTACGAATAATACGAGTGAGGTCAATTTTCTACTAGTCCTTTAATTTTCGCACTTGTATTTTCGAGCCTTTAATCGAGCCCTGCACATATATCGTAGTGAGCAAAATGCTGTTAGCAAGAATCGTTCACATTGTTATGTATAAAAACTGGGTCACGTGGAAATTTGAATTTTATTCTTCAATACTGTGACACTGAAATTTAATCAAGACAAAATACAACAAAGTTTAAGAAAAAGTTTCATTTTTACCAAACATAGTATGGCCATAATAGGGCAGTTTGTAAAGCCTTACCTCCGGAGGGGAAACGGCAGTGATGAGTCTCTCTGACTTCAATAAGTCCGTGAAGCTTGTGTAGTAACCTATGAGGTCAGACAGAGAGTCAAACTGTCGTCCACCGATGTAGAAGTCACCACACAGGGCTGTGATTCTGCAATCATACACTTTGTTCTAATGAAATACGAACAACCAGTAAACTCCATTACACAAAGTCATGTGTAGGTACACACACGCACACCTATGCAGAGCGCTTTTGCACAGAGTAACAATAATATAAGTGTCATGGTGGCCCATTTTAAACTGCAATCAAACTTAGAAGTTTTAACACTACACTCTTCTACTTTAAAAAAGAAAAACATCTACTAGGTTAGAAAAATTAAGTCATTAGGGCATTTGAGTCAGACATACTTTACTTGTGCAGTGCATATCTACACAGGCAACAACCATACTATAAAAGTTTAAAAAATAAGCAAGTAATTAAGCGGACAAAATTAATAAATATAGCCATAAGTCCAACTAGAAGACAAACACTAACAATACCCATAATTACAAACTTTGTTTTCATTAATAATTCCTTCATAGAGGCCTAACTTTCAACTCGAGAAAGCATTTTTAACAAACATCTATCAATGCAAAAATAGAAGTCTGCTGGTTTACTTACTTAAAATGACTGATTCCCGTTTTCCCATAGTAGGAAAGTACATATGAGCCAGGCTTGCGGTCTGACTCACGAATGAGGTAGCAGCTGAGGTCCCCAGCCACCCTCAGCCGGTCCTCAGCAGTCTGGCGATCAAGACGGCCATGATACCATCTGTAAGTGAAACAGAACAGTAATAAAAACAAGAAGAAAAATAATCATCATATTTAACGAAACAACATAAAATGTAGCACACGTTCATAAAACGCATAAGGTGCGATGGATCAACCAGTTCATTCCATTGTATTTTCACGCCTTAGCGCGAACTGTCAGCTCAATTAGGGTTCAATTTAAACAGCTTAACCAAGTCACCTGTATCTTATCGTTTACTGCGGCCCTAGGTGTGTAATTAAAACTTTCTTAAGTCGGAGTAGAAGCCGTCTCAATTGCTTACCTTCCCAAAAGTGAAAATTACACTTACTTTGCTTTTGGTTTGAGATAGTCGTCGTATGAGAATTTGAGCAGGGGAACCCGCTATGCTATGGGCCCTGTAAAATTGATCCGGCCCTGGTCTTGTAACATTGCAATTTTAATATATTCACTATATTTGGGGCAGACCAGCCATTCACAGGGACGGAAGAAATAGAGGAAATTTATGAGTGAAAGCGAAAGGTTGAAGGGAGAGGGCTGAACTATCGTGGGCAAAGCTGGGTACCTAAAAACCATTGTATGCACTGCACAAATAGCTTTGAGATTTAGAGGGATGAGTACTGACATGAGTTCCTTGGTTTCTGCAAGTGGACTACCACGAGGTTGAGAATACAAAACTCTGACCAATGAGAAAGAACCTGATTGGTGAGATGCACATTCCTTTTATGTCCAAATCATGACCAAATACGATCACGTAAGAGACCCAACAAAACTATAAGACTGATGTGGAAACACGAAATATCCCACCAGAGGGCACATGGTGTTCAACTGAAGACACTCTAACTATTGGTAAGATCACACAATGTTACATAACTACCATTGATTGTCTGGTTACTGATTAAAGATAGCAACAGTGTACTCATTTCCGACACCTTTTCACCATGTATTCAGTACTGACATCTACATTCTGTAAATATTTCAGGAAAAGCTTGCTCATTGTAATAAAACACATTTTCTTGGGCTGTCGAATAGTGTCTCCTAAGAGGAAATCGGTCAAAAAACTAAAATTTTACAAGCAATAGAAGACAACTCATTTGGATCACAAAAGTGTGTACCCACGATCGACAACCTACAACTAAATGTTTCCGNACTGATGTGGAAACACGAAATATCCCACCAGAGGGCACATGGTGTTCAACTGAAGACACTCTAACTATTGGTAAGATCACACAATGTTACATAACTACCATTGATTGTCTGGTTACTGATTAAAGATAGCAACAGTGTACTCATTTCCGACACCTTTTCACCATGTATTCAGTACTGACATCTACATTCTGTAAATATTTCAGGAAAAGCTTGCTCATTGTAATAAAACACATTTTCTTGGGCTGTCGAATAGTGTCTCCTAAGAGGAAATCGGTCAAGAAACTAAAATTTTACAAGCAATAGAAGACAACTCATTTGGATCACAAAAGTGTGTACCCACGATCGACAACCTACAACTAAATGTTTCCAAAACCACGTCCCTAGAAGTAGTAGTGATTTCCTGAAAAGTAGTAATTCAACTACCGTAAATGTTCGGGTTAACGCCCATGTTCACTTAACTGCCCATCTCCAACTTTAGTAGATTTTCGATTTAACCACCCACCGCTCAGTTAACCGCCCCTCTGCGATTTTTGAAGATTTCCACTTAGCGCCAACCTCTCGGTTAAGCGCCCATCCCCGACTTTTGGAGATTGATGCTTACGTGCCCAGTGCTAAGGAAACGCGCGATCACCCATTTTTAGATAAAAATCGATAACAAAGAGTGCGGAGACATTGGTTTGGCAATGTGAATTATAATACGAGTAACAACTTATTGTACCGGATCATGGATTTGCTTCAAAATGTAATATCTTGAACGCTTTGTCACTTTATTTTCTTCCCATGTTCGCAAAAGTAAGAACCCCGCTGGCTTCAATACCTACGATTTTAGCGAAGCCGTCTGCTGCGCTAAGTTTCCGTCTGCAGTGCTCTAGATAAAACATATATTCAAAAAAATGAAGCCAGAGAAACGTGACAGTGGTCTTGCCAACACTCCTAATTCACTTTAGGTGGGAAGCTCTTGGATTTTGAAGAATTACCTTAATTTTGTGAATGTTGTTTCCACCTACCTTTTTAGCCCTCCCGAGTAATTATGTTTCTTCATTGGCTAGATTCAGCCGGAGCAAAATACTTCCCATTTGAGTCTGAAATATCTACGACGTAGGCTGACTGAAAATTGGCAGTAGTGGGGGTGGGGACGAACCCCTCATGCTTAAGGAACATCAAGCCGCGAATTATCGGAACTGTAGACTTCATGTCGCAGTTTTGGGGAACGTTGGTTTTTTAAAACAGCAGGAGACCCAAGTTCAGTGTCAAATAAACACCCGGTCAGCTTTAACCTACAGTCTTAGCAGGTGCTCGTGGACTGTCGCTGCTGTTAACGCAACCATGGGTCTCATCGGCGAACACATGATCGCGCAAGATGCTGCTTGGCTGTCAGTACAAGAACTTGGTGAGGAACCGAATGTCATCATTGCTTTCAACAGGGAAGCTCGGGAATGGCCTCCTGGAGTAGCCCAAGCATTGTGCCGTCAGCAATGGCGTGATCTTGGTGGTATTAATGCCATCATTGTAGCAACTGATGGATCCTTCGATGGTGAAACTAATCGTGCGGGATGGGGTTATCAATTACGCTGTGCTAACAACGTCATTGCGGAAGGTAGTGGCTGCCACCGTGTATACACAAGCAGTACGCGGATGGAGTTTGAGGCTATACAACGTGCCCTAACCAAGCTGTCACTCCTAGATCTGGAGAATCACACCATTATCTTTGCCACCGATTTTCTGGCAGTGTTGATAAAGTTCAATCTGGAAACCTCTCAGCCAACTGGGGTGTCTTCCGATCACGCCACCCTCATCATGTAGTGATCTGGTCTTTCGTACCTGGCCATGCCGGTGTCTTGATTAATGAGTGTGCAGATTACCTCGCTGGCTCATGCACCACCAACCAACCCCTCTACTTATATTCGGCTGACGTTAAGCTGCTGGCTCGCAAACGCAACCTCGAGCAGACTGCATCCCAGCTGGCTGAGTTCGATGATGGCAGCCGCCTGCTCGAAGCCGGTATTATTTATGGCCATGCTGCGAAGAGTCACAAGAAGAGCCGTGCCCGAGTGCTATCTAATCAAATGCTTACAGGCAACGTCAGCCCTGTAGTTCTGCGCCTTCTGCTGTCACGGGGATGGTCTGGGGAGGGGATTAATGCACCAGCATATCCCCAATGATCCTGTCCGTGACAGGTATTACAGGTATTTAACCTACAGTCAAGCCGCTATACTTTTAAACTTTGTACTGTCGCTGTTCTCTTTTGATGTGCGACTTTGGTGTGGTGCGCGTGCATGAGTTACCACGCTCTGGAGTGCAAGTTATCTTGACTACAAATGTGAGTGACAGGTGACTCATAAGTGCGTGCTCAACCCCGGAAAGAAGGTCTTGAGAATTTGTTTGCCGCTATCTTTTGCCATAAAAAACGAGACGCATGTTGAAACAGGCTGTTACATTACTTGCCGCCATTTCTAAGTCGCAATTGTTTGCGGGGACATTGCGCAGCATTGCAGTACGATATTGTAACTGATATTACCAAAAACATTCGGGTTAACACCCATGCTCAGTTAACCGCCCACCCCCTACTTTAGGTGGATTTTCGATTTTACCGCCCACTGCTCGGTTAACCGCCCCTCCGCGTTTTTTGAAGATTTCCAGTTAAGCGCCCACCTCTCGGTTAAGCGCCCATCCCCGACTTTTTAAGATTGAAGATTTAGCGCACAGTGTTAGGAAACGCGAGATTCCCGACTTTCAGGTACAGATGATGATCACAACAAGCGTAATGACGCTGGGCCTCCGGGACAGCGGTTTGACAATGTAAATTACAATACAAGTAACGAATTAATGTCCCGGGTAGTGGACTTACTCCAAAATATAATTCTTGAACGTTTTTGTCATTTTATTTTCTTCCCATGTTTGCAAACCCCACTGACGTCAATACCTCCGCTTTCAGCGACGCTGTCTGCCGCGCTGAGTTTCCGTCCGCAGTGCACTAGATAAAACATATATTCGAAATAATCGGGCCAGAGAAATGTGACAATGGTTTTGCCAACCTACCAAAGCTCTCGTATTTTGAAGAATTAATTCCCATAACTCACGGCAAGATGTCAAATTCTCCCTATTTTGATGAATGTTATTGGCAGGTTATCGAGGATGTGTGGCGACCAAAGGGACAGTGTGCCTCAATGGGTTACCGATTTGCTGCCTCTTGATTTCTGAGTTCAAAGGCTGGCAATACGTTACTGTATGTTTGTGTATCATCTTGAAGTAGTCAAATTTTGTTTTTCCCTTATTGCATCTCAGTCAGATTTAACTAAAGTTGCTGACTGTTCTTTACTACGATTTCTTGTGTCAACCCTCACCTGACTGTGTGAATTATCGCTTCCATATTCCCTTTTTAGCCATCTAGAATAATTTTGTTTCTACATTGACCAGTTCAGCCTGAACGAAATTTTTACCATTCGAGCCTGAAATATCTACGATGCAGACTGACTGAAAATTGGCGGTAGTTGGTAGGAGGTGCACGCAGCTAGCTACGGGCATGGCACACTCTGGCCTAGGGAACATCGAGACGTAAAACATCAAAGTAGACTTGACATCGCAGTTTTGGGGGGCACTGGAACAGAGGAATATCGTAAAGCACTGGGTCTTTCCTAACAACAGCTTAAAAGTACAGCATCACGCCGGTTTCTTTTACTTAGGACTGTCGCTGTTCTCTTTTGATGTGTAACTTTGTAGTGGTGCAAGCGCGTAAGTTCCCACACTGAGTGCATGTTACCTTGACACCAACACGTGATTGACAGGTTACTCATACATAGGCCCTACGTGCGTGCTGAATCCCGCCATTAAAAACGAGACGCATATTGAAAGAAGCCGTTATATTACTTGACGGCCTTTCCAAGTCAAGATTGCCCGCCGGGACAGTGCGCGTAAACAGTGGGACGGACCAGTGATGCAGTGCGATAGTTCAGGTGATATTATAATAGGATATAATCTGGACATCTTGCATGTAAAATAAATTACACTGCATACTTTTAATAAAAATAAAAATACCTCGATGCCTTTAATACCCACATGAGAATCTAGTTCATAACCCGTTTTGTATAAGCTAAGCTTATAATTGTACAGATCTTGATTATTAGTTGTTTACAAGCCGGATAAGATGATAAGCGTTCCTAAAATATACATGAAGTTAATTTTTGTCAGCTTTAGCCCAAAGAGATCATATTTAATGCCTCGGGTAATTTAATGAACTTCCCCTCAAGCTCAAAACAAGTTGAACTGAAATTTCAGTGGCGGATCCAGGATATCATAAGGGGGCAGGCCCAACATTTTGTCTCCGAGAATCGCACAAAGCACGATTGCGTGGGCGCACCCAGCCTAAAATATAATAAAGCTCGGAAAGAAAAAACAAAGAGATGGGAAACCGATTGCGCCGGCGATCTGACTTGGACAGTTGCAATCTGGTTTGAGCCCCCCCTCCCCCCACACACATGCACACACATGTACACATACACTAAAATTGCACACACATGTACACATACACTAAAACTGCACACATTGTTATATCTTGTTCCAACCGCATGATTATTACCGGGGTTAGTCAATAAACTAAATATTTCCTCACGCTCTTGCTGTTTTATTTTTCAGGTAGCCAAGGGGAGGGGGGTGGCCCAGGCCCACCCTCATAAATCTGCCAACGAATTTCACTGAAACACTACATAATTATCTTATAAGTGGCTTGGCCAACAAAAAAAAAAATAAAAACAGCCAATAATAACCAATAACCATGGCATTGTTTGTATGTTCTTTAAAACTTCATGTAGTCAACACAAATATTGCCTGCAACAGGTCAGACAGTAATAACAAAGCTTTTGTGAAATGTGTTTCAAGACAAAAAATGTCAGCCTGTTAAGACTATTTTGGCATAGTTTTGCTGTTTTTCCATTAAGCTAATCTGACTGCTTGTGTAGACCATTAAGGTAATATAACAGACGTTCAACTGGTTTAAGGTTTTTTAATTTAGCAAGTTAATACTAAAAACTTGACGCAGCTTTCTAGGGAGTAGATGAGATGAACAATTGTTTCTGCTGTTTAAATCTCCCCTGCAATTTTTGTTTTATTTGAATTATATTTTCAGCTCAAAACACAGCTGCACAGGGCTTCAAAGGTATAATCATATGTGAATTAAGAAAAATGCAAATAGTTGTTTTCATCAACGAGCATCCACTCCTTTTCAAAGATTTTGGCCAAGGATTCAAACAAATCCCATACTTGAAACCTCAAAAGGCCAAAAAATACAAAATTGGTTCTGACCTGTGTATGAGTCATTTTGAAAACTGCCGACTCACTTTAAAGACAGAAAAACTCAACCAAGTTCAGCTGGCATCAGATGACACAGGGAGAAAGAGAGCCTGAACCATTCAGCCGACATCAAGCGATGCTGGGAAAAACGTATACTGACCCATTCTGAACTTCAAGCTGGCATAATACGAATTTTTTTATTTCAAAATTTGGACAACTGAAAAGTAGCACATCGCATCAACTTCAAAAAATGACAATTGAAACCAAATATGCGGTTTTTGTAGGACTGCCATAAAATTCACTGGCCTTTGAACAAAATAAGCTTGGTAAGCTTGTGCCTTACATTGCATTTATTGAATGATGCAGTGTGGAGTTAAAATGCTGCACAATACACCGGCATCACGACCCACTATGGTTCATCAGTAAGATGGCAAACCACTCCGCTCAACGAAAACCACGTGATGTCAACTCTACTTATATTTATCTCATTGTAACAAACCACTGGTGCCGGTTACCCGAATAATGGGTGCTTCGTCTTCGAATTATTTTTACTGACGCAGATACATGTATGAACAACTTCTTTCTCAGTCTCATCCCATTCATAATGTTAGTATTTTTTAAAATTAAAATCTTAAATACTTGTTTTTGAGTAATGCCTTTACCATAACTTTTGATTGACAACTGGCTTATGTCTGCCTACCTTCGCCGGGCGGTCGAAATAAAACAGCCGCAGAACCTTACGTTGAAAATATTGAATCATGGAGTCTCAAACATAAACATCCCAAACACAAAAGCACCTGAATTTGTTTTTCAAACTTTATTACAAATAATTTAAAACTGCTCTCTAACTCAGAACTTGACAGCTAACCCATAACTGCTGTGACCTATGCAGCACGTGAAGATTGAACGCGCGCACTTTGCACTGTCACCACGTGAGGATAGTTGCAATCCAAGTGGAGGGCTGCATAGTCACAGGTCGTCTGTGCTCTACAGGTACAGCTCTAACAAGACCGCAGGACAACACGGGTCTATTACTCAGCAATTTTGTAAATTTCACTGAAATGATTAATCTGAGAGCAACAGAATCTTTGTTGGGATCATCCGCTGCTATGACATTTTTACCGTCATTTGGCAATGTGGCGATAAAGCTCTGAAAAGTGCTACGCGTTCCAACTACATGTAGGGACTGGGATCATGAGGTAAGATCAATCGCCCATGTTCGGTTAACCGCCCACTCGCGATTTCTTGAAATTTCACGTATAAGCGCCTATGTCTGGTTAAACGCCCACCCCCGATTTTTTGGCTTTGCCAATTTAACCACCCAGGGCGTTAACCTGAACGTTTACGGTAAATTAAATTTAAGAATTTTCAATACCATTTAATTTACATATCTGCTTCAATTTTGCATTTTTTTTTCAAGAATGGCAATATGCCAGTCATCTGCTTCCTTTGCAACTTCAACTTGTTATTACATGCTTTCAAAAAAGCCAACTTTTGCATTCATGTGATTCAGTAAACAAGACGGGACGTGCGAAGCTGCAAACCGTTTGCATCTGAGACTTGAACGGAATGCAGTGTAATGGGTAAGATTGTTAAATACATGTTTAATCAATGAAAATAACGAGGGTGTTGATCACAGGTAGGACAATATACACTTTCGATCCACAGGCGTCCTCAGCTTCTGATTGTCCCCAACATACTACATATATATATATATATATATATATATATATATATATATATATATATATATATATATATACTACAAGGTATGACATCCAGGATAAGGAGCTCCATGGGTGCTTCACTTCAACCGTCCATATCAAATGCAGAACTCAATAAATTTACACAAAACAGGGGTTCAACAAACCGTTAGCAATTGTTCTTTCTTCTGATAGCATTTACATAGCGAGGACAGCATTCTTCAGCGAATCGCGTCGCGTATCTGTCACAGTGTTAAATTCGCTCACTATAATCGGCAAAAAATCATGCAAAAATATAATAAATGTGAATAAAATCATCACAAAGTATGAAATAATGTATTGTTTTATTTATCTGATAAATCTTTTTTTTTTGTCGCAAAATTTGTTTAATAATACCTTGCACGAGTTTTTTGCAGGGACGTGACCGATTTTTCAGACCAAAATGGCTGCCGTTAAAAATGACTATTTGGTTTTCAACCCAGGAGAAGACTAAACTCGCGAATTTTTACGTGAAACTTCGTGAAAGAACAAAAGGGAGCCTTGCGAACACGATTATGCAAGTAGTTTTCACTTTCCTGCACTTAAAAGTTGAAAAAGTCGCCTGTTACCGCCACCTTCAACTTCGATCTGAATTCATTGGTATATAGCATAATTTGCGAATGTAATGAACTGTATTCCGCACTAAAGGGTTCATTAATGAACTATTTCAAACACTTTTTCGAAACGAACATTTCATCAATTTCTGACTATCAGGCGAATTTCTGACTCACTTTGTAGTTCCAGGTACTGCCGCTAGGGGTGGTCCTTTGAATCGCGTTGAATGTTTGGTTTACAAATACTGAACCACTTCAACTTTTCCTGATGAAAACTCAATGTAAAAGAGAACTAAACAGTCATTTCTCGTAGTTAGAACAATGATTCTTATATTTAATTTTTTCTATTTTGCTTCACATTTTTGTTGGTCAAGCCACTGATAGACTTGGGTTGGCTTGTTGCCAGAGAGGTCCACACCAATCTTGCCTTATTGGTCCTTATTCAGACTATGTCAAGATAGAAAATCAAAATATTTTAATTTTAGACTAAACAAATATTACAAATGTACATTTCTACAGCAGTCCTGTGTTTCCAAGACTTTGTGGTCCACTACTATGAAATATATACATGCTTTCGATAAACTTTTTTTCTGACCACGGGCCAGTATATATAGTTTTTAACAGAACAATTGAGGTTTGCCTAGATTGTTCATAAATCTCACCCTGATCTATATCCTCCAGGTAAGCTTTGTTGGAAGTTGCTATGGACCAAACCAGTCGTTATTTTCTTCATTATTTTTGTTCTTCTAATTTCACTCCTATTTATCAGTTTCTATCATCATCATGTCTCACATTTCTTTCTCACCAGACTCTGCTTTTAGCTCTTGGTCCTGATCCTTCTACTTTCCTGCTTCTACTGATTCTACTTGCATTTTATCGCTTATTCAGTTGGACATGATCTCATGGACACACGGTCAAAGCCTCCTTCACTTTGGCTCTCCCCTCCACCTATCAGGCGGTGCTTTTCAGCTCCTGATGCTGTTGAAGAGTCCGCGAAGAAGTACCATATGCCAACACCACCTCTTAAGACACTGTCAGACAAATACTGACATGACCTATCGAGCTATTTCTTTTTTTTCTATTCACAACCTTGTAGTTTAATAGTATTATATCACCTTTGTTAAAATGCTGTGCATAATTTCCAAGTAGGGTAACATTTTCGCATAACACTGTTCAAATAATTCTTATCATTTATGAATTATAGTATTCTGTCAGGTCCTCCGATATCTGTTTTGGTTTAATATCCATTACGACGAAGATGAGGCTATCTACTCCGTTCGGATGATTGATGACTTTGGTCAAAGGGACTTCGAAGTGCTGGAATAACTCAGTGTTGCATGTAGATACTCCAATGACTTATGATAGTCAGAAAGGGTTTGCCCCACCCCCCTTCCTTAAGGACGCCACAAGTCTGTGTAAGGTACTCCACTGACTTGGTCAGTGAAAAGATTTGGCTCCCTTTCCTTGAGGATGCCACAAGTCTGGTACTCCGCTGACTTACAGTAGTCAGTGAAAGGGTTTGGCCCTTGGTGTCTGTTTACTGGAAGGTTCTCCACTGTCAATTGTCACTGAAAGGGTTTGGCCCCTCCTTCTGTCACTGAAAGGGTTTGGCCCCTCCTTCTGTCACTGAAAGGGTTTGGCCCCTCCTTCTGTCACTGAAAGGAATTGGCCCCTCCTTCCTTGAGGATGCATTGAGAACTTTATTTATCTGTCCATCACAGATTCTTTTTTGTGTTCATATCACTTAAGACAATTTTAGGATTATGAATATTGCAGTTGTTGGCTTTATAGCATGAACATTCCTGGATGGCTCATGACAGGGTCTTCATTTTATTACATTGTTGTGGAAAGTTTATGTAAAAGTTTTATTTATTATCTCTCTTTCAGAAGCTTGTGTTAAAATGTTCTATTTATCATACTTGTCATCAATATATTTTTGAAATGATGTTTGTTTATCTTTAATTTTTATTTAATGTAATTGATTTTGACAAAGTTAAGCCGGTTGCAAACAGCATGATAGTTAAAAACAATATCACAAATAATATCAATAATTTGCTCAATCAATTATCAAGTTTCAACTTTCCTGATGAAAAATCTTTAAAATGATACCTTATTTGTTTTTTTCCTGGAGTAATTGTTATTTTATGAAAATTCGAAATAGCAAAATTGTACATAGTGACTTCTCTTTGTTGGCTGTGTTGACTTTAAGGTCAATATCTTCGTACAGGAACGGCTAATCAAAATGGGTTTTTGGCAAATTATTCATCATAAAAAGTTCTTTAAAATGATGTATTACATGTCTATCTACGTTTCTTAGTTTTGAAATGATAATATTTTGAACTCGCAGACTCGATTTGACAGAATTTTTACCAAAAATTTTGACACGAAAATGACATTTTTTCCGGAACCATAAGTCCAATTTAAAAAAATTTTACTATCGTTATTTTAGTCTCGAAAAGAGCTTTCTAATGATGTATATTACATGCACATTTTCTAAAATTTTTGAAAAATGCTGTTCTCCCTAATTTACTGTGTCCTGCCCTATCGAGTTCACAACAAATTCGTGGTCAAAGTACAAAATTCTTCTCAAAAAGCCGAAGTGTACTGTCAATAGTGTGCCACGTAATTTGCCGATTTGTCATGGATGGTTACAACATCAATAACTCCACACTTAGCCAGACCATTTCTTAACCTTCCGTGATGAACCGGCAATTGCCGTCCATCCGTAACTCATCGCCAGATAATTCCGTACTGTACTTGACCTTGAACCAACTCGCGTGGAACACTATTGACAGTATGCATCGGCTATTTGGAAAGAATTTTGTGCTTTGACAGTGAACTCGCAGGAGCAGGGAACTATACATGCTATCAGAAGAAAGAACAAATGCTACTGTTGTAGATGTGCTTCCGGTGAATTATATGAGCCTCTGTTAGCTACTCGCTAACGGGCAATTGCCTATTAGCTGAATGGTTAGCATGCTTGCCGGTTTTATGGGGGTCGCTGCTTCGATCCCCTGGTCGGGTAATCTCGGCTATTACTACAAATGGCGTAGTCGGCAAACGGATGATCTACCGATGAAGCACTGCCAACTAGTACCCACGAACCTAGGGACGGCGCGCATGGAAGGTTCCAGGAGTCAAGGACCTGTATGAGAGACTACCTTGTGTTCACCTGTGTGTTGTGGTGGTAAAGGTACCAAGGGATGTTGATGACCTGTATGCGAGACATCCTGATGTTCACCTTCCTGGTCGCGTGCCCATTCCGTAGGGAAGGGTGGAGCGCTAACGGGCAATTGCTGGTTCGATCCCCGGGTTGAGTAATCTCGGCTATTACTACACTACAATATGGTTTGTTGAACCCCTGTTTTGTGTAAGTATATTGAGTTTTGTGTTTGATATCAAGACAGCTGAAGTGAAGCAACAGTGGAATTCCTTGTCCCGAGTGTTATACTTTGTAGTATATATATATATAGTATACTGGGGACGATCGGAAACTGTATGGTGGGCACACTGTCACTGATTCTAACATATTGATTGTCAAAATCACCAGAAAAACGTAAGCCAAGTTGTATTAAACGAAGTGTCTACCTGTAGCCCCGTTTGCAAAAAAACAATTTTTGTCAAGAACCACAGCCAAGATAATATATAAGAAATACAACGACAGTGTGAGAAACAATAAGTAGAAACAGGACAGGAAATGATCCAAGTCGACAAGTCGTGATTTGTGCAAACAACAACATAGATGCGAGACAAACTTACTCTTTTTCGGGAGGTGCAGCGAGTGCTATATCCACTTGAACATCCTCCATTTCCCCAGAGAAGGGATCAAAGTCGTCTGCATTGTCGGTTGCAGGACTTTCGTCGGTGTTTGCGCCCAGTTGTTCTTGACCGCTTACGGTCAGACTGCCAAGATTTGGAGTCTCGTCTGCCATTTTGTAAAGTAACCCCAATACTATTCGCAATTAAGTAAAGAATCGAGTTTTATCAAATTTTAAGTGAAACTAAAATCATTTATAAACATTAATAAACAGAATTCCTCTTTAATAGTCATTATTTGAATTTATTTGAATTTTTAATTTCAATTAATTTGTTTGTGCGGAACTTTTAAACATGTCTGCGCTCATTAGGCAGTGGTTAGACTTTGATCGCGTTCTTTGGACTATCATAGAACGTTTAATCATGGATGTCTGAATACGACGGGCTATTTTGGTATTTTTATTTCTTTTCGTCAAGTTGTTTCAACTAGCGTTGTACAGTATTTTTAAAAGAATAATAGTCGCTTTTAAAAAAACAGTCACTAATTTACTGATAATCTCTTCATTGTCGTTGCCGATGAGCCGCAGGCTCTGTTTTGCCATAGTGCAAAGTATGTTGGGAAGTTACTACTGCTAAATCAGTAAATGCATGCACAGTAGCATCAACAAAGTAGAGAACATGATACTTGGTGCAAATGAAGGCAAATCTATTGCGCCAATGAATGTGTGTAAAAATCTTGCCAAATGAAATTTGACACATAGTGCACACTCATGCCATTGGGCTNGTCCCGAGTTTTACCCTGTACCAACTCCGGACGGTCTCTCACGACGATTTAGCGTTATGGTTTTTTCCCAAAGAAATACGATAAATATTTAGCTAAAGTGACTTAGTTAAAAATTTTTCATACCCATTGATGAAAGTAGTTCTGCCCAAATAATAAGGTGAAATCTCTTCAGTTGCATAACCATTAGAGACTTGCCTGGTTTCCCAATGGCACATTGTACGTGGTCAATGGATTTGTAGAATTGAGCGGTTCCAGATAGAAATCTCCTTTGTTACATTGGCCTCATTTTAGTATTGTCGGGCTAGTTGTAGGAACCATGCCGCAAAACACCACATCCATGGATCCTTCTCAACCTTGTCTGAAAACTTTCTGCCATTGGGGTTGCAACATACAGCACAACAGTAAAGCTTTGCCGGCATTGGAAGGTCGAATACAGTTAGTACATGGACCTCCAACTCCATATATTTTCAGTGGACGAAATTTGTGATCTTACGCATAAGCCATGATATCACTATTCAATAGCGCCACCTGGCAAAATTAGCAAGTTTTACTTCGAATCGGGCAAGTATGTCGTCTGTTAATCTTGGTTGGTTGATGTGTGGTCGGGTGCCAAAAGTACTCACGATACCAACAGTTCTATTATTGGAAGACTTTGAACAGCGTTTCAATGCCGAAATTATCATTTTTATGCACCCACATATTTATACGTGGACGCATTATGCCGTCATCTCTGTCCGTCCATCCGGAGTCTGTCCGGCATCCGTCCGCCTGACGTCAATCCGATGTCCATTGCTCTATCTCCAAAATCCTTTGACGTACGTTCATGAAATTTTGTACATATTTTCCTATCATGAATGGGACGGATTCGACTACGGGTGTGCCCCCTAGTGGCAATTTTAGTTTTTTACGCTTACCTCTATATCTTTAAAGGTCCTAAATGTATTTTCATAAAATTTGGCATAAAGGCATTAGTGAGATGACGCTATCCCCCCATTTTTGGATGGATTTGACGTAGTTTATGCCACCTAGTGGCCATTTTTGCTATTTTCGATTCTGTTTTTTGGCGTCCACCCCTCTATCAACCAAACGGCTCTAAAGATGATTGTGGAAATTGTCATGTATGTTTTTACTACAAAGCTGATGATCATATCCAATGACTTTTACCACTGTGGCGCCTCTTAGTGACAGTTTTGTTTATTTTTTTTTGCACCCATGGCTGTATCTCCTAAACCGTTTGTAGCATTTTTGCTAAATTTAGCAAGTTTGTTTATATAACGTTAACAACGGATGACAACAACTTTCGGACTTATCTGACTACCAGTGTGCTCCCTAGTGGCAATTTTCATTTTTTAAGTTCACCTCTGTATCTTCAAATGTCCTCTACGGATTATCAGAAAGATTGGAATACAGGCATTTATTGGTGAGATGATGCTATCCTCCCGCTCTCAGATGGAATCGAGGAACTTTTGCGCCACCTAGTGGCCATTTTTCCTGTTTTCAAGTCATGTTTTTTGGCGTCCACCCCTCGATCAACCAAACCATTCTGAGGATGACTTTGAAAATTGGTGTATATGTTCTCAGTGTGAAGAAGACGGTTGACGATAATGCATTCGACTATTGTAGCGCCGCCTAGTGGTAATTTTGTTTTGTTTTGCGCCCATAGCTGCATCTCTAAACTCACTGCAGGATCTTTATTAAACTTAATAATTGTATTTATATGAAACTAACAACAGATGACGACGTCTTTTAGGCGGATCCAATGAAGACTGTGTCCCAAAGTGGCAATTTCAAAATTTTTTGTTTTCCTTTGTTTCTCTGAAGTTCATTGACAAATTTTTATGAAATTTGGTAAATAGCTCTCTATTAAAGAAGCGATGGCATGTACTCATTTTCAGATGGATTGGACGTTTTTCGCCCTCTGGTGGCTTTTTTATGAAACAAACAACCCTAGAAGCACTCCGTTTGCGGTGCATTCGTGGGCGCATTTCAATGCTCCGCGTTGATCTTGTTTTCGTTGTACTGGACAGTAAAGCTGATGCAAGAATTTCCTGTCACAATACACTAACTGGAAACTGAAATTAGTAATTTAGGACAGTGGCGCCTTCTCTAGGATACTACGCAAGCAAATGTTGGAGTTTCGAATCTGTTGTCTATAATCTATGGTCGATTACAGTTAATACGATCGTGAAAAACTTGTTAATAGCAAAACACCAACTACTACCTAACGTGAGAAACTTCAATAGTGCGAGGCTGAGGCCAGAGAACTGTTTGGCAGATGTTGTAGCATTGTGGGTAAATATCACGTGATTCAAGTGCACCTGTGTAATCCGATACTGCCCTATTTCCTCCGTCATAATGCCTGTAAGGTTCTACTGGGGGGAGTTAAACAATTAGACTTTTCATATTGATGCTTTCTAGAGTAATGAAAGCGAGAATGCAACTTGCGCTTCATAGCGACTCGGATGCAGTAGAGAGAAATTGTTTGTACTTTATAGTGGGTCATTATTTTGTAAACAGAGGAATAAATCTCACTACCAACCCCTCCCATTGTTTGATTAGGTTATTACCATAAATTTAATATAGCTTTTTGACATCAGCTGGAATTTAAATTCTCTCGCTTTATGAGGCTAAGCCACTGGCTTTGGCGCTAATACTTCTTCGCATTGTGAAATATATTGGACATGATGTCCTTCATCTATGGATTTTATGAGAGGTTTGCTTTTTTCCACGAACCAATACCACATCCTATGATAGCAGGGAAGGTGTGAAAACAATGTTTATTCCTGTAGGTTGAAGTCTCATCCACATTACATGGGATCATCATCTGTAGGTGGCGCTGATTGCCTGTCCACCAAAAGACATTGATCACTTTCTGGCGGAACAGTGAATTTAAATATGGCTACTGCTGTATTATGGCTTCACATAGCAATAAAACACTGGCCAAAATAAATTGATATGTCGTAGACTAACACTGGTGAATTTTCAAATGGTTTGGGTTCTGAAATTGATTTCGTAGTTAGAAATTAATTTGAGATCATATTTACTGGAGGAAATGCATTGAAAATGAGTTGGATGCATCAGATTTTGGTTCTCCGGTACCCATTGGTGAATGGTTTTAGTAACTCTTTGAACTGGGGTAGATAATTGTACTGGGCATCCTGATGCTTGACAAAAGACCTCAGAAACACTAAGTCTTAATAATGGACTAGGTTGGTAACTGGATTAACCTCTGTTGATGCACTATTATATTTTGTAGTGCATAAGGTTACGTAATACTACGTGTATCAATTGGCTAAAGCTTCTTATATAACCAACGTTCCAGTACTATTGGGCATTCTTGACATGAATCGCTGTACTGGTAACGCTTACAACGCTAACGATGTTTTTATGGAGCCTAGAGCCTATATCATTTGAAACTGGCCTTGTCGGACAGTAAGCATAACGTCAACCTTGTTGAGAATAAACGTATCATATCCGACTATCCCGTGTGTTCAATGCCCATGGCTCCTACAATCTCCATTTTGAAATCACTCTTGTCTGGATTTGAAACATACAGGAGGCTTTTGTTATGAAAACTCGTTCAAATATTCTTGCTGATCTAAATTAGAGAAAGTATTTTTTCCAAGTAATGGTCTTTCAACATACTAGTAATGTCTTTTAAATAAATTAAAATTTTATAAAGAATTTTTAATTGAGTGTTTGTGTTTTCTCATTGTCTATCAAGGATTCTGTGACCCAACCACATACCTGACTGTGTAGTTAAGTGGATACTGACAATCGGTGTTTGCTTTTAATTTTTATGCTGTAATTTCTAGGTTGTCTTAAAAATATTCCTTACAGACCAATAGTCCTTTTAGCTTAGACCGAATGGCACGTGGTAAACAGTCCGTTGCTGTCAATCTGAAGAAGCCAGAGGGCGCTGGTGTTGTGAGGGAACTGTGCTCATCTGCAGATGTTCTCATCGAGCCTTTCCGAAAAGGTGAGATAAGAATTCTCATGAGGAGAGTGACTTTTTGGGGGTGTATCAATTGGTTGAATATTGGATAATGTTTAAAGTTATGTTGAGCACAAAATGTCTGACTTTGAAGTATTGTAAACAGAATTTGTTAAATGCACGACACTTTTCATTGTTCACAGTCTTTATTCCGTTGCGTTCATACTTTCGGAACAAAACTCTACTCTCAACTGAACATAGATACAGTAACTGACCTAGCGACATAATTAAAAGATACACGATATTTCGAAACATACTTGTTTCATTCTCAAGTGAAGATAAAATGAGGCAGTAATGCCACCACAGAGTATAAGCTGACGACACACACAGTGAGACATGGCGGATGTGAAATACTGCAAAGAAAACTTTTTGCTCCCGAAGTACAGTCAGTATTGTAAACACAGAATGAAGCAGTTTATTAGGGCAAAAATAACATGAGCTCCATCCTGACATCAGAATTAACACAGAAAGCAAACAGGGATAACTGCCCTTATTTCACAACTTGATTTTGTGAGGTTCATATAGTTAAGTCTACATATTTGACACTCTCACTGTGGGAAATGGGATGTCCCATGGTAATAGTCATTTTACCAAAACTAGGAACAGCACT
Source organism: Phoronis australis (assembly GCA_002633005.1). Taxonomy (NCBI): domain Eukaryota; kingdom Metazoa; phylum Phoronida; family Phoronidae; genus Phoronis; species Phoronis australis. Next base: position 264,574 of record NMRA01000177.1, on the reverse strand, counting down.
CTGTATGACTTCAATTATGATGACAGTGTGATTCTATGTATAAACCTCGTAAATGATGTTCTCAGGCCTTCTTAACATTCTGTCTTTTATTCTTGTGCCAGGGGTGATGGAAAGACTGGGACTTGGTCCAGACATTCTACTAAAGGACAACCCTGGTCTAGTCTATGCTCGTCTCACAGGGTTTGGGCAGACGGGAAGCTACAGTGCTATGGCTGGTCATGACATCAACTACCTGGCAATATCAGGTGAATTTTCTGTGGAGTGCCATCTTTCGAAAACCATTGTTTTGATTGATGTTTTGGGATGGACTTGATTCTTTTGTCTTTTTAATACGGTGAGTTAGGGTTCTTCATTGTACGTGATGAATCCATAGAATGAATGGAGTTCATTGATTTGTCTAATGGAGGGATTCATCATGGCTGTCTTGTTTTACCATGAATGTTCGGGTTAACGCCCATGCTCAGTTAACCGCCCACCCCCTACTTTAGGTGGATTTTCGATTTAACCGCCCATTGCTCGGTTAAGCGCCCCCCCTGCGATTTTTGAAGATTTCCAGTTAAGCGCCCACCTCTCGGTTAAGTGCCCATCCCCGACTTTTAAAGAATGAAGATTTAGCGCCCAGTGCTAAGGAAA